>JASAUF010000189.1:1200000-1632500 GCA_030180095.1 Magnolia changhungtana
AGTGGATTTTGTGATGTGTGCCTTTGTTATTCTCAGACATACTTACTGTGATCTTGGGTATGCTCGTATTGGTAATGATTATACTATCATGGAAATCCTCCTTGTAGGATCTCGGGATCGGAACCTGCTTCAGCAGCCGAGAATGGGGCACTACGGAGGCTATTGCGGCCAAAGGCTATCGGGTTCCTTATGAACCCGGTTACCGAGTCTGGGGCGTGACACCAAATAGACAAAATAAGTCCAATCATCATCTTGAAATGTCTAATAGATGAATCCCATTTTTTTGTTTTTCTTACGATTTTAAAGTAACATTTTGATTTAATGATTCTAACTATGTGATTTGTGGCTTGTAAACAATAAATAGTCGTAACAATTCAGCCCCATTCAAAGGATTAGAACCATTTGATCGGTGTGATTCTTGCACAATGACTTGCTCTTAGTTCTATGAACAAATGAATAGAGCCGATCAACAACAAGTCACCTTGAGTGCCATTTATAACTAGAGAGGACATTAACAACAATTTCATTACGAGTGCAACAAAGAATGGGCTTAATGCCAGCTCTGAAAATTGACACCGGAGCTCGCTACTCTTACGCTTTCAAGACTCGGATGAGTTTCATGCGACTGATCTGAGTCAACTCAGCTTCAGTGACTACTCGAGCGAGTTGCGACTCAGAGTCAAACTTGTCAGGTCGAGTCGCCAGAGTCCTTAAACCATGCTCGTTACTGCTTCTTGATGCATTCCTTTGATGAGATCGATATCTCTATTGAACCATTGCAGAAATAAATGTTAGCTCTGTAGCTTCTAAGCGTATGCGTATGAATCTCACACTACGCCAGAGTATCTAGTAACCCATTAAGAAAAGCAGCCCAATGAAGTGGGTTCGCGCACCGGCAGCACTAGTGCACTAGCCTCCTTCATGAGGCACCCAAGTATTAACGTTGCACCTATCCTGGCCGTAAATCAGGCCAATCTCTACAGAAAGTGGACCACTTGTGTTGGTTAAAGTGGACCGTTTATCCAATTTTTTCTATCCTTCCATTTTCATGAGTGCCCATGCGACACTCACTGTACATGAACCGAGTTTGCTCGGTTAACTCGCTCGACTCAACTCGAAAATTTTGATTCGACTCGGTTTGAAACTGAGTTCGAGCTGATTTTTGGAGCTCAAAAATATTTCGAGCAGAGTTCGAGCTTGAATCGACTTGAATCAAACCTTAATTTGAATCGAACTCGGATCGAATCAGTTCGGTGTCTCGATTATTTTGATATTGACGTTGCTCACCAAGTGTTTGATTAAATGATTCAACGAAGTGTTGTTTGGGGGTGCATACATTCTCTGGGGAATTGGCTGGTGACGAGGAAGGTATGAATATGAAACAAATCACTAAAAAAAAAAAAAAACCTTTACATGATGAACTATCATTGTATCTTGATTTTGATGTTGCCTACTTAATATTTGATGAAATACCTATAAACTGTTATTATTGGTTTGCATATTGTGAGAAATTGAAGATGCATTTTATGTATTTGACAAAATGTCGTATAAGCTTGAACTGGCCTAAGCTGCTGACCGAATTGAGCCGAGGACTGAGCCAAGCCAAGTTCAAACTAGGGTCAGCTACCGGCCGAGCCGAGTCGAGCTGTGCCAAGCTCGACTCGCGTACATATCGTGATTACCCTGTAGGCCGGTGGCCTGATTCTTGTGGCAGGGCCACATGCTGTCCTGATTTGTTCATTGACACGTGTAAGTTGTAACCGAACTTTATGTATGCATGTAAAAAACTAGGACCTTGATCGCTTGAATGTAACACGTGGACACAGATCAGATGGCTAGGATCATTGAATTAATGGAAAGATTGATTGGCCATGGCCCGTTTATGGTGGGCTCTGTTAGAAAAGCGGTTTGGATTCAGCAGAGTCTTGCCACGCGTTCCCATTGGGGATGAGAGATACATGCATGAAACATTTACGTGGAAAAGAGAAACAATAAGGCATGCAAAAGCGTCCGAAAAACGGAAAAAGAAAGGAGGACACTTGTCCAAATCATTCGAAAAGAGACATTAAATCAGGTAGCCATCCTCACATCGTCCAGATCACCACACCCTATTTATAGCAAAAACGACTCTGTAAGTCTGTTCTTGGGAGAAATTCGTTCTACCATCCTTCCCTTTTTAAGAGAGGGAGAGAGGGGAAGGGGGATGGAGAGAGAGAGAGAGAGAGAGAGAGATAGAGTGATTTTCTTTCGCTTGGTTTTCTATGTTTGGGATTGATTTTCTTTGAGAGAGAGGTTTGGTGTTTGGGATTGATTTTCTTTGAGAGAGAGAGAGAGAGAGAGAGAGAGGGTAGAGTTCTCTTTTGGAATTTTCATTTTGATTACAAGTTTGTCTAATTTGCATGTTTGGGTCATGTAAGATTGTACGAGAATCAATGGAAGTTGCAGAAGACTCTCATCGGCCTTTTCCACTTATCGTATGTTTTCCATATATCTTGTTTGTTAATTATTTTAATTTACATGAATCGTTTCCTTTTTCTATTTGGCTCTTGCATCTTACTTCGTTTCCTTGCATGTTTATAAAGATGATCTTTCTATGAAAAACGAAAAACATATTTAAAATTTTTCCAAAGATGTCTCATTCCCATAGAAAAATTAACAATATATATTAGTTCATTTTGCTCAATCATTCTATCTCTTATGTTTATTATAATAATTGAAGACATTATCTTAGTTTTGCAAATATTATTTAGCAAATAGTTAACAAGAAAATGCGGTTGGTGGGGTGAAGGAGTGAAATTCATTTTCTAATCTGTAAGATTAGTGTTTTTCATATTTTAGGTGCTACCCTCAGCACCTTAAGATTACCATGTTGCACCTTTTTTTCCTAAGTGTCACATGTTTATGACACTCATGCCATGAAAATGATTTTCCCCATAATGAAAATCATGAAGATCACCTAGCGTGAAAATTTAGGTCGATCAAAGGTCAGATGGCTCTGGACTTGACCTAGACTATAGTTTGATGGTTGCTTCATATTGGATAATTGCTCATTTTAATGCTCCTTTTTTTTCTATCCTTACGCACCCATAGGCATGCACTCACTTAATACACATGCAAATCTAATCTTGTTCAAACTTGAGGGCTACTTTTCATTCTTTTTCCTACAATAATATTAGAAATTTTTTTCGTTCTTTTTCCAACAATAATCTTAAACAAATAATGTTTTTAAGTTATGAAATGTTCAAGTTTATCCCCTCTGGTGTTACAAAGGCCCACATATTCTCCATTTTGAGTGTGGTGTGGTGCATGCTTAGTGGGCCAAAGGGCTGCTTGGGAACCTTTGAACACTTCGCTGTTTGCACGTACACATCGTCATGATAAGCATTAAGCTTTTCCTAGCCTGGCATCAGCCTATGGTTGAGCCATGGTGTGAACCATGGGTTAAACCCGTGGCTCGGACTAACTGGGTGAGTGAGGACGCCTTGGTCAATTGTCGACTCTTATCTTGATCATCACATGACATGGCGAGGTGTTGACCACTGTGGTTCAGGTTGACCGATGAGGATAAATATGAAAATGCCCCTGATTCAAATGCAAAGACAGAATTCTGCTGCCAACGAATAGGTGCCTCTTCAGGCATCCTCTTAGGTCCCTCTTAGCACCCATCCAAGTTCTACATATACAGATCCTTAGGAAAGCCATATTGCATCCAAAAACAATATCTCCTAGCCTCCTATACTCTCTCTATTTTGCAACCAGTTTCTATGATTTCTAGGTTGGTCTATAAGTAATGTAGCAGGTGCATGAATACAAGAAAAGAGATCATTGTCTTCTTCTCAAGAACAACCCTTTAATCCGCAAGGAGAGATAAATCTCTAAAAATGAGGAATAAAAATTGGCGTAATTGATGAAAAAATCTGTTTACTAAGCTCTTTCATATGACTTGTCTATGTAAACAAAGAGAAAACGATAAGGAAAATGATTCTCCTTTTCTTTTCTGTGTATTTGAGATAACCCTGAAGGGTTGAATATATAGAGCTTTACAACGACTATACAAGGTAAAATGATAAATACAAAATCTTCTACTTATACATCGTCTATCCATAGAATCGGCTATACAAGGCATGTGGCCTGTCTAACAGTATAAGCCCTAACCTAAATTCGTAACTTTAATTCATAAGGATAGCATGATTTGTGATTCAAGCAAGGCATTTCTGTCTCCACTACCTGAATTTACTAACAAACACACAATCCCTATGGGTTGCATCATTCTCTCTCAAGTCTCAACTGGTAAGAGCTATCCATGAAGTTCAAATTTTCTTGCATGTCCATTGGTGCAACCTGCTTTTATATCTTGACACTGCTGGTGCTAACTTCGAATTGATGATGAAGGCCCAACGTCGAGTTGGCACGATTACATATGGATCCCAAATTAGGTGTATCATCTTGTTTAGTTTCTTGTGGCCTGAGACCACTATGTATCCTTGAACAACTTGTCCCGGTCTTTACAGCCATCGGACAGATTGATACAATTTGAGACCTTCATTGTTGCATTTTACCAATTGTGGCATCTCCATCAACAATGCATCTTGTTGGCCTTCTATAAATCTTGGTCCATAAGATTTCCCGCTATGAGTATGCATCTCTAAAGGTAGCAGATGTGGACTGATATGGGTGAGTGTATAGACACAAGTTGGCATGGATGGAAAACTTGCTCTGCTGCCAAATTGATGTAGGACAGATTGTGGAACTGTAATTCTAGAGAGTATTGCGCTTCTTATGCTCGGAAACTGAAAACTCGTATGTGAATGTGAAAACCTAGCAAACCAATGGAAAGAGTCTTAGTCTTACTTAATATAACTAGGAATTTATGCAGATGATAAAGAAGTGAAATCACCATATTGATTGAAGATCCAGTAATGGAGTCTCAGCAATACTGTTTCTTCTGTGTGGAGTCCCACCGCACAATAAGAATCTCTCTTCAAACAATTCTAGTATGAATAGGAAGATGAAGAGAAGTTCTATTCATTCCTTTGGGATAGCCATAGACATATCAGATATGTAAAAGCACAACCCACCGTAAATCTCAACCCTCAATATTGACTAGATTGGTTTCTCCCTTTAAAAGCAAAGTATGGAGTGTTATTGTAGCAATGCTACAATAACTCACTAAGTTGTTTGATAGCTACCAACTGTGGATGTAGGATGATTCGTAAAACTCTAGATATGTAGATTTCAGCCCTTGGTCAATGGCATGCAATTCAACAGTAGATGAGAAAATACAATAATGGTTCAGATTAAATGGGAAAAATCCACAGATCGAAAGGTGGAATCTTCTAATCTAGATGATTTTTTTTTTTTTTTGGTGTGTGTGTGCGCGCGTGTGTGTGTGTGTGTGTGTGTTGGGGGGGGGGGGGTGTGGGTTTGTTCCTATCCAAAGTGAGGCCCATCTAATCAATGGCCTTGATCTCCGAACAGTGGCCCACATACAAAAAAATCTTGTGAGTCAGTAAACATACTGTTTGGTGATGACCAGGACCCAAAATCCTTCTCAATAGAAATACTCTTAAGACTTGTTAACCCTAAAAGGTATAAATAATCCTCTATAGGATTTTTATACATGGGCATTGCATGTGGTCCACACAAAGCCCCTCTCAAAATCAAATCCTAAAACATAGTGTGACTTTTTTCTTAGCTTTTCACTCTTCTTGGATACATGGGGTCCACCAGATGGACCTGATAACACCCAATCTGGTTACAACCCCCTATGGGTTGCATCACCAATGACCTGGATCATTGAATTGTGGGACCAAATTCAACAAACCGTGAACTTGAATATTCTAGGATCATATAATTCCATTAAATTTCTTACTACTGATCTTCTGTCTCCCCTTCAATAGCCTAACTCATGATGTGCCAAAGGTGTTGGCATTTGAAATCAACACCTTAAGAGCAACAATGCTTTACATAACCCTTGCCTCTGCGGAAGTAACTTTCAAGCATCTATTTCATAGGATCATAGCTCATGGTTTCTCTAGAAATAGAAAGGATATATGAGCACCCTATGTATCAACTCCAATCCTGTATTTCTTGAGCGGACGAAGCACATTGAAATTGATTGTTATTTCATTCGTGAGAAATACATGGTAGGTGAGATTACTTTTCCCCATGTTGCTACTGAACATCAGTTTGCAAATATCTTTACCGTGGCAATTGTTTGTGTCCTAAATGAGTATCTTATTGATAAACGAAAATTGTTTACTCAAACTCATTTTGAGAGAGAATCTAGAGATAGAAATGATATAGTGGGCCCCATGTAATCTGGGCCCCCATCTAATTTTCTTGTAACATATACAGGATATTGCTATTGAACAGACTGTATAGCTCATCATGTGTGTAGGAGTTGCTTATGTAGGGAATCTGGATTATGAACAATATAGGAATTATTTCACGAGAGAGATGATCTAGTGGACTGTGTACGGCAATCCTTCCATGCACCTAGTTGTACCTGGACTTGTTGGAATCAACATCATCTATTGGGACCATCCATTAGATCCATTCTACTCTTCTTCCACTTCATTGAAAAAATCACGACATTCAAATAGTTGTAAGAATTCATGACTGGACCCATCTTCTATGAATGATCTTGTCCGTCTATTTCTCCATGGCACTGAATGGATGGTTTGGGTCATCCGATCAGAACGATTTTTCGAACGTGTCAGAAGAAGAGTAGTGCTGGACCTAATGGATGGTCCAGATATATCATAAGGAAGTCAAAAAGTCTAAAACCAACTAGTTGCATCTAAAGGTTTACATACAGTTAGACTACTAGATCATTTCTCATCCACAATACCATATTCTTTAATAGTTTCAATTTCTATCAGCAAGAAATTGGCCTAATTTCATTTGTCTTTGTGCACTACATATTTGAACTTCGATGAAGTTAACCTGAGATCGAATGGCCAGTGCATGTCCAATGTCCATGGTGGAATTGTAATATCCCATGAGTAGTTATGCTCAAAACCTTAATCTCCCATTATCAATATTAAGTACCAACAGGATTCTGCTCTTCAATGTACAGACCTTGATTTCTGGAACCACCACTCTATCTAGCTTGAAAATTTTCTTCAATAAACAAATGAATTCAGCCTATTTTCTATTACCAAATTCTGTTTCTTCAAAAAAAAAAAAAAAAAAAAAAAAAAACATTGTAATGAAGCATGCTTAGATATTCAGAACTTTCATTCACCTTACTTGGTCAGTTCTCTATTCACATTCCACAAACCAATATGAAAGCAAACAATGTTTTATATTTTAACAAAGAAAAAAAAGAATGATAATACCTGTTATAACATCCATTACAATGAAATGGTTACTCTGTACGGTGATCGGTAACCAAACTTCCATAACCAAGGGTAAATGTCCGTCAGGAGCAATACAGTCATTACACATCTTTTTAACCAAAATAATAATAATAATAATAATAACTGTTATAACAGCCACGATAATGAGAATGGCCACTCAAAGTCACTTCCGTGGCATAGCAGGTGCGTGGATAAAGGAAGAAAGATATCCATCTTCTTCTAGTTGATAATCCTTGAATCCACAAGGAGAGAGAATCTCCAAAACAAGAATAAAATTGATATTATTGAGTGGAAAAGATGGTCTTAAACGTACTGTATGGTCTTACATAAGCAAAAGAGGCACTAGACTCCCAATCCCCACTCAAACTAGGAAACTTCCCAAAGTAGTAAAAATTACTAGTTAAAGACATCTATCCATACCGCCCAAACTTGTAAACAACCCGTAGATGGCAAAAACAAAACTCTAGACCAAAACTTGAATCTTAAAACCCTAATAATAATTTTTTTTTTTTTTTTATAAAAAAAATTAATAAGTTTTGAACTAAAAGAATTTGAGTTAGAAAACGGGCTTGTTTTGAGAATTCCTCGGGGCCAGCCGACTCTTTTTGTTTCCATATTGTAGGGCTCATAGATAGATTTCCAATGACATTAGCTTTTCAGCCTGATTTCTTTCGATCCTGGGCCTTCCATGAAGTTATCTGCAACCTGTTCTATATCATTCTGTTAGTCACTGTAGGTCGTCTTTTAACTTTTTTTGTGTTTCTTTAGTCCTTTCCATGTTCTTCTCTAACTCTTTACATGTGTTCCTGAAAATTCCCCAGGAATCTCATTCAAAATCAAGAACCGGCAGACACAGTCTCCTCTATGCATGGGGAGTTTCCCTCTTAGCCATAGCCCACAAAGCTTATATAATGGTAGAAGAGCTACATGGCCCGTTTGGCTCCCTAGCACAGCGACTGGCTTCACTTGCCAGCCCCATTGCCTACACCATGCAATATCAATGGCTAGAAATCCTTTCCTTCGTAGACGACCAAATCCTAGCCATTGAAGACATGCTCAAGACCCTCTTCCCACCTTCAGCCTACGTTTTCAACAGGATCGATATGCTCACCGACATCTGCTGGATCCTTGCAGGAAAACTTGATCACATCATGGACGATTATCAGATGGTGACGATTGACCAAGTGACATTCCTCAATTGGGTTGCAACCCATTTGAACATAGGACTGAATTTCTTGATCTCCACAATGATGGAATGGGATGATGGCCGGATGGAGGAGGAAAGAGATATCTTCATGGACATCAATTGCGATGAGCATTCTAGTGAAACACCAGTGGAGGATCCAAAAGGAGCCAAACAAGTCCTAGCACATAATTCAATGGAGAAGACACCCATTTTCGACAAACCTCAACATCCAGAACCCAAAGTGGAAACCACAGAGAAACCATGCAATGATGACAACATAGAGAAACCGTCCATCGTCAATGATATTAAACATAATGAAAACAAGGTGGTGATGATGAAGAAACCGGGCATCAATGATTATGATTACATAGAGAAGCCACCTATCTTCAATTATACTAAATACGACGTGGCAAAGAAGGTGACCATTTTCGACGATACTCAGCATGCTAAGACCAATGTGGGGATGCCTAATAAGGCCCACATTTTCAATGGCATTGCTAGAGGTCATGTAGATAGGGCGCGTAGGGAGATCTTGGGTGCTCTGGAGAAGATTGCGACAAATGAGAGTAGCATAAGGAGCCAAGCCATTCACACGGTTCCCATACACAAAGCTCCCCTACAAGTGCAGACACAGCAAGCGGCCATGGTTCCCATACAGGAAGCACCCCTACAAGTGCAGACACAGCAAGCGGCCACGGTTCCCATACATGAAGCACCCCCACAAGTGCAGACACAGCAGGCAGCCGTAAACGACGACATGATTCTGGAGCTTTTTGATGCTGGGTGGCACTCACAAAGGGGAAGTAAAAGAGGTGCATAGACCCAGTTCTAGAGGTTGGTACAAGAAAAGAACAACAGGCAGATGGACCCCATTGTGATGTGGAGCTTGTGAAGGGTAAGCATGCTTTGTTTATGTATGACCTCTGAAAATCTGTTTATACATGTTGTATTGGTCACCCCAGAACTGAGCTGCATCAGGCTGATATGGGCTGTATGGTTTATGAACATTTACGGAACCATGTCAAACAGGGCTATACATATAATCTCCCAGACTCGGACGAGTTCGGCCTCGACTCAGGACCCAAATCGGAATGAACGAGTCGAGGTATGAAAGTCATTATAGTTTGACATCTTTTTCTTTTCCTTTTAAAAAGTTGGGAAGGTCTTTGTTTAAAAAAAAAAAAAAAAAAAAAAAAAAAAAAAAAACAGCAGAACTCTGAGCATTAACTCTGTTAGGATACGCAGAATTCACAAGAAAAAAAAAAAAATCAGTATTCCTTGATTTGACATTTATGGCTCTTTAGATTTGCAAAGAAAATAGTGGATTTCTCATTATAATTATTATACTTATCCATGACTGGCATAAGATATAAGGCTAGAATGAGATACAAGGTGACTATTTCCTAGAATAAGATCGTAATGAGAAATGGGATTTTCACTTGCTATCTAAAGGGTCCATCTTTTCCAAATCCCGAGAGGGACAAAAAGGCACTGTTTGGATGCACGAATGGATTGATTTGTGAAATTTAGTTTCACCAAGCAGAAATGATTTTTTTTTTTTTTTTTAACTAAGTTTTACTATGAAAAGGAAGCAGCATCAAATTGTCAATTGTGTTTCCTTGGAGACCTACTTTAAAATAAGGTAATTGCAGATCAAATGATGAGGATAGAAACTACTTGGCCTTTGCCATTTCATTTACTTGGTTAATAGATTGCAATTCAATTTGATAGTGCAGCCAAACGCACCCTTGGCTGGTATGCAAATTACCATTGTTTAGTCAAAACTAGACCATTGTTACTGATGGGACCCACCACCTACTTAAAGTTAGTGGGCCACTTTTCATAAAGGGGTGGGTCGCTCTCATCATTAACATCCAGTTGAGAAATGGTTTTGGCTTTCGCTCATGTTACCTCTGATACCAATTGTTAAGAAGCTAGCCGCTTTCACTTATATTGGCTCTGATACTATTTGTTAAGAAGCTAATGCACCAAAAGCTTCAAGATAGGGTTTAGGACAGATGGAACTTGTCAGGTTAGGCTATTAAACCCTTCTAATCATAACATCAGTAGTGGGTGTAATTGGGAATCATCATAAACGGTTGTAAGTCAGAACCATGTGATCATGAGTTCATATGTTTGAGCTTCTGTGGGGACCACCCTGGTGTGTGTGGAATCCAAACCTTGAATCAGGTGTGATGCTTCATCTTTAACGTGCATCCCAAAACTCAGGCAAACCAACAACTCGGTGGGCCACACTACAAATGCATAAAACATCTAAAGTGACATTGGGTGGTCCATCTGATCTATGAAATGGCCTAATTTTGGGGTGTACCTGCATAGTGATAGCGTATATACAGCACCTTGGGCCAATCTGGAAGTTTCTACAGTAGGCATTCCTTCTTCCGTAGGATGTGGCCCACCTAAATCTTGGATTAGGCTTATTTTTAGTCCCTGGTCCTAAAATATGGGATGTATTTACACTTATTTTTGGCGCCCTAACGTGGACCAATCAAAGGCTGCCACGTGCTAACGCCACGAGACGCAACTGGCATGAGAGGATCGTCATTTGCACTTTCTTCCGCGAAATATATTCCGTCGTAAATGCAAAGGCGCGCATGCCACGTTGCCACATTTGTTGTGCCTATTAATGTGGCAATGTGCCAAAGACCTGCCGATAAAACAGATCTAATACAAATCTGGTTATAATATTCTTAGTAAGGTCGTCTCTCACCTTCCTAAAATAGAAAATTTCCCAAAAGACGTTTGGAGATGGTGTAGCATTCTAGAATATTTTGAAGATTCGAGGATGTGAAGACCTAACCTATGCCCAAGCAAACTTAGCCCTTGTTATGAGAAACAGACACATTATCCTGGTTGGGTTTGGAGTCACACCCCGACAAGATAGGGAGAATGCGAAGGGGCTCGATGACTGATATGATCCGACCAATAATGGATTAGCATCTGACGGATTTGGGCCACTCATCAAGGAGATCTGACGGATTTGGGCCACTCATCAAGGAGATAGGAAGATACGGAGAGATCGCCTAGATGCCCTACTAGGTGATCTGATCCGATGGCTATGGTTCCATTGGGATTAAAAGAATGAGAGATCTTGATGTGACGGATCTGGTCCATCTTCGATAATAATTAGTATCAAGTGTCAAATTCCACTCCTACGGTCTACACCAGACCACTCGGGTGAATGGTCGTGATGGATCTAAGGACAAATGCTCCCTTGACTAGCAAGGATCCTATAAGGGAGCATCAACGTATGAGAGTGGAAATTTAAGATTCAATAGGTTCAAACTTTTTAGAAACCTTCCTAGTTTGAAGGTTCTGAATCTGCCAATGCAATTTTCTTATCCAAAAAGCCCACAACATAAGAGTGAAGGATCGAGGATTAGCAAGGAAACTCTATTAAAGGTTTCATTGCCTTGACAATCTATAAAATGAGCAATTGAATAAGAACTCGATGCTCTACGCTAAATACATTAACTTATCTATTAAATTATCTTTTTTAGCATAACTTAGCCTAATTTTACATAGCTACTGCCTAGCGATGCAGGACAATTAACTACTTGCTCTAAAAGCTCGAACTGTTAGAGTATGGCGAATTAATCCTTTTATCTCATAGCCCAGGCCCCACATCTCATGGGTTTTAGGACCTCGGTCGAACTCCCTTCGGGGGCCCCAAATCACATGGGCCGCCCACCCCAAGTGTGTCCCCGCATCCCACGGGCTACCCCACTTGAGCCCAGTGTGAAATACGTATTAATCACCCCTGGTGAGGAGTCTCAAACACGAGATCTCCTCTGTGGGCCGCACCCACCCCGAGTGTGCCCCTGCATCCCACAAGCAACCCCACTCGAGCCCAGTGTGAAAATGCCCCTGCATTAATCACCCCCGGTGAGGAGTCTCAAACCCGAAACCTCCCGCTTTGATACCAATTTGATGCAGGACAATTAACCACTTGCTCTAAAAGCTCGAACTGTTAGAGTATGACGAATTATTTCCTTTATCTCATAGCCCAGGCCCCACATCTCATGGATTTTAAGACCTCGGTTGAACCCCCTTCGTGGGCCCTAAATCACATGGGCCACCCACCCCGAGCGTATCCCCGCATCCCACGGGCTACTCCACTCGAGCCCGGTGTGAAATGCTCATTAATCACCCCTGGTGAGGAGTCTCGAACTCGAGACCTCCTCCGTGGGCCGCACCCACCCCGAGTGTGCCCCTGCATCCCACAAGCCCCTGCATCCCACAAGCGACCCCACTCGAGCCTAGTGTGAAAATGCTACAGTACCTTAGGAGTAGAAGTAAATTTCTACAATTTTAAGTTGTGAGACTATAATCATCTCAATTTTGATTTAGTTGATCACACCCGCTCTAATCGATATTCCGATATGCACGTCAAATATTTATCATTTCTCTTTTATTTATTCATTTGGTTGACTTGCAATTTGTTGATTGCAATGAACGCCATTTTCAAATATTAATGAAATCGTTAATAGTTTGCTTTCTTTAATTTGTACATGTATTCTTATATATATATATATATATATATAGGAAAAAGGTACTATGCACTCGACCTCACGAGTCCATCCCATGTGGTTAAGCTGTGTGGGCCCCACCGTGATGCGTTTCGAACATCTACCCCATCAGTCAGATGCACCATTCCATCATGGGCCTAGGTCTCAAAAATCAAGTCAATCCATGACTTGTGTGGGCCACACCACATACAGAAGTGCAGAGGGGCCGTGCACCATTAAAACATTCATAATCATTTTTGAGGGCCCACCGAGATGTGGTTTGCAAATCCAGCCCATCCATTATGTGTGTCCCACTTGAATGAGGGTTCAAACCAAGTTTCAGGCCTATGCAAAACTCAAGTGGGCCCCACCAAGTGCTTTTAGATGTTTTAACAGTGTCTTTACATAATTTTAGATGGTATGGCCCACCTGAGTTCCGTATACGGCTCATTTTTGGGATATCCCATAATTTAAAGGGAACCCATCAAATGCAAGGTGTTGATGGTCGAAACGCATCACGGTGGGGCCCACAGAGCTCGACCTCACGTGAGCTTATCGTGGGCTCGAGCGCATCGTACCTAAATCTATATATATATATATATATATATATATATATATATATATATATATATATATATATATATATATAGGAAAAACGCTCACCTGCGAACCAGTTCGTACGTAGCACGTACGAACTTTTTGATGACCCATCATATGTGATGAATCTATAAATCTGAACGGTTCACATGAAGCAGAACCTCATGAAACCCCATGGTATGAATTTTTACTTTGATCCAAAACTTTGGTGGACCGTGAAAAATGTAAACAACTTCTTTCCTTGATTTTAATATTTCTTTGCTATGGACGGTATGGATAAAAGTTTTAGATAAAAGTAAAACTTGGTCCTAGGGGTTTCACTAGGTGCTGCTTCACATGAACGGTTCAGATTTTGGATCAACATCACGTGTGATAGGTTCTCAAAAAAGTTCGTACGTAAATACGTACGAACTGGTTCGCAGGTGAGCGCTTCTCTATATATATATATATATTAGACTTAAAAGTGTTGGTAAAAGAATAAGTATGTAAACTCACATTTATTGTTACAAGGTAAAAAGAACTTATTCAAAAGGGCTAACCACTACCCTTTCATAAATCCCCTTGACACTGGCAGTTGAATCAAACTTTCGGTTGAGTAGACTCTTGCATACCTCACATCTTACATACGCGTAAAAATTCAATCTAAACCCTCAATCACACTAATGGTCCAATTTAATTGAATTGACAGCAACATGATAAAAACATCATGGAGGGCCCTGCACAGATATTCTCCGGTTATAGTCGTATCAAGGCGTCAATATATGACTCTGGCATTCTAGACAGGGTCCGCTATATGCGTGGTCCATATCATGTGACATCCCACGGTCGTCCATGTCTTATTCTCAAAATGTCACTTACATAAACTTTCACGGGCATCGTTGTATCAGGGCGTCACTATTTGACAGTGGCACTCTACGTAGGGGCCACTAGACGAATGATCCCGATCATGTGGACGTGGGGCCCATTAGATGAATGGTGCAGATCATGTCAAGTTTGGATGGCTAGGATCATTCTCTGATAAAGAATAAATAAATAAAAGTAGGTGGGGGCCACTAGGTGAATGATCCCGATCATGTTAAGTTTGGGTGGCTATGATCATTCTCTAGTAAAGAAAACAAAAAATAATGCAACCGCCCACCGTGGGGCTCGAACCCACGACCACAAGGTTAAGAGCCTTGCGCTCTACCAACTGAGCTAGACGGGCTTGCTGGTAAATGTTTTATCATATATTATTTTCAATAGATATTTCCCCGTGCAGTAGTCCCATTTGATCGGATACATCCAATGCATGCAATACAATACATTAAGACTTAGTAGATGTGAGTCGGATATTGCAATATCTGTTTCTCTTACTTGAATATGGTGTGGATCCCTATGGTGTCTAAAGAAGTTGTCTAGGTGTTATCCAATGAAATTAAAATAGTCAAGTAATAGGATATTCAATTAATATCTAATTAAAAATTTAAAATAAGTTAAATATTTAAATAAAATTAATTAAAATACTCAAAAAGAAAAAAATAATAATTTTTATAATATAATTAAATAATCTCAAGCTAAAGCATTTAAACTTTAAACAAAAACTTACCAACTTTGATATTAAAAAAAAAAAATAAAAATTAAAAGTCAATTAACAACAACAGTCACCATATCAATTTATTATCCAATGTTAATGTCACTCAGCATTGTAAAATTTAATATATCATATATTATAATTCAAGGGTTTTGCTAACTTCCCCACCTTCATGCGGATGTTACTAATCTTCCTAAAAAGTTTTTAATTGTCTTGTGAAGTGCCTAATCATTAATCTAAACCGTCCTCTCTTTCGTGCAACTAGAGACAAATTATAGTGCAAAGATCATGTCAATTGGATGATCCTAAACAATCGATCTGATCAATAGTATGAAAAATGGATAGTTAAGATCAAGTGAGGAAACAAAATAAGTCCAATCATGTAATGTCTCGGAAAAATCTGTACAAAGACCCGAGTACCACCTCAAGCAGAAATCACTCAGGACCAAATCCTTTAGAAATTAAAAGAAATTAACCAAGTGTTAAACTAGATTAGCTATGAAATTCGCTTGAACCACTTTAAATACGAATCGCAAGACCCAAAACCTGTAGAGTCATTAACGCTACATTACCCTATAATCTAGGATCAATCTCTAAACCCGGTTGCTCTCGGGAGTACCTTGAAACTTCGTATCAGACCAGGATCGCGCATCGAAAGTCCATTGACCACGAAACTATACGCTTATGATCGCTTTACTGGGCTTGACAACCATCTCGGAAATCAAATCCAGATAGTTTCCAGAAACGCACAACTTGAGCATGGAGCAAAGTGTGTGAGAAACGCGAATATCTTTAGGATATGAAACAAAACTTAAGGAAATTGAGTCGGTTCGCTTGCGGGCCAAATCTAAGGTTTCAGACCGTCAGAATCTGACCCAATTACACCCTCAGATCAGGAAAAATTTCATACACATATCAGTGTACTTGTGGCCCTGATCAAGTATCGGTGATCGTTGAACTGAAATTGGTCCGCCACGGTCGATCTGTAAATCCGATTGGACCAAAAATTTAGCCTGACCTAGATCCATGGTCAGGGAGCTTAAGTCCGACTGCACGTAGAAAAGGGGCTTCCAGAAGTACTCTGTTGGATCGAAACAGCCCCTATTTGGCTATAACCTAAGTATACCATGACCCTGGGGCTATTCCCATCAGTTCTGGGCCTATATAAGGGCCTTAAACCCTTTCTCTCTCTCATGAAATACGAATTTCCAACCCTAAGAGAGTGGAAAGAGAAAAGAGAGAGAAAGTGATGGAGAGAGTTGGAGTTTGTTGTAGGGATTCATCCCTGCCGCTCCACGTACTTAACTATCACTTCCGTATCGCTATTCCAGCGATTCCGACGCCGTTCTTAGGTAAGAAAAATCTAACCCTAATCTATTTTAGATTTTCAAATAGTGTAAGGAATGAAATAGCTAACCTACTTTATAGTATAGGTTGTCGTTGTGTTGTAGACAAAGACTTAGTATTTAAACTGAGTTTGTTACGAGTCTACCGGCGAAAGGTGTGGACTATAGATGTTTAAGTTATGGTTTTCAAGGCTTTCAATGTCAGTAATGATTTATAACTGGCTTGATTGCTATCACATGTATTTAGATATGATATCTTCCGTATATTACATATATATGTAAATTACGTTTTTTTTTATATGCATTCCAAGTGTTTGTTGAAATGTTTGAATGAATGTGGAATTATGATTTATGTATGTCATAACTATTGATTGCAAATACATGATTGTTGTATGCGTGGCATCTCCCATGTGGAAGAATTTGCTATGATATGTGGTTTAACAAATTTATTACATGTATTTAATATGTGTAGTCTAAGTGTTTGGTAAATTGCCTGAATGAGAAAATATTTGATGTGATGTACCTAATAAGGGTGTTGAGATAGGATTCCCAATCCCCTTATCTATGGTTACAGTTTCTATATGTAGCCTGTCTTGCTATTATGTGATTGATGGATGAACTGCCTATGTATTGTAACATGTGTAGTATGTGCTATGTTGAAATGCTCAAATAATAGTTGTATTTCAGATTTGGTTGTCGCATGTTGTCTTGGCTATTACATGCATATACAACTGCTTGAAGTGTGTTTGGGACTATGGTATGGTCCAGGCAATCGGTAACGGCTTATGATCTGTGGCCAAATTGAGTTAGCCACTATGGATATGTTCGATGAATTTGAGTTGTACGTCATTTGACGGCAGTGGTTAGGCCACATGGAGTGCTTACGCGCTTCATGTCGATCGGCTCGACGTGCGCTCGTACTAGTCGAGCTTGTCAAGTAACCCAATTGGCCCTATGTATGTTCACCATGTATGGACGCTACTGCTTGAATCTAAGGTACTAAACTCACCCGTGAAAAGCCTGTTTAACCTTGGTATCTCAATCCGCTAAGACTCATGACCGGGCATGGTGGTATGGGACACCGTAGTTATGCTGTCGTCCTACGCTGGGGCGACGAGCCTCCCCGTAGTGACCAATGGGCAACACCGCCTCGTGAACCGAATACGGTGGTATAGGACACTGTATTCGAGTTGTTGGCCTACATTGATCAGGTGACGAGCCCTTTGTAGTGACCTCGAGCATACTCTGAGGCTGCGTTGAGGCGACGAGCCTTTCCGTAGCAACTAGAGTATAAATTAAGCCTACACTGATCAGGTGACGAGCCCTTTGTAGTGACCTAGAACCGCAATATCATATGAAATTTACTAGGACTGACGACCCTAGAATGGATCATTGTTTGGGAAATGATATAAGGGAGGTACCTTAGCTTCCCAATCCTGCTGTATGAATAAACCTAAGTAAGAACCTGGCTAATCACGAGCATGCACCGCATTACGTGTGCCTTTGGCGTAGTAAGTCAAGCACTGAGGAAGGGTTGCATGTCGCGATCATGAGATGAAGTCGCTGAGGGAGCGTAGGCGAGGGCATGCATCATTATTTCATATCATCATTGCATTAACAAGAGTATTTAGGACCTGATTATTGTATTACGTTATCATTACTGCATGACTGAATTGATAACATGTTAACCTTTGCTTTATAGCTCCATTGAGTTGATCACTCAGTCCCACATTCTGGGACGGTGTTGTACACACCAACCAGACTTTGTCTTAACTGCAGGTGGTGGCGATGCCTGCAAGGCGAAGCCAGACTTTGAGGATGACGATAAGGCATTCTCCTACATGTAGTTCTCGGGCGGGTTCATGTGAGCTGTGTCCTGATCGACGGGGCTTGCAGGGTTGCTGATTAGATGACATTACACATTTTATATATTTTAACACTTTACATGTAAATTATTGACCTGGTAATATGATCATACTCAAGAGAGCTACGATTACTTATACATTTATATATCTATCACAGTCTTCTGCTTGCTTAACTTAATCGTCTTTGGAGTATGATATGCTGTTTTGGTTTAATCTCGTTCATGTTTAATGTGCTAATATAGACAATATTTAATCATCATTATCTATGTTGCATAAGTGATGCGTTAGAACTCAGGAGTTGAGCTCCTGCTTGACCCTTATTTTTCAGGGCATTACAAATCATCATTCTAAAATATCCATTTGATAGATCCTACCTTATATTGCTTATGATTCCAAAGTAGCACTTTGGTTCGATGATTCTAACTATGTAATCTATGGCCTAACAAGTTGGTCGTTGAAAGGGTTAATTAGGATCATCCAATTGGTGTGATTGTGCCTAACTCCCAATGATACTATTAAATGAACCTGCCCGATTGATGATTGGGTGTCCCACGGGGCATCTAAAAGATCAGTTAACATGCCCACAAAGGTGGGGACCTTAGCAAAACCCATTATTTAATATTTTATTTAAATATATTATCAGTCGAGTAAATTATGAAAATGTCGTGGGTAGTTGGGTAAGTGGACATGTACATATAATATCGATATCCAACCCACTTCAAAGTTGAAAAATTAATAAGCAGGCAATCAGGTAAGATATTTTGAATCAGGTGGATCCCATTTTCTCAATTCATATATGTACAGTAATTGAGTAAATGAAAATCAACTGTTATCCCTAGTAAGGACTTTTAGCCTTTAGATCTGGATCATATTCCAATAATCCAAACTGTTTATATGAAGTCTCATTTTGTATTTGAAAATTCAATAGATAAAAGCTCTTAATTGAATTATTTCAATCCTTTGATAATTTGGCTCTTGTGCTTTGAGTATTAAAGATCACCATAAACCTTAGTACAACGAAAGAATTAAAATACCCAATAAATAGTTTGGATTATTGGAAATATCCTAAATACATCAAATAAGAGTGTCGATGTCTCTTATTGTAATAGGTCCAACATGGGCACATTTGCCAGATGCAAGTATTATTAGGGACCCATTCCATGGGCGACCACACAAAAATAATTCATGAGACAATATAAAGAGTTGGCGTAATACCCAAGTCATTCAATAAGTAACCACTTTAAGTGGTCCCACCTTGAAGATAGAAAGGTAGCCATCATGTCAATGGTTTCAATCAAAGAGACATGGGTTGGTTCTTATTAATTCAATCATATGTGGTTGGACGATTAACTCAATCACACGTAGGTTTTATAATGGCTTTTGAGTTTTTTAGAATTTCTTCTTCTTGGTGGGACTTATCAAATGAATGGATTTGATGACATACATGTAAGACTTCTATAAGGTTAGCCTACTTGATCAATGATTTGGATCTCTCTAAATGATGGATAATCTGGTCAAGCATACAGGTGAACCTCATTAAAGTTGTAGTCATATTAAAAACATTTAAGGATGATATGTGTCTTTATATCATATTTATTAGACTTAAAAACATTTAGCATGGAGTTATAAATGAGTTTTGATGGATTTTATATATAAATAAGTAAAAATGCCCCAATCCCACCTCAAACACATATTGATTGGGTCCCACACCTACATATGATCATGGAAGCAACTACCTTCTATCTCCTGGCTTCCTCTAAAGGTGTAAGGTGCAAAAGATCTGGCTTGTCCAATTCAGCAATTTTCTGCCAAGGCTTCTTAAACAGGAATGTAATTTTCTCCCAAGGCTTTTTAAATGAGTATGTAGTTTCAATTTAGTTTTTTTAATTCTCATAATTGATGTATAGATTGATCCCTTATTTCACAATTGAGGATATAATATACACATAATTGTGAGGCCTATACATAACTTAAGGGTTGTGTGTGTAGGTATGAGGTTTACATAAGAGGAAAAAAGGAAAAGTCTGGGAGGCTTAGGTGAAACACAAATTGAGAAAACATATTTATGTGAAAACGTTGTTATCCTTGTTTGTTTTGCAACTTTTTTAGATATTTAAATTTTGGCCCATTAAGGAAATTGCTTTTTACATATTCTTACTTACGAAATAACGTTGTGAAAGAATTGGAGATTAAGGGCGTGCTTAAATAGATGTATTGCATTTTATTGAAGTTGTAGAAGTGCAATGATTATTAATTACAATATTTATCGCATACTTAATGGATAATTTGACAAAGACTTTTCATGTTTAAATAAGTGTAGTAAAAGTGAAATGATAATACTTTTATATTATTGAAATGAGAAATCAATATATATATAAATGCATTGGTTCAAGTGTTTGTATAAAATATTTATATAGTATTGTATTATAAATTTATAATAATTGCAAATTCTTTTCCATGTCTCATGTTATATATATATATATATATATATATATATATATATATATATATATATATATATATATATATATATTTGACTATTAAATTACATGCCTAATTACATATTTAAACAAACACTGTAAAATCATAATATAATGTTTCTACGTTATATTACAGTTTTATTTCGCTATCCAAACAAGCCCTAAATGGATATTACTTGATGTAACTTTGGGTAAGCTCAGCCTATTAGAGCCCTCATAGGCAAAAGTTCTATGAGGCCCACTAGGATGTCCACATGGAATCCACTCTGCCCATTAGTTTTGACAGCTTGTGTTGGCACATGAGCTCAAAAATGAAGTAAATCTAAAACTCAAGTAGCCCACACTACATGAAATAGTAAGGATGAAAATGGTGGTGTACTCAATGGTGGACGCTCAATGGTGGGTCCAGTGAAAATCATACCGTTGAAACCTTCCTGTTTCAATAACGGACGCTCAATCTCTATTGTTTTGTGTGGCGTGAGCCATACCTCACGTGAACATGGTGGTGTACTCAATGGTGGGTCCCACAAACTTCCACCTACATGCTCTTCATTTGCTCTTGCTCCTGTGGTAGACTCTCACGAGTTTCAACACCTGGTCAAGGGTTCCAGTGTGTGGTGGTGTGTGTTCGTGTGTAAAAAAAATAAAATAAAATAAAAAGTTTGGATGAAGGGTTAGACAAAAATACCATTATTTTGCAATTTTGGTGAGCCCAGTGAAAATCAAGGGTGGAAATTCCCTCCCACTTTGCCATGGGCTACCTGATTTTTAATAAATCAATTTCTGAGCCCCAGGCGTTTCATGAGGTGACTCATCTAATAGACGGTTGAGATATTATACACACATCACGTGAGATCATATGTTTCGGTTAATGTACGCCAACTTCAAGGTGTTTTTGTTTTCAACTATTGGTTTCAAAGGCATCTGATCAGATGGCTACGATCATGTAATCTACGTGTACTTTGACATCATTTGCCATCTATGGTAGAGGTAACTAATCAAAAGGTCTCAACTAATAAGTAATCTTGCAAAGTATACGACTATATTTGAAGCGTTACTACTCTACAGATGTACTTGTTCTACGCGCGCAGCGTGTAAAAGACCCAAGTTCTTCGGGCCATCATGTTTTATATGTGAAATCCAGTCCGTCGATCAGGTTATAACCCTTATGGTCATCGGATGTATAAAAGGTAAACCCAATAAGAAAAACTCGCATGTACGGCACGAATGGAAACAATGTAAAATAATGTCTAAAACCTCTAAGTTCACGCATTATGGCCAGACCCATATAAGCTTTTGATTAAACTGATTTTTGTATATTCCGTTCGTCCTGGTAAGTCATACCTGATGGACGGATTTGATGAATGATACACACCAAGATGGCCCCACACACAACCTATGGTTGGCAACAAATCCCCATTGTTCCGTATGGTGTGGCCCACCTGAATCTTAAATATGGTTTATTTTTGGCTCCCGGCCTATCATATAGTATTGTACCTGATGGACGGATGGATGGCACACATACAAAATGGTGTGCCCCAAGAGTTTTGATTAATATTTAATTTATCTCCTAAGTTAGCATTCATCGCTGGTTTGCCCGAGTGGTTAAGGGGGAAGACTTAAGATCTTCTGCACATAAGTGCGCATGGGTTCGAACCCCATAGCCAGCACTGATATCAACATATTTGCAACGCGTAATTTTAAATATAAAAATTTTTTTTTTTTATATCACGTTGGCCCGCTAACTATTGGACGTACTTAATGAAGGGTTTTTTTTTTTTATCTTAACCATGTATACCACGTGTGCTGATATGACTGAGGGATCTGGACCGTTCATCAGGCCAGTCCACCAAGAACATACATGACCCATCCATAATGCTAGATCACTCGTAAGATGGGCCATAGTTGTATCATAGTTCAAAAACCCAAAGGCTGGAGTGGATGTTCAGCTCGACCCGACTTGAGTTTATATATATAGAAAGAGGGGGTTGGTTTCTCAAGTCCAATTCAAACATATGGGGTCGTTTGGCACCATGGATTTGAGAGGATTTCAAATTCCCTTGTGTTTGGCACGATGGGGTTTCACTCAAAGTTAGGGTTTGAAATCCACGGGAGGGTTTAGATTACCTCTAAGATCGTTTTATGAGTTTTATGTGTAACATGTGTGTCACCAGACTATTATTTTATTGGGCACATGGCCCATTAATGATATCTCAAAACAATTAGATTATCAATTGCATCACTATAATTACTTTAATATAATGATCAGCACCGTGCAAACATTGTCCACGTGAATCAACGCTTTTTAGTCAATGGTTAGTCACTCGAACATGATCTTGTGCTTGTGGCCCATCTAAGACTTGAAATTTCATCATTTTTAGGCAAAGCATATATTTCAACGGCCTATTATAACCATTGTATCAAACATTACATACATCACTAATTAGAGATAGTAGAGTTGATCTAGTGATTAAATTCAAACCCCTATAAATACATGCATAACTACTATGGGATTAAAGTTGATTCTCAATCTAAGATGCCAAACACAACAGGAGGATTTCAAATCCAGGGGGTTTGGAATTTGGGGGTTTTCAAATCCATGCTCCCAAACAGGCCCATTAAGTGCATCAGACATCTAACCATTTAATAGGTTTGTCCCACGGTGAGAATCATCTAATGCAAAAAATCATCCCTGTCTAACAGGTAGGTCACACCATATAAAACAAGTTCTAGCTATTAAATATAAAAAACGAAGTGTGGTGCACACAATGAGGGGAAAAAAAAAATTACAAGTTGAACCTTGTGATAACACCAATGTATAGGACGGGTTGTATGCCACACACATGAAAGGTTGGATGTTATCTGCTGGTTGGATTGTACTATGTGGTCCAATTGGTTGGACTGAGACTATATATATATATATATATATATATATATATATATATATATATATATATATATAGTACTATAAGGTTCACCTTATGGAACTTCCCATGAGGTCGAGCTGTGTGGGCCCACTGTGATGTGTATCGAACATCAACACCGTGTATTTGATGGGTTCCTTTAGTTTATGGGATATCCCAAAATTCAACCGTATACGAAACTCAGGTGGGCCATGCCATCTAAAACCATGTGAAGACATGCTAAAACATATAAAAGAACTTGGTGGGGCCCACATGATTTTTGTATGTGGCTGAAACTTGGTCTGACCCCTCATCTGAGTGGGACACACACAATGGTTGGGTTGGATTTGTGAACCACATCTCGATGGCCTCAATAAATGATTATGAATGTTTTAATGGGAGGGTAACTCCTCTCAACTGCTGTATGTAGTGTGGCCCACCCAAGTCATGGATTGAATTGATTTTTAAGCCCATGGCCCACCATGGAATGGTGCATATGAGTGATGGGGTAGATGTTCAACACACATCATGGGGGCCCACACAGCTCAACCTCATGGGAAGTTCCCATGAGGTCTACCTTATAGTACCATTTCCCATATATGTGTGTGTGTGTGTGTGTGTGTGTGTGAGAGAGAGAGAGAGAGAGAGAGAGAGAGAGAGAGTGTGAGTTTGACAATGCAAATTGGTCCAATTAATTGTACATTAAATGGCAAAAATAATTCTCTTTTTCACTTGTAATGCTCTCTTATTAGTGGCTATATGACATAAACTCTTACTTAGGCACGATGGGAATAAGTGTCATAGATCCATCTTGTTCATTATAGATCCATCTTGTTCATCAAATAAGTCCCACTAATTAAATTTTATCCGTAAAAATTAATAAATGATCCTCATCATGGGAGCCACACATGTGAGTTGAATCTGGAAAGTTGGAATGGATTTCTAGCAACCCACTTTTTTTGTAAAAGAATATCGTACTATTGATCACAGAAAAATTATATTTTATGTCCTACAAGGGACCTTATCTAATTAAAAGACTGAATTTTTTTACCCAAGTAGTGCATCATTTGAATTCACCACATGTGTATACTCTTGAGTGCATGTGTATTAGAACTCCCAGATTTCAAGGGATCTGTATAGGGCTGTCAATGGGTTGGGTAGTCCCAACGGGCCTTCGGGCTTGGCATGTATTGGGCTGTGTTTGGGATGGTGTATTAGGCCCGACAGTTGGGCTCAGGCTTAAATCAGGAGCACGATTGTAAATCGGGCCGGACTCGGGCTTAACTCCCTAAAAGCCCATAAACCTAGCCAAGCTCGGCCCGATAGGTCTTTTCTAAACATACTTTTCTTCCTTTTCTTTCACTCTCCCTCTCTCACACATGAGGCACACCAAACTATCATTTATCCACTTAGATATTCAAGGCTTGGGCTCAAGCGGACTTAGGTCGGGCTTTATGTAAATGTCCCGAGGCGAACTCAGGCTAGACTATTTCAGCCGGTCACAAGCCCGGGACAGATTTACGCTTAGGTTCAAAATTATAGGCCGGCATTTGACAAAGCTCAGCCCAGTCCTAACCCGGCCATTGACAGCCCTAGATCCGTATTTCAAAGAAGTGTAAAAAACCACATCCTATTTAGTAAGAGAGGGCCCTTTGAATGCCCATTGCATGTAACATCTTGCTCACGCCTGGACAATCCATGCAAGAATTTGTGGGGGCCACCCTGATGTAAGGAGTTAATCCATGACGTGCATCCATTTTGACAGATCATTTTAGAGTATAAATTAAAAAATCAGGCAAATCCAAAGCTCAAGTGGACCGCACCATAGAAGAAGTGATGATAATGACCCACCGTTGAAACCTTCCTGTGGTCCACTATGACGTTTATTTGCCATCCAACTTATTTATAAGGTTAAATAAACTTGGATGAAGGGAAAACACAAATATTAACTTGATTAAGAACTTCTGCAACACTAAATGAGTTTTTAAAGGTGGGCGTTCAACCCCCACTATGTGGTCCATCTGAGACTTGGATTTCCCTCATTTGTGGGTTCATGAGCTAAAAAAATCTTACAAATTGGATGGTAAACATGGATAAAAGCAATACATCATAGTTGCCCCATAGAGTCTGGCTGCGGAAACTCAATTTGTTTCCATTGTCCATCGATTGCCTGCCAAAGCCTTCCGTAGGAACTTCCTACCACGGGAAGCTAGGTGGAGCCCGTCGTGACATTTGTGATAAATCCACCTCGTCCATCTGTTTTTTTAGATCATGTTAGGAAATAGGCAAAAAATTAAGGCATATCCAAAACTCATGTGGGCCGCACAACTTGAAAAAGTGAGTAAGGGATTGCTTACAGTTGAAACCGCCCTAGGTCCACCGCAATGTTCATATGTCATCCATACCATTCCTAAGGTCCTTAATATTGGGATGAACTGAAAATAAAATGTAGACACCCCACCCAAGCTAACATCTCGAGAAGGCTAAGACAATCCAAGAATCATGATCATATCTCAAACCAAACTCTGATCCCAGCTTAAACCTAAAACCCTGGCCCAAAATCCCCAATCCGCAACCAAAAACCATAATCCAAACCGTTCAATCCACGTACAACCCTGTCTTTACCCTATAACCTAACTATAACCCTCTACATAAACCTAAGTCCACCTATCTGAGCCGCAAAAAATCCCAAAAGAAGACCATCGAACGAACTCGCGCATTAAACAAAGCCCACACGCTCGAGCCCGGCCCGAGCGCGGCCCGGGGGGTAGTTGGACTACCGCCGGTGGTAGTTTGACTACCGCCGGTGGTACTCAAAGTGCCGCCATGTGCGGTCCACGTATGGACATCTGGGGACAGCTGTCCCAGCGTCCGAAAGTCAACTTTTTCCTACAATTACCCTCTTATCCAAGCTTATCTATCATCTTACTAACCCCTTTAGCCAATGAGAGCACGTCACGTGGCGTCTCTCTCCCTTCAACCAATCACC
Source organism: Magnolia changhungtana (assembly GCA_030180095.1). Classification (NCBI taxonomy): domain Eukaryota; kingdom Viridiplantae; phylum Streptophyta; class Magnoliopsida; order Magnoliales; family Magnoliaceae; genus Magnolia; species Magnolia changhungtana. The sequence continues at coordinate 1,226,830 of JASAUF010000189.1, forward strand.
TCTTGCCACATCAATATTTACCCCTCCCAAAATCAAAAATTACCACATTACCATTAGAGAAGGCTATAAATAGCCCTCTCGTTTTCACATTTTCACCAAGCCATTCTCATTTCCAAGCCTAAGAGAGTGAGAGAGAAAGAGAGTAAGGAGGAGAGTGAAGGAAAGGGAAGGAGCTCCCAAGCCTTCAAAGTTCTGATCTTTCAAGCCACCCCCTTAGCCCTTCCTCTCGACCTCTCTAACCCATCCAATCTAGCCCAGTTTGATCATGGTTCGGTCCATGTCCTAGCCCACTCGAAAATAAAGCCAAAAATCCAGTCAGACAAGCATTCATCATGACATCCATTCCCTTCTTAATCATTCTGCTTCTCTAGATCTCTAGTGAGCGTATGCTCTGTGATTTGCCGTATACCGGATTCTATTACATCAGAAATTTCTAGTGATCTGGTCCATTTTTCTTACCCCTTTGCATAAGCACTATCACATCCACCTTCTAAACACACCGTTGGACGTATGCTCTGTAGCTTGCCGAAATCTCAGATCTTGTCGCATTAGAAATCCATGTATGTGCCTAGTTCTATCTCGACTACATCATTCATCCCTTGAGATTGTTTTACCACACAAAGTAGAGACCGTACGTTCGTACGGGCAAAGAGGGTGCCTATCACCTAATCTCTTTGTAACCGAGCTCCCTTATCCGGAATCCCAGATGGCAGACCAAGAGTCAATCTAAGGTAGGAGAGTCTTCGGATTTCTCCAACCTTAAGTATTCCAGCCGACTGCGGGATTCTGAGATTATTCGGCTAGTAGCGACTCCAACATTCACAAATAAGCCTAATCACCCCCATCATCAAAACCATAATATATCATCCAAATCAGCATGAGCGTCAATTTCCAGTGCCTACAGAATGGCGACTTCACTGGGGACTACTAGCTCGCACTAGCTGAGACCCGACTCGAAAGTGTGGTACTTTAATCTCCAGGGACATCATCAATGCATTCATACATAATTTTTTTTAAAAATAAAAATCTTTGGCTTATACTTGTTTAGGCATCAATTCAAATCTGACCACTCAATCCCGAGTACCCATGACTTCTCAAGCTACCCATGAAGAAGAGTCGGTGGCTCCGCCGGGTTCTGAACCATCAGCATCAGAACCACCCCCTGTACCAGTACCAATACCAACAGCCCAAACAGATTTGCCAATCGCAGCGGCCTTGAATGAGATGTCTCAGAACTGTAGAGCTTTACAAGAGTTACTACTTCACCTGGTACTAAGTGTAGTACCAAACATGCAGGCGGCGGAGCCTAATATACAGAACAGCTTAATCCCGTAAACCCCTTTTGCCTTTTCCCTCATTCCTCCAGCAAATCATGTTCTCCCTCTCCAGGAAGAGTTAGCACAGGATCAATAGCAACCAACAAACAGGAGCAACCCTCCCACACATCTCTACTCAACACATCACATCAATCAGGTTACAACACAGGTTCCCCCTAACGGGATCCACAGACAAGAACTGGCGGATGCCCATGAAGGGGGTCAGTTTCGCGTCCAACCCACTCCCCATAACGGGAGCAACATTCCAGAATTGGCAGATACCCCAAGTGGGAGCCATTTCTAAACTCCACACCCTCCTCCGAAAGGGAGCGATGTTCAGTTCCAACTACCTCCTCCCACTGGGAGTCCATCTTCTTTCCAACAACCTCCATTCTTGATCCGTATGAAGAGGAAGCAGTACAAGCCCTGCAATAAGTGGCAAGATATCCACAGGAAAGCAAGTCAGAAATCAAGGAACTGCGAGAACAGCTGCAAATGGTGCAAAATCAGCTTTAAAGGCAGTAAGGAGTGGATCATCCATCCATCGAGTTCAGAGATCTGTGTCCTTTCCCTGATGTCGGGGTCCCTCCAAACTTCGAGGTACCCAAATTTAAAAGGTATGATGGTAGTGGGTGCCACACAGCACATCTAAAAGCTTTTTGTGGAGAACTTAATGCGATAGCAGGGAACGATGGAGCCTTGATACGGCTCTTCTAGAAGTCCCTCAAGGGTGACGCTCTGGATTGGTACACCGCTGGACACCCATCAAATCAGAACTTGGGAAAGACTCTTCCAAGCATTCATCGACAGATTTTCATACAATCTAAACATGGCTTCGAGAAGGGCAGATCTGGCTGCCTTGAGACAAAAAAAACGATGAATCATTGTCAGCATACATGGGACAATGGCAAGCCATGACAGCCCGAATGAGAAACCCCATCGATGACGAAGAACAGATATCCATGATTGTTCATTCAACAAATTCCAGCATTTCAGGATATCTGATCTCATACCCATACGTAAACTTCTCTTAGCTCATCCAAGCTGGAGAACAAGTGGAAGCCGGGATCAGAGCTGGAACCATTTCTCCATGGTCGCACCAGACCTCCTCAATCAAAAGAAACAAAGTCGAGGGGAAACCTGTCGGATATGGGAATGGAAACGGCACTGCTCCTGCGCAACGCACTACCGAGGTTAACAATATCATAGTCAATACTCAAGGCAATCAATATGCCCCACAACCGGAGCCACAACAAGATAGATAATATCAACCACAACCAAATAGGCAGTACCAACCACAGCAAGCCCAACAGGGATATCAGACGCAACCGTCTCAACAACAACAGCAATAGCCTAAGGGGTGCGCAAGGTCCATATAAACGGGCAATGTTAAGCAGAAAGTTCACCCCTTTAGCACAAACATATAGTCAGATTCTGACAATATTAATGCAAAAACAACTTCTAACACTGCTCCAGCCTCGACTTCCACCTAATCCTTTGCCACCTGGTTATAACAAAAATCAGTATTGTACATATCACCTGGCCCCTGGCCATCTAACGAACCACCGCTTCGCTTTGAAACATGCGGTCCAAGATTTAATTGAAAGTCAGAAGATTGCGATCATCCCGCAGGCTAACAATATGGCCCAAGCCAACATTCTCCCAAATCCCTTGTCATCACATCAAGCGGGACCCAACACACCCAGTACCTCTACCGTCAATCACATTGAGGGATGGCGACCCGTGTACTCCTCTCCACATCATTCTATACAAGCAATCATGCCCGGCACAGCAAACCAAACATGGGGACACCGACATAGGCCATCGCCTGGGCCACAGGTATTCCTTGAAGCAGCACCAACAACACAACCTCTCATATTCCTTGAAGCAGCACCAACAATATAGCCTCTCATATTCCTTGAGGCGGCACCAACAACACAGCCCCACGTCCTCGAAGCAGCACCTATTAAGTCACACCTTCAATATCTCATCCCCCAAGGGGCACATTCAACTTCATCCTCGAAAAATCCAAAAAGGTCGAATTCTGAACTCCTCAATCTTCCGATAAGCCTCCCTGATCTTGCAAGGGGCATCCCTGGTTCAAGCACCAAGTTTCCTAATGCCTCATCAACTAGCACATGCCCTGTAACGCCCTGAAAATTAGGGGTTGAGCAGCAACTCAACACCCGAGTTCCAAAACATCACTTATGCAACATAAATGCTTATGATTAAATGTTGTTTATGATAGTGCAATAATCATGAGTGAGATTATACCAAAACAGTAATTCATACTCCAGATCAAGTTATAAAATGCAAGCGGAAGACTAAAAGATGTATATAAATGGATAGAAAGCCAAAAACGTCATAATCGGTCTCCAGAGTATGAACACCTTACTGAGTCACCATATACATGTATTTGTTTCAAAAGTCAAAATGCCAAAAATGGTACAACTAGAATGGTACACCCTGTAGCCCCGTCATCTGAATGGCCTAAGCGTAGCCTCCAGAGAACTACATATAAGAGAACTCATCCTGATCATCATAGTAATCAGGTTCAGCCTCCTGTGTCTTGTTAATACCTGCATCTAAGACAGGGTCTGGTGGGTGTCCAGAACACCGTCCCATAACGTGGGAGTGAGTAGCTAACTCAGTGGAACAATAAAGCACAGGTTAACATGTTATCAATTCAGTCAAGCAGTAATGATAAAACAGTACAATCAACATTCCTAAGTACTGTAATTAATGCAAGGATGAGATGCGATAATGATACATGCCCTCACTAACATACTCCCTCGTGCGACACCATCTTACATTTGCGACATGCTTTCATCCTCAGTGCTCTATATCTTCCAGGCACATGCAGTGTAATATGAACATGATTACTGAGTTGTTATTAGTCCTTTTCATACAGCAGTATTGGAAAACTAAGGTACCTTCCTTATATCATTCCCAATCAATGATCCATTCTAGGGTCGTCAGTCCTAGATAATCTCATACAATGATGCAGTTCTAAGTCGCTGTAAAGGGCTGTCAGGGCTGTTACACGCACTCGTTGCACCGCTCCCCCATCACTTTATCAATACAAGCCTAGTTTATACTCTGTTTACTATGGGAAGGCTCGTCGCCTCTCCGCAGATTCAGAATATACTCGAGGTCACTACAAAGGGCTCATCACCAATCGGTGTAGGCCGACAGCTCGAATACAGTGTCCCATACCACCATATTTGGCTCACGAGTCTAGGTTGCTCACTGGTCACGACGGGGAGGCACGTGGCCCCAGCGTAGGCCGACAGCTCGACCACGGTGTCCCATACCACTATGCCCGGTTCACGAGTCTTAGCGGATCGAGGTACTAAGGTTAACAGGTTACACTGGTAAGTTCGGTACCCTAGATTCAAGCAGTAATGTCCAAACATGGTGAACATACATTAGACAGATCGGGTTACTTGACGAGCCAGACTAGCACGAGCGCACAACCAGCTGAACGACATGAAGTGCATAAGCACTTCGCGTGGCTTAACCACTGTCGCCAACTGAAGTACGACTCGGGTTCGTCAAACACATCCTACGTGGCGAATGAATCTCAACCACGAACTCAAGTCTGTTACCGATTGTCTGGACTATAATCACAGCCCCAATCATAATCAATCCTTAACCAGAAGCATGTAGAGAAAAGCAGAATAAACAAAGTAATTCAAGCATGTTAAGAAGCATGTCATAAAGCATGTTATAAAGCACAATATAAACAAGAAATACAAACACATATATTTCATAGTAAGCGGTTAAATTAAACAACCAACATGGAGGAAATTATATACATCTCTAAGTTAGTTGAGAATCTTATCTCAACACCTACCTAAAGCACAATCATCTAAGCACTTACTCTTACAAGCATTTTCACAAACACTTAGAATACACTTATTAACATACATAACGTATATTAGTAAAAACATGTATTAGGGCGAATTCTTTTGCCGAGCAAGTATTACACTGATATATAACATGTACATACAGTGATTTATCATGACAAACAAACTTTCACAATTTATACGTATACGGTATTTTCTACAAACATACAGAATACACTATATGCCATTATTCGCATACGTAACTGAAACGCAAAATAACATCGCATTGTACATGTGAAATCGCATCCAGATCATGAATCTATAATTATTTGAAATTGAAAGCCTTGAAAACCGTAACCTATACATCTAAAGTTCGCACCTTATGCCGATAAACGCGTAACGGAGTCAGTTTAAACACCAAGCCTTTATCAACGGTAGAATGGTAACCTATGGTATGAAATAGGTTAGCTATTTCATCACTTGCAATAATCATAACCCTAGAACGGATTAGGGTTAGGGTTTCTTACCTAGAAACGAAGCCGGAATCGCCGAAAAAGCGATTAGATCGGAGTAGTTAAGCACGTAGGATAGTTGGGTAGGGTATCAGGAAGAATCCCTCACTTGTCTCACACTTTCTCTCTTTTCTCTCTTCTCTCCTAGGGTTTTCTCAAATTCGTATGGTGAGAATGAGAGAGGGTTTAAGGTCCTTATATAGGCCTAAAACTCTCCAAAACAGACTCAGGATCAAAGTATACTTAGGTTATGTTCAAAGCGGATCTGTTCCAGCTCAACGGAGTACTTCTGGAGCCCCCCCTTAAGCCAAATGTCGGACTTAAGCTCACTGACTATGGATCTAGGTCGAGTTAAGTTTTCATTCCAATTGGGTTCCCAGATCACACGTGGCGGACAAGTTTCAGCTCAATGGTCACAGAAACTCGATCAGGGTTACAAGTACACAGACATATATGGGAAATGTTTCCTGATCCGAGGGTGTATTTGAGTCAGATTCCAACGGTTTGATTGCTTATAGTTAGCCCGCAAACACCAAGTCTCAGATTACTTAAATTTAATTCAATTTCACAAGAAAACCAGGTTTTCTCACACTCCTCGCTTCGGGCTCAAGCGAATAGCCCCGGAATATTATCTGGTTTCGACTTCCGAGATGGTTGTCAAGCCCAGCGAGGCGGTCCTAATTCTATAACCTCGTATCATTCAGACTTTCGATGTGCGGTCCAGATTTGATACAGAGATTCAATGTGCTCGCGAGAGCAGTCGGGTAATGAGTTTGATCCTAGATTTTAGGGTAACCTAGCGTCAATGATTCTACAAGTTTTGGGTCTTGTATATCGTATTTAAAGTGATTCGAGCAGATTTCATGGCTGATCTAGTTTAGCACTTAGTTAACTTTGTCTAATTTCTAAAGGATTTGATCCTAAGTGATTTCTGCCTGAGGTGATACTCGGGCAATTGTACGGAATTTTCCGAGTCGTTACGTGCCCGGAGGATCCCTTCCACGCATCAAGAGGAGGAAGAAAATCCGATTGTCAAATCCCATCAAGAATCTATCATACTTCGAGAGAAATCATCAAGTCCACCACAAACGGTCCCAGCAACAACTTCTCAGCCTTAAGAACCAATGATATACCTGGAAGGGAAGATGGTTCCCTCCTATAACATGAAGGCAGTCCCATGATATTACCCGGAATGCGCCGAAGTAGGCAACAATGGAAGGTATTTCAGGAGAGATAACTAGAACCTAAAAGAAACCCGTGGAACTTTATCGGGAACCACTCACAAACCCGATACTACTTACGACATAGCAGTTCAGCTCAAATACATCCTCACACAAATTTCCATCTGGGAGCTCTTATGCACATCAAGATCGCATCAAGAAATCTTTCCGAAAACATTGAATGATGCACATATCTCTCCTGACGTACCTCTCGAAATGGAGGCAAGTATGATTGGACAACTCCTCGCACCACGAGCCATCACTTTCTCTGATGAGGAGTTACCACCTGAAGGTCGCAAACATAGACACTCATTAAATATAGTTGTCCTTTGAGGACTGCCGAACGGTTGGGGATAGAACCGTCTTCCTTCAGACCCAGCACCATGAGCATCAGAGCCTTCGATAACTCTAGAAGGCAGGTTGAGGCAGAAATCGAAATTGAGTTGCAAATCGGACCAGACATGACCCTTGTCACATTTCAGGTCATCGACATTCCTGCCTCATTTAACCTTCTGTTGTGGAGGCCATGGCTCCATGCTATTGGAGCCATCCCATCTACCTTCCGTCAAAGGGTTAAATTCCCATTGAAAAATTGAATCATTTCAGTATTGGCCGAACCAGAAACCATCCTATCAGTGATGGTCAATATCCCAGAAACTGACATCCTAGTGATTGACGTTCCGCATACAGAGGGTGACATATTGTATCATAGTTTCGAGTTTGAAATTGTGAACTCAATCGCCAATCCGCCCTCCCTCGTTGCTGAATATGTCATTCGACTCATTCCCCCTGCTGAGCGATTAATCCTGAGCTACCGTACCGAGTTCCATGAGAAAGGTATGGTAATAGAGCTAACACGTGCCAACGTGCAGAAACAAGGACTGAGATATCAACCGACACTAGAAGATCAAGCCGAAAGGCCAAAAAAGGGTCAACCATTCAAGTACACACCTATCAAGTTTGTCAGGGCTGGGACAATTTATGAGGAAACGATGATTTTCCTCAAAGACCACTTCCAACGGCTCAAACTCACGGAACATTCTAACAAGGAATCCATTTGATCGCTCATACGATGGGATAAGATCCTCAGGACTTCAAAGGTACATTCAATGCTAGGGGCAAAACCCCCGGACCCATCACATGAAGCCAGGGGCATGGAAACAGGTCTACCCATGGAGGACCCAAGACCAAAGGTACCCCTTACAAATGATACAGGCAAGAACGGGGAGACACCCATCTCCACCCACGGTCAAGGGGACATATCCCCGCCACCATCTCAGCAACACAAGGGGCAGAAGAAGCCCATCCATTGGATTGATAAAGGGAAGTGACCTGCTCTTGATTGGACAGACATCAGGATCCCACCGCAAGGTAAATCCGAGGAGCCCGAAGAGCTCCAGCTCTTGAGTGAAGAGATCGAATCAGATTCTGACTCTGAGCCTAACCCAACAGACATCATGGTCATCAGGACAGGTGACCCTCAAGAACAAATAGAGCAGAACAGCAGGATCGAAAGGGGGAAAGAACCAAGCTGGTCAGCCATCCCCCTGACGATCGAATCAGCTAGTAGGCCATCCATGGATACCAGTCCAAAAAAAAAGCCAATGTAAATAGTAGTTGGTACCCCGAACTAGGACAGGATCAATCATGGTTCGCAACACCATCCTGTTCGGGACCCTTTGACAACACAAAAAAAATCAGAATTTTTCAAAACACAAAAACATTATATATTCTAAAAACCATAAAAAAAATCAAATGTTCCTCAAAACCACAAAACATCAGAAAATTCTCAAAATACAAAAATAATAGAAAATTTTTCAAAAATCACCGTGCCAAACACTTCACACACAGTGCCAGAGTTCAAGGTTGACTCATATGATTTCAATCTAAAGTTGGATTTCGAACTCATGGGTTTAGATAAGACTCTAGATGAGGGAAATAATGATACAGATCTCGAACTCGAGTACTCTCTCGAAAAGTTCGAAACAAAGGCCAACGTTGTGACAGACAACTTTGAAATTGTAAACTTGGGATCAGCAGAACTCCCTAGAGAGGTGCGCATCAGAAGATCATTGTCCCCGGAATACAAGTAGAGGATGATGGAATTTCTGAGACCGAGGTTGTCCAACTTTGCTTTCTCTTATGAGGACATGCCAGGGCTCGATGAAGACTTGGTGGTACACCATCTACCAATGAAGCCAGACATGAAGCCTGTCAAGCAAAAGCTGCGAAGAATGAAGCCAGAATGGGCCTTAAAATCTGTGATGAAGTCATCAAGTAATACAACGCAGGATTCTTGATAGTCTCCAACTATCCTGAATGGCTCGCAAACATCATACCAATTCCAAAGAAGGACGGTAAAGTCAGAATGTGTATCGACTTTAGGGACCTCAACAAAGCAAGCCCTAAGGATGACTTCCCTCTGCCTCATATCGACACACTGGTAGATAATATTACAGAACATATGATATTCTCCTTCATGGACGGTTTCTCAAGCTACAATTAGATCAACATGGCCGTCGAAGATCAAGAAAAGACTTCTTTCATCATACCATGGGGAACTTTTTGCTATCAGGTCATGCCCTTCGAATTGAAGAATGCAGGAGCTACATATCAGCAAGCCATGACCGCCTTGTTCCACGACATGATAAACAAGGAAATGGAGGTCTATGTAGAAAATATGATCGTCAAATCTCACACGATCGAAGGACATTTCGAAGACCTCAAGAAGCTCTTCGATAGGATAGAAAAGTTCAAGCTCTGCCTCAACCCGCAAAAATGTGTCTTCGGTGCAATCGGAGGCAAGCTGTTAGACTTCATTATCAGTGAAGATGGTATCCGGGTAGATGAAATGTAACGCCCTGAAAATCGGGGGTCGAGCATAAACTCAACTCCCGAGTTCCAATGCATCACTTATGCAACAAAATGAATGATGATTGAATGTTGTCTGTATGAGAGTAGTGAACATGAGTGAGATTAAGCCAAAACAACATATCATACTCCAGAGACAATTAAATTTGCAAGCGGAAGACTGTGATAGATAGATAAAATATATAAACTGTGGTGAGTCTCCAGAGTGTGATAAGGATTACCAGGTTAATGAATTACAAGTATAATTTCAAATTATACCGAGTCGTGAAAGTGAAATGTCTTCTATTCCAAATACCATAGCCCCGTCAATACAATACCAGGTCTTTATAGACCTGTCAGAGAATTACATGTAGGAGAACTCCTCCTCAACATCGTAATAGTAATCCGGCTCTGCTTCATAAGCACCGCCATCACCTAAAACTCAAACAAATCTGGTTGGTGTGTACAACACCATCCCATAACGTGGGAATGAGTGGCCAACTCAGTGGAACAATAAAGCATAGGTTAACATGTTATCAATTCAGTCAAGCAGTAATGACAAAGCAATACAATCAAACAATTCTAATTACTCTTATTTAATGCAAGTATGAAATGACATGATGTATGCCCTTGCCAAACCACCCTCATGCGACACCATCTTACGTTCGCGAATGCGTTCATCTCTCAGTGCTTCATATCTACCAGGCACATGCAGTGCGATGATGAGCATGATTACTGAGTAGTTATTAGTCCATTTCAAACAGCAGGATTGGGAAATTAAGGTACCTCCCTTGTATCATTCCCAAACATGATCTATTCTAGGGTCGTCAAACCTAGATAATCTCATACGATATTATGGTTCGAGAGGCATCGCGAAGGCATCGCAAAGGGCTCGTCACCTATCAGCACGGATACAGATCTCACCGTATGCGGCTCAATTGTTGGCCGTCAGCTAGAATACAGGTCTCACCGTACTCGGCTCAATCGCTGGCCGTCAGCTGAAATACAGGTCTCACTGTACTCGGCTCAACTCATGCTCTAGTTGTTGCGAAGGGCTCATCGTCAATCACAGACTTCAGAGTATACTTGAAGACACTACGAAGGACTGGTCGCCCGTCAACACGAATACAGGTCTCACTGTATTCGGCTCTCGCCGTAGGTGTTGACAGATCGAATACAGTGTCCCATACCACCGTATTCGACTCACGAGTCTAGTTGCTCACTGGTCACTACGAGGAGGCACGTGGCCCTAGCGTAGGCCGACAGCTCGACCACGGTGTCCCATACCACCATGTTCAGCTCATGAGTCTTAGCGGATCGAGGTACCATAGTTAACGGGGTTTCCACTAGAAAGTTTGGTACCTTAGGTTCAAGCAATAGCGTCCAAACATGGTAAACATACATAAGACAGATCGGGTTACTTGATGAGCTCGACTAGCACGAGCGCCCGTTGAGTTGTACGACATGAAGTGCATAAACACTTCGTGTGGCCTAACCACTGCCGACAAGCAACGCACGACTCGAGTTCGTCAAACACGTCCTACGTGGCGAATGAATCTCAGCCATGAATTCAATCCCATTACCGACCGCCTGGACTATACAATAGCCCCAATCACATTCAATTGCAGATAGTTAAAGTAGTAATGGATCAAGGTTCAAATCATACAATCAAAGTCTAATAATATCCGCTTAGGGCTATCAGGGCTATTGCACGCACTCGTTACACCACTCCCCCATCACCCTTCACAGATTTATAGAATACAATATAAACATGTGAAGTCATCAGTGCAGAATTAAATAAACAAGTAATTCAGGCATGTTAACAAGCATGTCATAGAGCATGTTATAAAGCACTATATAAACAAGAATACAAACACATATATTTCATAAGTAAGCGGTTAAGTTAAACAACCACATGGAGGAAATCATACACGTCTCTAAGGTAGTTGAGAATCTCCTCTCAACACCTACCTAAGGCACCATCATCCAAACACTTACTCTCATAAGCAGTTTCACAAACACTTAGAATACACTATTTCGACATACATAGTGTATATTAGCGAAACAGGTATTAGGGCGAGTCCTTTCACCAAATAAGTATTTTATCCATATATAATATATTCATACAGCAAATAATCATGGCAAACACATATCCAAATGTTATACGTATACGGTACTTTCTAAAATACACAATTTCAACATACATAGTGTATATTAGTAAAATATGTATTAAGGCGAGTCCTATCGCCAAATAAGTATTTTATCCATATATCATATATTCATACAACAAATAATCATGTCAAACATATTTTCAAAATATATACGTATATGGTATTTTCTACGAATACCTAGAATATGTAAAATTCCATATTCCACATCTTTAATCGAAACAGAAAACAGAAAGCACTTTGTACATGTGCAATTGCATGCAGATCATGAATCTATCATTATCTGACATTGAAAGTATTGAAAACCATAACCTATACACCTAAAGTCCTCACCTTTTGTTGTAGAATCGTAACGGAGTCGATAGGTTTGCTAAGCTTCCGTATTCGGCAGTTTGGCAACCTATAGAATGAAATAGGTTAGCTATTTCGTAACCTACAACTATCAATACCCCAAATCAGATTAGGGTTAGGGTTTCTTACCTAGAAACGGAGCTGGAATCGCCGGGAAAGCGATTAGAACGGAGTGGTGGAGCATGGATAGCAGCAGGGAAGAAGGGCAGGGAGACTCTCTCACATCTCCCACACTTTCTCTCTCTTTTCTCTCTCTCAAATCTCAAATTCGTATGGTTGTGAGAGAGATGGTTCTAAGGTCCTTATATAGCCTAAAAACTCACCACATTAGACTTAAGGTCAAGGTATACTTGGGTTTTGTCTAAAGGGCATCTGTTTCAGCTCAACGGAGGACTTCTGGCGGCCCTTTTTCTGTGTACGGTCGGACTTAAGGTCACTAACGCTGGATCTATGTTTAGTCAAGTTTTCGTTTCAATTGAGATTCCAGATCACACGTGGCGGACCAATTTCAGTTCAACAGTCAGTGGATCTCGATCGGAGATTCCGAGTAAATGGATATGTTTATGAAATTTTTCCTGATCCGAGGGTGTATTTGAGTCAGATTCTGACGGTCTGGTTGCCTAAAACTGATCCGCAAGCGACAAGTCTCAGATTACTATTTGAGATATTTATTTTTAAAGAAAATCAAGTGTTTTCATACTCCTCGCTCCGGACTCAAGCGAACAGCCGTGGGACACTGCCTGGATTTGATTTCCGAGATGGTTGTCAAGCCCAGCGAGGCGGTCCTAATTCCTTAACTTCGTGTTAATCGGACTTCCGATGTGCGGTCTAGATCTGATACGGAGTTTCAATGTGCTCTTAAGAGCAGTCGGGTAATGAGTTTGATCCTAGATTTTAGGGTAACCTAGCATTAATGATTCTACAAGTTTTGGGTCTTGCAGATCGTATTTAAAGTGAATCAAATGAATTTCGTAGCTAATCTAGTTTAGCACTTGGTTACTTTGTCAAATTTCTAAAGGATTTAGTCCTGTAAGATTTCTGTCTGAGGTGGTACCTAGGCCTTTGTAGTTTGTATATAGAGTGATCCAAGTTATACTACTTAGCTAGTTTAAGATAGTGTCTAGGGTGAAAGTACTTAGGAAAAATTGAAAGATCAAGGTGGTGAAGGGTGGGATTTGTGAAGGAAATGGTTTGAAAAGGGATTTAAGGCTTTAATTGAGTGTTTAAGAAGTTAAAACGGTGTTAAGATTGACCCATCGCCTAAGGACCTCTAATTTCAGGATGGGAAAAATCCGGGCTGTTACACGAAACTAAAACTAAGGCAATCATCGAAATGCCACCGCCCAAGACTAAAAAGGAAATTCGAGGTTTCCTCGAATGGATCTAGTATATCAGCCGATTCATCGCACAGCTTACTCCAGTGTGTGAACCCATATTCAAGCTTCTGCGGAAGAACTCGCCAAAGGAATGGAATGATGACTGCCAAGCAGCCTTCGACAAGATCAAAAAGTACCTGCTAAACACCCCAATGCTCATGCCACCTACTCTAAGTAGGCAACTATTACTATACATTTCCGTCGCAGTAGAAGTAATTGGATGCGTCCTCGGCCAACACGACGACACAGGAAGAAAGGAACAAATGATATATTATTTAAGTCGACGGTTCACAAGCTATGAAGCCAAGTACTCCAACTTAGAGAAAACGTGTCTCTCCCTGGTCTGGGCAACACAACGTCTACGACAGTACATGATCGCTCATCTAATCCTTCTACTTGCTCGCATACACCCGTTGAAATACTTATTCAAGAAACCAGCACTAACAGGCTTGCAAAATGACAACTACTGTTTTCCGAGTTCGACATCACCTATGTCACTCAGAAGGCAATCAAGGAGCAAGCACTAGCCGATCACCTAGTAGCACACTCTCTGCCTGATTATCAAGCACTGAAGACCTTCTTCCCTGATGAAGATATCCTCTTGATTGAGGAAGAAGAAGAAAGAAAGGCAGGAGAATGGATACTCTTCTTCGACAGGGCTGCAAATTCAAAAGGAAGTGAAGTAGGTTCCATGCTCTACTTTCCCGTTGACATTCTAATTCCCATATCCAGGCAACTGGCATTCCAATGTACTAAGAACATAGCTAAATATGAAGCATGCATTGCCGCTCTAAGAGAAGCCATAATCCTCAACGTGAAAAAGTTACGAGTCTTCGGAGACTCGCAACTCATCATCAATCAGATAAATGGTGACTGGAAGACCAAGGATGAAAAGCTGATCCCGTACCATGTCTGCCTGGAGAATCTAACTGGGGAATTCGAAGAGATCATATTCTCCTATATGCCCCAGGCTAGGAACCAGTTCGGAGATGCTCTGGCTACCCTCGCCTCGATGCTGGAGATCCCAAAAGGAGTTGCTAAATTGGAACTCATCATCGAGCTCCAGAAGGAACCTGCGTTCTGCCTACAGATTGAGGAAGCCGAAACCTCCCCGAATGATCAGCCGTGGTACATAGACATCAAAGAATATCTCGAACATCAGAAATACCCGAAAGAAGCAACATCAACTGATCGTCTCACTATCCAAATGCTAGCAGCCCAGTTCACAATCACCGGGGGCATCCTTTACAAGCGATCTTTCAACCAAGTCCTTCTTCACTGTGTGGATGAGACAGAAGCGGCGCAAATCATGTCTGAAATCCACGAAGGACTATGCGGCCCACATATGAATGGACATATGATGGCGAAGAAGATCCTATGACTTGGCTACTATTGGCTTACAATGGAGACAAATTGCTGTAAAAACGTCAGGAAATGCTTCAAATATCATGAACATGTGAACCAGATCCATGCACCCGCTTCTGAACTATACAACCTGACAACACCATGGCCCTTCTCCATATGGGGACTTGACATCATCGGTAAAGTCAATCCCAATGCTTCAAACGGGCATGAATATATCCTGGTGGGGGTGGATTACTTCACCAAGTGGATAGAGGCAGCATCATACACCACCATCGCAGCATCTCATGCGGTCAAGTTTATGAAGAACAATATCATTAGCCGCTATGGGGTCCCTCAGGCCATTATCACAGATAACGGAACTCTGTTAGTCAATAAAAGGATGGGCGACTTCCTCGACAAATTCAAGATTCAACGTCATCGGTAAAGCCCTTACCATCCTCAAATGAATGATAGGGTTGAAGTCGCAAACAAGACCATCATCCGCATATTGGAGAAAATGGTAAAGACATATCGCGACTAGTCGGAGATGCTTCCTTATGCACTTTGGGCCTATTGGACATTTGTACGGTCTGCTACAAGCGCAACTCCATACAAACTCCATACGAAATGGAAGCAGTACCGCCAGTCGAAATCGAAATCACATCACTCCGGATATTGCTAGAAGTGAAGTCAATTAAGGGGAGTGGCAACAAGCAAGGTACGATCAACTGCATCTAGTAGTCGAAAAGCGCATGCGTGCGCTAAACCATTCCTAATGCAATCAAAGAAGGATTGCAAGGGCCTACAATAAGAGGGTCCGAAAGAAAAGTTTCAAAGTCGGTAACATGGTCATAAAGCGTATCCTACCATCGCACTTACTAGATCCCAGAGGAAAGTTCAAACCCTCATGGGACGGACCGCTGATCATTCGGGAAGTACTCCCAAGAGGCGCTCTTCAGCTCACCAATCTGAGAGGAGAAGTTCTTCCCGAGCCCATCAACGCCAATAATATGAAAATCTATCACGGGAAACCATACCTAACCTTGTTAATGATTACAATCGCAAAGTTGTACCCATTACTTTCCCACTAAAAACACACATAAAAATATCTGCCTCCTCTCCCATCAGAAATACACGTCATTTCTCCCACGAAAAAAAAAAAAAGAAAACAAAGCAAAAAAAAAAAAAGAAAAAGAAAATAGAAAAAAAAAAAAAAAAAAAGAGGAAATCTCAAAAAGACCCAGAAAAATGAGAAAATAAGTTCATCCCACACCCCCAAATAATCCAACCAAAAAATAGCTTACGATTGTAATCAATGACAAGGATAGGAAGGTAACCAGTTGGCCGACTATGAAGGAAGTCTTTTTGTCACACCTAGCACCCTCCAAAATAATTTTTTTTTAAAAAGGATGGCATGTCTAAGCAAAAAAGGGCAAGGTGAAAACCTGAAAGGGCGTCTCGAGTAAAAAATAGCGGGCATGTAGCGGACTTGGTGAAAACCTGAAAAAGCACCAAGGGTAAGAAAGCATAGCTGTCAAGGGGCGGGCAAGATCAAAAACCCGGGACATAGTGCAAATTCGAAAGGACGCTATGGGCAAAAACGACTGGAATAGCCGGACGTAGTGAAAACTTGAAAAGCAACTACGGGCAAAAAATGGCTAGAAATAAATAAATAAAAGTGCAGGTACAGAAGAAGCCGAGGCAATAAAACACCATGACAAGATACAAGGAAAGATCAACTGCAGATCAATACTCTATCAAACTCTGCTCAAATCCAAGGGACACAATCATGGATATCCTCTCAGGGAACCGAGATCCCAAGTGCACAATCTAGACTACTGCATACAATGTGGGCTGAGCCCAACACTCTGATCCCAATCATCCAAAGCACAAATCCAAACACAAGCAGGCACTGACGAATTTGGCACAAACAAAATCCTTCATTCCTTTAGAAGTCTTTTACAAATACATTGCTTTTATTTTCCTCTTTTCTCTCAAAAATAAAAACAAAATATTTTTATGCATACAGGATAAGCAGTTGATCAAAAACCAGGGATCATAGGTAAGCTCCTATCTCTCATACATCGACAACCTTAGCCTGAGCCTCTCTATCTCTGTGCATAGGTAAAAGACCTCATCCCTATCCAGGCGGTGTGCAACAAATATGCTCTCATCTTACCGTCGTCCCACTGCCAATCAGTGGGCCATATCCTCACATGTATGATGAAAGACAGCAATCTCGGAAATCAGATGACCATGTGTGGCAAGCAAGAAAGATGGATCAATGAAGGGCCGCTCCTCGAAAGTCTTGAATAAATCGTCAACACATGAGGAAGACGAAACAGTATTACCCACCATATCCCGATCAGCAACCTCATCTGCCAAATACCAGCCTGGAACCTGGCGATAAAGTGACCGCTCTGCCACCCATCGCTGGTACAACACTGTAACTAAGGGAGGAGCCCAAGACTCGAACTCCAGAATCGTAGCATCCAAAGATCCCTGCCAAGAAATCCAGACTCATTTGTATAGAGCAGTTAAATCAGAAAGAAGAGGAGCATGCCCAAATCCAGAAAAGGCGAACTCCAGGATATCCTACCAGAAACCAAACTGACAAAGAAATCACATGGGATGATAAGAGCAATATCCCCAGACACCTAACAACAGTAATGGGGTACAAGTCATGCTACATATCAACGGTGAACGACAAAGCCACAGAGCCTCCCAACTAATCTCCCAACCTCGTAACTGAGAGAGCATGCGATGATAAAGTGACTCAGTGGCCTTGGCACTAAGGGGAAGGCCATCAATCAATAGAGAAAGCACATCATCACGGCGAAAATCGGGCCACATAAGCGGATGAGTCATATAAAGATGCTCTCACAGCCACACCTGAAAAAGGTACAAATCGAGCTCAAGTCACAAGCAAAAAATAAAGTAAGGGGAAGGGCAAAGAAAAAAGAATACCTAAAGAAATGAACAGCAGCCCCGGAGGACACAGGTGTGTCCAAGTGAGCACCCAGTTAACCCTAAAAAGAGCTCTGCTAGCACCACGGAAATGATACTCCTATGAAACAGAATGCAGCGGAATACATCCAGTAAAACTGCCAATGATGACTACCGCCAGCCTAAGAAAAGCAGCTCAGCTAGGACACAAAATATCAATGCATTCAAGCACTGAAGCTGACGATCTGATCCAGGACCTCCTCGGGCGGTAGAACAACGATCTTACAGGAGCTCAAGCGAAAGCTCACCAGTCCCACCCTCCATAGTAGGAAGAGAAACAAGAAATCTAAACCAGGAAATCAGATTAGTGGGATGAACCGGCTCAAACGAGGGAACATAAGGCTCCCAGGTGAGAAGGAGACCAGACAAGTGCACAAACTCCTCCAACGACGGACCCAGCTCTAGATCATTGAAGGAAAATAAGTTCAGCGCTGGAACCCAATCGTACGAAGCCGCACTCAATAATCCCCAGTCTAGGCAAACTCGATGAAAGTGGAGAACCTCCCGAAAGCCCAAGGAACCCAACTCGAAGATCTCGGACTCACTCAAGCTCTCTATCCAGAGGTGCAGTCGCTCAGAACAGGTGCCACATGGCTGCAATCGATAAGTCCTGACACGGATGCCCTTCACAATCTGGAACCCAGGATCCATAGGCCAATCATCAAAAATAGGCATCCCCTCATCCAACAGGTCAATCTCATGGTGTCGGAAAAAGCCTGACTCCCCCATCGCATCTTGCAGGGTGTCCTAAAAAGCTGCAACAGGCAGGCCCGAGCCACCAACGATCGCCAAGTCAAGAGCAGTCTGAAAAACAGATGCCCTAGGAGCTGCAACACCTAAAGTATCCCAATAGCTGATAGCACCTATACCCTGAGCTCCGACAACAGCTGACTGTCCCATCACTGCCCTGAAATCTACACCAAAAATCTGCTCGAGGCCATCTGCAAGAAGTCCACCATCCTCCAGATCTAAATTGCTCAAATCACCCAAAAGGGGCCCACCACCCATCCGAACCCAATCCATCCCATCCACACCATTCACTCCTGTCAACATATCATCCCCAACACCCAAAAGTGGCCCACCAAAATCCAGACTATCCACCACCCCTCCAACACCATCTCCATCATCTAATGGTCCACCCATGCCAATCACATCCAATGGCCCACCAAACATGGAAACATCAAAACCATCAAGTCCATCCAACCCATCAAACCTATCAAAGCCATCCAAATCATTCAAACCCACCCCATGGTCATCATTAATGGAGGTAGGAGCAATGCCATAAATGGCTTTAACCTCCTCCAAAGAGCCCATTACTCCTCCACTAACCTCCATCAATCCATCCATAAAATGGATCCTTTCCATCATTTATGGACCCACCAACCTCTCTATCACTCATAAACCCATCAAACTCCTCATCATGGCCAGCCATAATAGCTCAAAAAAGGGAAAGAAGAGAGAAGAGGACAAAAGGAAGAAGAGGACAAAGAAGACAAAAAGGAAGAAGAAAGGGACAAAAGAAGTGATCGGATGGCCAAGAACGGATGGAAATATCCTAAAAGGGGCAAAAGGAATGAACAGAGAAGAAGGGTACTCACTATAAGAAAAGATGAACGGAGGCGGTAATCTGAGTACCTCCCACGTTACTCCAACCACCACCGTCAGATCTAACATTCTCTCATCGATACAGTGCTGACCGAACAGAACGGGAAGAAAAAAGTCAGTGGGCGGTAGTCGGACTACCGCCCCGGCCCACTTTTGGGCAAAATCTAGACAGAGTCCACTTCAGAAGACCGGGACCGAGGAACATGCATCCAAGAGATAAATTAGGATTGTAAAAATGATCAATAGACAATCCAAGAAAGCAACGTTGAACAACCAGAGTTTCATATAAACAGGGGATTACACAGAGAAGAAGGGTACTCACTGGAAGAAAAGATGACAGGAGGCAGTAATCTGAGTACCGCGGTACTCGGTACTCCAACCACCGTCGTCAGATCTAACATTCTCGCATCGATACAGCGCTGACAGAACAGAACAGGAAGAAAAAGGTTGCCCACTTTCGGGTGAAATCTGGATAGGGTCCACTTCAGAAGACCAGGACCGAGGAACATGCATCCAATAGTTCAATTGGGATTGCAAAAATGATCAATAGACGGTCCAAGAAAGTAACGTTGAACAACCAGAGTTTCATATAAACAGGGGATTACACAGCTAATGAAGCATGGTCACATGATACAATGAACTAATCGTCAACAGGAAGATAGGTATCTGTATCCTTACAATGAAAGTGAGGCCCCAAGATCCCCCCTCCAGCAAAACTGGCGTCATCGCCTGAAGCATAGCCGGGCTATAGAATTAAACCAATGTCGTACTACTCACACCAGGAGCTATACTCTCTCTCCGGGTCAACAAAGGCACTGGCATCAAAACCCTCCAAGGCAGCGGTTAACTCCCTCTCAGGCACTGATCTCCAATCGGATGGACCGGACGGCGGACTAAGTGGAACCAATGGGCTACCGGTCAATTGCCAAAAGAGCCTCTCTCCAAAGTACCATTTCATCACGTGAGGGTCTTCCAGAATGCGACATCGCCGTGAGGCCTGAAAGACCTCCTAAGCTCCGGGAGTAAATGCCCCATTCGATCCGAGATACGGCTTGCTGTGAAACTGTAAAAATGAGAAAAGTCAAGGGCCGACAGATAAGCAGAAAGCAACACATGGGCAACACAAAGCAAGACAAACCGCTTACATCATCAAGAACAAGAGTATCGATGTTCGACCTCCAGGCGTGATCGAAAAACAGGCGTGTACGACTACAGTTATCTTTGTACCACAGCATCATGTGAGGAAAGGGAGGCGAATGATTGATCAAGATGGGGAAAATGATTAAAAAAAAGGAGACTTGCACAAGATCGCAATAAAAAAAAGGTGCACCAGACTATCCCTAGGGAGAATAATACAGAAAGAAAGTACCTCGACAACTGGATAAAAATCAGTTAAAGATCGGCTGATGCAGCGGCTAGCTTGTCTAGCCCTTCGTACAAATGGGCAAGAAGGGCCGCATTCCAATTGTTCGGCATGGGAAAGGTGATATCCACCACAAGCAATAACAGACAGGAACTCACAAGCTCATTCTCGTGACAGAAGATCATCACCTCATGGTGCATAAAATCAGGGCGCGAGCCTTCATCACAGCTGTAACTTCGGTCTTAGGGATGCGTCTGGCAAAATTCGACGATAGCCAAAGCAGTTTGAATCGATGACTAGAAAAATCTATGGCATCTCGCATCATCCCTAACAATTCCATCCAGTCATCCTTGGAAGGAACCGGAAGATCATCCTCGAAAGGGACGGATCCTCCGTCATATCGGAGACCTAGTTACATGTATATGTCGTAAGGAGTAATACCCACTCCCCAAAAGGCAACTGGAAGATATGGGTCTTAGGGTGCCATCGTTCAGTCAAAGCAGACAAGAGGGACATGTTCGTCTTGCTCAGACGAATCTAAAATAGGTGAGCAAATGGAGTATGCTCCAACACCTCAAAGAACAATGGTTGCGAATCATGGAACCAATCGGGCCAATGCGTCCTGACCCCTCGTCCCCTCGAGATCGAAGGCACGCCACCCTCCCGAGCTATATCAAAAAGGTGTCGGCCCTCTCGTGGCACATAACATGGATCGTTCGAGTAGCGGGAAGGACCAGCCTCATTTTTACCATGACGAGGCATACTGCACAGACAAGGTCCACATGTAAGTATCCGTCTCACCATAAAAGGACAGCGGGCTCCAATTAAAAAGCACAAGCCCATTTCAAAGCCCATTTTTAAAAAGCCCATTTCAAGGGCCATTTCAAAAAGCCCATAAGACCAGAGCCCATCTCAAGGCCCATTTTCAAAAAAGGCCCAAAGCCCATCTCAAGGCCTATTTTCAAAAAAGGCCCATAAGGCCCAAAGCCCATCTCAAGGCTCATTTTCAAAAAAGGCCCAAAGCCCATTTCAAGGCCCATTTTAAAAAGCCCATAAGACTCAAGCCCATTTCAAAGCCCATCTCAAGGCCCATTTTAAAAAAAGGCCCATAAGGCCCAAAGCCCATTCCAAGGCCCATTTTCAAAAGTCCATTTCCAAAGGCCCATTCTAAGATCCATTCTAAGGTCCATTTTCTAAGGCCCCTTTCCAGGGCTCATTTTTAAAAGGCCCATCTTTCAAAGATCATCATCTACACCTACATGTCTATAACAAATTCATGTATCTGGTCACACCAAGATCATGATGTGGGGTCCACTTGAAAAATCATATCCATCCATCGTCCACCATAATGACCAATCATCAAGGTCCAAGCCATAAAACCTCTCAAGTAGGCCCCAAATCATCCATCCAACAGTCCAGATCACCCAAAATAAAATAAATAAATAAATAAAATTTCAAATAAAACGGTGGGGCCCCTTTCTTATCACACCCCACTCCATCAAAACATAAAACACAAAAAGAAAACAAAAAAAAAAAGAAGAAAAAAATATATACAGCCAACCGTTTGGGCCAAACGAAAAAATCCAACAAGATCCAACGGCTGAGATCTAGTTAAAATGGATCAATGGCCTTGATCACAGCTCTCCCCAAACCCATGAAGAAATCCAACCCGTCAAAAGCTCTTTAAATAAGTGGTCCACCCAAAATCTAGCAAGGGCTCATTGATACCTGAAAATGGGAAAAGAAGAAAAGGCAAATATATATATATATATATACACACATACAAGCTGAAAATCTATGAAAAATCCTCCAAAATAGCTTCCAGGGACCACAATGGTGTCCCTGGACGTCCCAAGTGATGAATTCAAATAAGGGAAGAGGTGTCATCGGTCGGACCAGTGCACGGCTCGGACCACTGGACTAAACAGCGGACCGGCAGTAGCCGGACTGCCGCCCAACCAAAAGTGGCTTAGGGCAGCGGGCCTGTCCCCTTGGGGTGGGTTGGAGCAACTGGTTTTCCCTTCTGTCCATTGGATAATAACCCCATAAAAATACCAAAATAATAATAATAATAATAAATGCTTCTTAAAAACTTACGACTAGTTCGAATTCTCGTGAGAAATTGAGAATCTCAATAAAGCATACCTTGAATATTGTTGGCAAAAATGAAAAAACACAAAAAAAAAAAAAAAAAAAAAAGATACAAAAGGGAGGGAAAAAGAAAATATTTAATAATTAGCCCCATTAGTCTATTAGTTAATAAAAACCAAACAATCATGACTGTCCATGGGTCGGATGGAATTTCTAAAAATCTATATATATATATATATATATATATATATAGGGAAAAGGTACAATGTGCTTGAGCTGACGATATGCTTATTGTGAGGTCAAGCTGTGTGGGCCCCACCGTGATGCGTGTCGACCATCAACACCGTGCATTTGATTGGTACCCTTTAAATTATGGGATATCCCAAAAATCAACTGTATACGGAACTCAGGTGGGCCATACCATCTCAAATTATGTGAAGACACCGTTAAAACATATAAAAGCACTTGGTGGGGCCCACCTGAGTTTTGCGTGCGCCCGAAACTTGGTCTGAACCCTCATTCAAGTGGGACACACATAATGGATGGGCTGGATTTGCAAACTACATCTCGATGGGCCCTCAAAAATGGTTATGAATGTTTTAATGGTGTACGGCTCCCTCTCCACTTCTGTATGTGGTGTGGCCCACACAAGTCACGGATTGACTTGATTTTTGTGACCTAGGCCCACGATGGAATGGTGCATCTGACTAATGGGGTAGATGTTCGAAACGCATCACGGTGGGGCCCACACAGCTCGACCTCATGGGACGGAGCCGTGAGCTCGAGCGCATTGTACCTTTTCCCATATATATATATATATATATATATATATTGAACAATTAGCTCACTAATTTACTAGTAGAGGCCAAAGACAAAAAAAATATAAAGACAAAAATAATAATAATAATAATAAATGAAAAATGAAAAGAGAACAATATATATATAAGCAAATAATAACTATAAAAGAACACAAAAAAAAGAGCAAAAAGCCTCATTAGTTTATTAGTAGAAGTGTAACGACTCAAAAAATTCTGTACAAAGACCCGAGTACCACCTTAGGCAGAAATCACTCAGGACCAAATCCTTTAGAAATTAGACAAGTTTAACTAGGTGCTAAACTAGATTAGCTGCGAAATCCGGTTGATCCACTTTAAATACAAACTGTAAAATCCAAAACTTGTAGAATCATTGATGCTACATTACCCTGAAATCTATGATCAATCTCATTACCCAGTTGCTCACGGGAGCACATTGACACTTCGTATCAGACCTGGACCGCATGTCGAAAGTCCGATTACTATGAAATTATATAATTAAGACCGCCTTGCTGGACTTGACAGCCACCTCAGAAATCAGGTCCAGATAGTATCCCGAAGCTATTCGCTTAAGCCAGGAGTGAAGTGTGTGTGAAACGTGGATATCTTTAGAAATAAAAATCTAAATTTAAGTAATCTGAGACTTGTCGCTTACAGGCCGAATATAAGGATTCAGACCGTCAGAATATGACCCAAATAAACCCTTGGATCAGGAAAAATTTCTCATACATGGCAATGACTTGTGGCCCTGATCGAGTTTCGGTGACCGTTGAACGGAAACTGGTCCACCGTCGTCGATCTATAAATCCGATCGGATGGAAAACCTAACTCGACTTAGATCCATGCTCAGGGAGCTTAAGTCCGACTACACATAGAAAGGGGGCCTCCAGAAGTGCTCCGTTGGATCAGAACAAGCCTCCTTTAGCTATAACCTAAGTATACCTTGGCCCTGGGGCCATTTCCATCAGTTTTAGGCCTATATAAGGACCTTAAACCATTCACTACATACGAATTTGGAAAAAAACCCTAGGAGAGAGAAGAGAGTAAAGAGAGAGAAAGTGAGCGAGAAGTTGGAGTCACTCCTAAGATTCGATCCCTACTAATCCACGTGCCTTACCACCACTTCCGTATCACTCTACCGGCGATACCGATCCCGTTCTTAGGTAAAAAAACCTAACCCTAATCCGTTCTAGGGTTTTTAGTAGTTGAAATGATGAAATAGCTAACCTAGTTCATGCTATAGGTTGCCATTCTGCCAGTGACAAAGACTACGTGTTTAAAACGAATCCGTTACGCATTTACCGGCGTAAGGTGCGGACTATAAATGTATAGATTATGGTTTTCAAGGCTTTCAATGTCGGTTAATGATATATTCTTGATGTAGATACTATTTCACATGCAAAAGGTGTCGTTTGTTTCACTTTACAGTTATATATGAGCTATGTTGAATATAGTGTATTCTATATATGTATTGAAATGTTTGAATACGTGTGGAATTTAGATTTATGCTTAACATGATTATTTGTCGCAATTATATGCTTGTTATATATGCGACAACTCCTTAGCGAAAGGACTTGCCCTAAATCATGCCACGGCCAATATACGCTTTATATCTTAAAGTGTGTAGCTCACGTGTTTGTGGAAATGATTAAACGAATATGGAACCCAGATTCATGCATGTCATGATTCTCCGCCTTGGGTATATGCGTGTGGTATATAGGGCAACCCCCTAGCGAAAGGAATTGGCATAATACATGTGTGATCAACATACATCATGTATGATGATGCATGTAGTCTAAGTGTTTGTAGAAATGTTTGACTGAGCTAGTCGTTACTAAGGAGTACCTTGTATGAGGGTTGAGATGTGAGTCTCGGCTACCTTAATTATGTGTATGATTTCCTCCCTGTACATTACATTATGATGTCTGTTTTGTTTACAAAATGAATGTGTGTGAAATCATGTTTGGGTTGCACTTCACAACATGCTCATGTAACTGTAAGAATTGAATTATTTGTTCATTACTATTTTGTTGTCTCATATCATTACTTGTTGAAATTGGATGAGTTTGGGACTATGATATAGTCCAGGCAATCGGTAATAGGCCCTGCTTTGGTGGCTGAGATTGTTTTCGCCGCATTGGATGTGTTCGGTGAACCCGAGTCGTACTTCAGTTGTCGGCAGTGGTTAGGCCACACGAAGTGCTCACGCACTTCATGTCGATCAATTCGATGTGCGCTCGTACAAGTCGAGCTCATCAAGTAACCCGATTTTCCTATTGTATGTTCACCTTGTATGGACGCCAATGTTTGAACCTAAGGTACCAAACTCACCAGTAAAATCCCGTTAACTGTGATACCTCGATCCGCTAAGACTCATGAGCTGGATATGGTGGTATGGGACACCGTGGTTGAGCTGTCGGCCTACGCTGGGGCAATGAGCTTCCCCGTAGTAACCAGTGAGCAACACAGACTCGTAAGCTGAATACGATGGTATAAGACACTGTATTCGAGCTGTCGGCCTACACTTATTAGGTGACGAGCCCTTTGTAGTGACCTCGAGCATAATCTGAGTCTACGTATAGGCGACGAGCCTTCCATAGCATCTAGAGTATAAACTAGGCCTGCATTGATCAGGTGATGAGCCCTTTGCAGCGACTTAGAACCGTAACATCGTATGAGATTTACTAGGACTGGCGACCTTAGAATGGATCCTTATTTGGGAATGATATAAGGGAGGTACCTTAGATTCTAAATCCTACTGTATGAAAGGAACTAATAATAACTTGGTAATCACGCTTATAACATTGCACTACATGTGCCCCGGGTTGAAGAGCACAGAGGGAAGAAAGCATGCCGCGATCATAAGATAGTGTCGTACGGGGGAGTGTAAGCGAGAGCATGCATCATGAATACACTCATCCTTGCATTAATAAGAGTATCTAGGAATGTTTGATATGTCTGCTTTATCATTACTACTTGACTGAGTTGATAACATGTTAATCTTTGCTTTATGATTTCACTGAGTTGATCACTCACTCCCACATTCTGGGACGGTGTTCTGAACACCCACCAAACTTTGTCTTAGTTACAGATGACGATGCGACTCAGGAGGCCGAGCCTGATTACTATGACGATTAGGATGAGTTCTCGTATATACAGTTCTCCGGCGGTTTCGCTTAGGCCGTCCTGATCGACAGGGCTACAGGACTTATCAGTGTAGTTGAACTATTTTTGACATTTTGATTTTTGAACTATTACATATATATGGTGACTCAGTGATGTATTCATACTCTAGAGACCGATAGTGATCTTTTTGGCTCATATACGTTTGTATACATCTTTTAGTCTTCCGCTTGCATTATATAAATTGATCTGGAGTATGAATTACTGTTTTAGTATAATCTCACTCATGATTAATGCACTAACACAGACAACATTTAATCATAAGCATATATGTTGCATAAGTGATGTTTTGGAACTCGAGAGTTGAGTTACTACCCGACCCCCGATTTTCAGGGCGTTACAAGAGGCCAGCTAAATATAATAAAAACCGGACAGTCCCGACCATCCAGATCTTTCAAAAAATAAAAACCATTAGCCCCATTAAATTATTAGTGGAGGCCATCTGACTTTGCTATAAATAAAAACCGAACGACGATGCCCACCCGCGAAATCGAACGGATATTTTCTAAAAAATCCAAAGATATATATATATATATCCAAATAAAATCCCTAAAGAGTCTAGCTCCAAATGGATTAGCTTTCAAACAAAACTTTCAAAAAATGCACGTATCGTGCAGTACACTGAGGAATCTTCCATATTCTCCAGTTGCGATCAGTACAAACAGCTAAATAAGATTCGATATCTCCCGGTTTCTCCGGAGAATAATCAAATCCGTACATGATACATGTACGATTGGCCCAATCTCTATATCTGGACAGTCGTACGAATGCTAGTAAAAGTGAGTGAATCCATCTCTGGAAAGAATAATCAAACTCAAAGTGATAACAATCCACTATAACCAAAGTATCAGAATCAGCAGACTGCATGACAAAAGATTACTTGTACATACTGTAACACCCCGTATTTTTCTGTACTCGGGTGTTACCATGAGAACCTGACTTAATATAAATACAATCCCGATTTATGTGAACATTCACACTCTGGCTTAAATCCAACCGTTAGGGGTGACTTACATTTGTTGATCGGGCCATCTGACCCTCTAAACATAGGATCAATGGTTAGATCTCTACTTATACTATCTTTAGGACATCTAGAACTATGGAAGAAGGAAGCTGAAATGGTTGCGTTGATAAGTCATAAAATCCAACCGTCGAGATGGTGGAGCAACTACGAGATTCGAGATCTGCCGTCCAACTGAGATGTAGGGGAAAATAAATTATGTATATTATTTAAACTATATATAAAATAAATTGCATGCCAACACATTATCATATAATTGATGTATATCAACTAATATTTACATTTTAAAATTTTAACTATACATTAATGTATTATACTATAATATATATATATATATATATCTTAATATAAATTTTTTCTATACTAACATACGTATGTATAACCACAAAAAAAAAAAAAAAAAAAACACACATTATAAATATTAATGGTTGTAAATAAATACTTATCTATAACCATTAATGTATTAAACTAAACAAATAGGTAAATGTATTTTTATTTACTAATATTTATTATAATAAATATATAATAATATTGTATTAAGTAACTATAGTACACTTTGAATATTATTATTAATATTTATATATACATAAAAGAAATATATATATATATACATATAAATATATATATAATATTACAAATTAAATACTTTATTAATTTACAGCTAATTATTAATATAAAATGTAAAATAAATATAATAAATGTATTATAAGTTGTGTATATATTTATAATATATACTATATTATATATTAATGTAATTAGCATTACATGATATATTATTTTTATACTAATGTCAAAACTAATGGATGGGCCAGATTTCACTTAACGTCACCATGGGCCGTGCAAACTACTAATCAAGCATGAACTGGCGTATATGGCCCACCTGAGTTTAGGATCTACCTCATTCCTTGGGCTGAACTCTAATATGAGTTGATGAAGCAGATGAACGGAGTGGATCGGATTCACATACCACTGTGGACCCCATACGAGAGTGGACGTGCACTTAAGATGCATGCACTCGTTGTGCACTGGTCCTGGAGACCCAATCAAATCGAGTCTGACCGTAACACAAAAGAGGAATGGATTTCGAATTCCTCTCCCGCTCAAATAGCGGACGGACAAGGTCCATTCTCGACGAGTCTCGGCCCACCATCGAGGGTCCTTTGGCGGATCCAAACCATTCATAATATCTAGGACATCGGTCTAACCAATCCCTGTCAAGTTTCAACCACTGGGTTGCACACACGTGCACACAATCTCAGCCACAAATATAGCTACAAAGCACACCCGTTTCTGAAAACGGAAACTGTTTTCCGTGCTGCCAGGTCGACGATCCATGTGAGGATCTCTCCTCCAACCAGAGACTCTATTTCAGACAAATTCATACCGTCCGAGCACTGTTCACACGAAATGGGGTTTTCCACTGCAAAACCGACGCCCAAAACCATGTTTCGTTAGCAGTTTTTAGAAACCAGGGACCTAGGACGAATCCTAACGGTCCATTGTCCATCCAACGATGTTGGAGGGCTAGTTCTAAACATAAAGCAAGGAAGAAACCATGCAAATGTGTCTTCCTTTCTTCTCCTTGCACCAACGTGAGAAAATCGAGCTTGATGCTCTTTCCTTCGAACCCATTGAGAAAATGTCATAGGACATTTGGTTTCTTGCGTCTACAAGCTCCGTGATACCGCTAGAAACTCTCCCATGTTGTCGGAATGGAGAAAGAGGCAACGGGAAGAAATCCACCATTGCTGCCCGGTCTTCTTCCCCGTTCGAGCCGCACCAGTTGCCTCGAGTTGGGGCAAGATCTGGTCGGTTTTGGATGCCCTGCTGATCATGGCTGAAGGAGAATAGAAAGAAAAGGAGAAGGGAGTTTCTGAGAGGAAGTGAAGCAAGGAGGGGAGAGAGGTGAGAGAGTGGGCGGTCGTTGCTGTCGCACCAACCCGAGCTGGGGCCGAGCCGGTGATCGGGTCGTCCGTCCAGACCGTTGCTGGTCAGTGCAATGAAAGAAGAAGAAAAGAAAAGCAAAGAAGAAGAAAGGAAGGAGAGGAAGAGAAAAAGAGAGGAAGGAAAGAGAGAGAGGAAGGAAGAGCAAGGAGAGAGATTTGGGATTTTGGGTTGCACTCACCGAGTCAAGTCAGTGGAGTTGGGCTGAGTTTGGGTTGGCCTACTCGAGCCTTGTGGCTGCCAAGTGACATAAATCTAAGATTTTGACTCAATCGGACTTCAGACGTGCTATCTAACAGGCAACACGACTAGGTTGTTTGACCAAGGTGAGGATTTCCACCTCTTTTCATCAATCAGATTTGTCATTTACTTTTGCTATTAATATTGTTATTATAAATATAAATAAATACTACAATGTCTTAATTAGTGTTGTTGTTATCATCAATTATAATTCTATTATTAATTATGAATCAGGATGATTACTATTAACATGTTACGCTAACATTAGTTATCATGGATGAATCTACCATTAATGAGATTAGCATGGCATCCATCACTTGACAATATTATCTTTAATAATAGGTTACACTATTTATTACGATTATAATGCTAATTATTACCATGGTCAAGAATATTAGTTATATCATTAACGTTAAAGTATAACTAACCGTATATTTATTATACTATATTGAAGCTACTCCTACATCCTAGATCTATTCCTATAACTAAACCCTATGATGAAAACCCTAAGCCCTATACAAAACCCTAGACCTGGGTAATCCAACCGCTAGGTTAAGACCCTAACCCTAAATAGTGTGTAAGCTTGGGTCTAATTGTACAACTTTGCAATTGATGGTAGGAATTGATTCCAAGGAAGCAGGCAATTCTTAGCAATGGTGCAGACGGTTCAAAATAAGGTGAGGACTCACCCTTTGAGCTTCCCACTTGATTTCATCAATCTAAATATAGATGATGACATGATTCCCTTAATTAAGTTTCTTACTTTACTATTGAATACGCTAACTTGTTGTATAGTTAATTCATGTGTTGAATGATAAACGTTTCTTTTAAATTATAACATGCATGAATGGTTCGATGATAACATGCTATACTTTATTGTATATGTATTAATTTATTTATATGCTACCACTTGTGCTTGAATGATGAATCGAATGGAAAGTACCTTGGACTTATGATCCTGCAGTCCACATTTACCTTACACGGCTTGAATCGTACATTTTGCCTTTGTGGCTTAGATAGGTCATTGGTGCCCTTTGTGGCTTATTGGTTATATGTACACACCTGTTGATTCTTAGCTATCTTGCGGAGTTCAGTCGTACCATGATTTTCGGATGGAGCTGAAGTTCGTTTATCAATTTTCTAGCCATCTTGTGGTGTTCACGTACGACATGATTTTCGGGTGGTCTAGGGTTTGCATGTTGTTTG
Source organism: Magnolia changhungtana (assembly GCA_030180095.1). NCBI lineage: Eukaryota > Viridiplantae > Streptophyta > Magnoliopsida > Magnoliales > Magnoliaceae > Magnolia > Magnolia changhungtana. The sequence goes on from JASAUF010000189.1 coordinate 1,258,289, forward strand.
TCTCTTCATCTACGGTGTTGGTTGTACCATAATTTCTGGATGGAGCTGAAGTTCGTTTATCGATTTTCTAGTTATCTTGCGGTGTTCATGTACGACATGATTTTCTGGGTGAAGTGGGGGTTTAAAGGATGATTTTCTATTCGCCTTGCGAATTCGACTTGTACCATGATTTTCGGGTGGAGCTGAAGTTCGTTTATCGATTTTCTAGCCATCTTGCGGAGTTCACGTATAAATGCGATTCTTGGGTGTAATGGAAAGTCGTATGGTTGATTGTCTCTTCATCTTGTAGAGTTCAGTCGTACCATGATTTTCGGGTGGAGCTGAAGTTCACTTATCAATTTTCTAGCCATCTTGCGGAGTTCACGTACGACAGGATTCTCGGGTGAAGTAAAGGTTTAAAGGTTGATTTTCTATTCACTTTTTCACTTGTACCATGATTTTCGGGTGGAGCTGAAGTTCGCTTATCGATTTTCTAGCTATCTTGCAGAGTTCATGTACGATATGATTTCGGGTGCAATAGAAGGTCGTATGATTGAGTGTTTTGATTTTTTGGATGTATTTCTTTATATTGCGATTGTTATTATATTCTGCTTATGATGAGATTTTATCGATTTGCTAAGTTTTTTAATATATGTTCATGATTATGAAGTACCCTGTTTAATATATCTATTTTTATGACTTGCGATCTATATTGGATTATGACTGATGAGTGTGCAATCTTATAGGGTGTTCCTCACTGCGATAGCTATTGACGCTATCAAACCATAACAGTTGATACAGGTATAGGGCGAACCGATGCTGTTCACTAGGTTGCTGGAGCAGATCGAGTAGCTAGGGAGCTAGGCGGGGTCCTTGCGGCCTATATTGAACTCCACCACTAGCTAATAGATTCTTATTTCTGCTTATACAAACTTTGTTATTTGGGATTGTATAAGTCTTGTATGAGCGCTACATTTGGAATTTTATTATGGTTGGAATGTTTTTATTCAATGCATGGTTTATTCTAGCTTCTTTGCTATTAACTCTGATTAATGATAAACAGTTTAAATTTACATTTTATAAGCTAATACTCAGGTTTTTGAGAAACGAGTTATATACTCGGGTCCTGAAAACATGGGGCGTTACACATACCTAATCCGGGATATTCATAAAATTTGATCGAGTCCAAGTTGGCGTAGTGAGTTCCCCGTAAGGCAGCACTAACGCGCAGGGCAGCTAACCACTTTGACGATCAAATGAATCGAATACTCATAGGGTGATTACATAGCAAAGGAACGACAGACCAAACAATATGTGAATCCTCGTAAAGCTGCACCAACGTGCAAAGGCTTTACTTTCAGCAAAGGCTTTACTTTCAGACTTACCCTCCAATGCTATTAACAATCCAACGTGAAAGGGTTGTGATTGGTGACCCGTAATGCCGCACTACCGCGCAGAAGCAATCACAATATTTTCCTCAACTCTCGTGATATGTGCAAGTCATCTCTTTTCCAAGTAATCAACTGATAATGATACAATGGCAGGTAACAGATTCGAATCACTACCCTTTTCTGACCAGAAAGGTGGGGTGTCCACTCGCTTTGGCACTCGATTGCTCGCAACCTCGGCCAAAGAGGGGCATCTGTAGATACCCCACCCAAGCTAACATCTCGAGAAGGCTAAGACAATCCAAGAATCATGATCATATCTCAAACCAAACTCTGATCCCAGGTTAAACCTAAAACCTTGGCCCAAAATCCCCAATCCGCAACCAGAAACTGTAATCCAAACTGTTCAGTCCACGTACAACCCTGTCTTTACCCTGTAACCTAACTATAACCCTCTACCCAAACCTAAGCCCACCTATTTGAGCTGCAAAAAACCCCAAAAGGAGACCATCAGATGAACCCGCGCATCAAACAAAGCCTACACACTCGAGCCCGGCCCAAACGCGGCTCGAGCGGTAGTTAGATTATGGTCGGCGGTACTCAGAGTGTCGCCATGTGCGGCCCACATATGGACATCTGGGGACAGCTATCTCAGCGTTCGAAAGTCAACTTTCTCCTACAATTACCCTCCAATCTGAGCTTATTTACCATCTTACCAACCCCTTCAGCCAATGAAAGTGCACCACGTGGCGTCTCTTTCCCTCTAACCAATCACCTCTTGCCACATCAACATTTACCCCTCCTAAAACTAGAAATTACCACATTGCCATTAGAGAAGGCTATAAATAGCCCTCTCCTTTTCACATTTTTACCAAGCCATTCTTATTTCCAAGCCTAAGAGAGTGGGAGAGAAAGAGAGTAAGGAGGATAGTGAAGGAAAGGGAAGGAGCTCCCAAGCCTTCAAAGTTTTGATCTTTCAAGCCACCCCCTTAGCCCTTCCTCTTAACCTCTCCAACCCATCCAATCTAGCCCGGTTTGATCATGCTTCGGTCCATGTCCTAGCCTACTCGAAAATCAACTAAAAAATCCAGTCAGACAAGCATTCATCATGACATCCATTCCCTTCTTAATTCCCTTGCTGCTTTAGATCTCTAGTGAACGTATGCTCTGTGACTTGCCGTATACCGGATCCTGTCACATCAGAAATTTCTAGTGATCTGGTCTATTTTTCTTACCCCTTTGCATAAGCACTATCACATCCGCCTTCTAGACACGCCGTTGGACATATGCTCTGTGGCTTGCCAAAATCTCGGATCTTGTCGCATCAGAAATCCACGTGTGTGCCTAGTTCTATTTCGACCACATCATCCATCCCTCGAGATTGTTTTACCACACAAAGTAGAGACCGTAAGTTCGTACGGGTAGAGAAGGTGCCTAACACCTTTCCTCTTTGTAACCAATGTCCCTTACCCGGAATCCCGGATCGCAGACCAAGAATCAATCTAAGGTAGGAGAGTCTTCGGATTTCTCCAACCTTAAGTATTTCACGGTTCTAACCGACTGCAGGATTCTGAGATTATTCGGCTAGTGGCGACTCCAACATTCACAAACCAGCCTAATCACCCCCATCATCAAAACCATAATATATCATCCAAATCAACGTGGGCACTAATTTCCAATGTCTACATAAAAAAAAATATTAGCCGGATCCAAAACTTCTATAGCCCCAAGAATGTTTCAAGGGTGGACATTCAATCCTCACTTTTTCCTATCATGCGGCCCACTCGAGTTTTAGATCTACTTCATTTTCGGGGCCATGTACTAACATGATCTAACAAAACTAATGGATAGGGTAAATTTATCACAAACATCACATGGGCCCCACCTAGCTTCCCCACACATAAGTTCCTCCGAGAGGCTTTGGCAAACAATCCCCATCAGTTTCCAATGGTTATGGGGGCAAAGAGAGCATTAAATGTAGATAATGAGCATTAAATGAAGAGAGAGAAAGAGAGAGAGAGAGAGAAGAGGAAGAGGCTTTTTCTAAATAAATTGGGATAATTATAGAAGTTGTACACGTGTGATGTATTCAAGTGATGCACCACATGTGTAACAAATTTGGTCCGTTAATTAGCAGGGTCCCTTGTAAGCATATAAAGGATGTAAAATATAATTTTTCAGTGATTAATGGTAGGATATTCTTTTACAAGAAAAGTGGGTTATTAGAAATCCATTTCAACTATTCATATTCAACTCGCATGTGTGGCTCCCATGATGAGGACCATTTACTATTTTTTTATAGATAAAATTTAATTAGTGGCACATATTTGATAAATAGGTTAGATTTGTGACACGTATTTTCATCTTACTTATGTAAGAATTGATGTTATGTAGCCTCTTGTAAGGAGGCATTACATGTGAAATAATTGAGGCATTTTTGTCGTTTAATGCACAGCTAGTTGTGCGTGAGCATCTCTCTCTCTCTCTCTCTCTCTCTCTCTCTCTCTCTCTCTCTCTCTGTGTGTGTACATACACATACACACATATATATATTGAAAGTTTGTCTGTGGCGTAATAGGATTACCACAGCTGTGCGTGCGAAAGCTTAACAGAGCTAAGGAATAAAGGCTATGTCCTAGAGGAGGTGATTAGGACCAATTTAAAAATAAGTATTTTAAAAACTTAATTGCCTAACTTAAATTAATTATAAATTAAACTAAGCAGAACAATTTAACTCTAAGGCTTCCAAGTCAATAGAGGGTCCAATCACATAGACTACAAATAATATGTCAATAAGAAGCTAGTCTATAACATGATGGTGTACATATGTGTATGGGATGTGCTGACTATCAACACCTAGCATTCATCTAATTATGAATTCTTATAATTAAGCATTCAACATATTAGGATAATTTAATAAATGTAAAAATAATAATCTCAAACACAATCATGTATAGTGGTTCAACTACTTGCATACTCCACTCCCAGCGGACGCACTCAACCCATCGGTGTACTGGATTTCACTATCGAAAATTTTAAATCAATTTAACCTCTAACCTTAGCCCTACACAAGAACCAATGTCTTACAAAAGAGCCAAGGTCTTACACAAGAGACAAAGTCCTACACAAGAACCTGGATTTAGGCCCTACACAAGAGCCAATGTCCTACACAAAAACCTAGTACGTCCACTCCCACCAGAGGCTCCCGTAAGATACTTTAGTTAGTTTTTTATAGGCTAACCAATAACTTCGGTCCTACATAAAGCTCTACGTTTACTCTCGTTGGAGGCTCCCACAGAGACCGACACATAAACAATCATGCCAGGTGGCCTGCACAATGACTTGATTTAAGCCCTACACATGAACCTACAATTTATGCCCTACATAAGAGCCAAGGTCCTACATAAGAATGTGGTCGAGTTTGGGTCACAAACTCTTCCTATCAATCCTACACAAGGAAAGAGAGTAGATAGACTCTTACGCTTGCAACTAACTTGTCGAATCGAGCCCCTGTTATAGCGCCTTCTTGGGTAGCTTGATCAATGCTCTCTTGTGCTTCAATCAGCTCCTATTTGCTCCCACGATCATGATGTCGATGCTTTTCCATGACTCCCACTCCATAATCAAATACCTTGCATGTAATGCTCTTTTGAGGTGACCAAGGTGATGGGAGGTTGGTTGAATCTCCTAAAATTAATGGAAAGTTGTATTTCTTAGAAAATTCACCTAGATGGGTCTTTTAGAGGATTTAGATAATGGTATGCCTATAATGGCTGAGTCTAATATCTAGAAAATGGAAGAGTTCAAGCACATCTTCAAGGTGGAGGTTCAAATCCTCATTAGAGTGTTGATCTCAAAGAAGATAGCTTAGAACTTAATGGTATGGAGGCTTAGGATAAGAGATATAAATATAGAATCTCATAAGCTTCTATTGCACCAAAAACTCATCCCTCTGCACAAGAACCGAATGCCATTTATAAAAAGTTCGAGTTCCAACAGGCAAAAAACAGCTCTAACGATGTCATCGAAGGTCCTTCGATGTTATCGAGGTTTCCTCGATGCCATCGTGAAAATCAGACAGTAAATGCATTTTTTGTCGGAACTATCTTAGTTACCTTCGATGTCATTGAGCACTCCTTCAATGCCATCGAAAGGAACCTCGATTACATCAAGAAAATCATATTATATTAGTATTTCTTGCTGGACATCCGACTTCATGTTCGATGCCAACAAGCATCAATCGAAAATTGTTGTTTTTTGGGCCGTTAGTTTTCACAGTAGCTCTACACCTCTTCTAGCCCTACTTATCATGTTCAACTTGGGTTCCTAAGGCTAAGGGATGATCAATTAGATATTCCTATTAAGCTAAGATCATCTAGAGGTTTAAAGTTATTTTGGGTCAAGGGTTAGGGTTATCAAGGCACATTGTTTTACATGTTCTTCACTCCTTAATACTCTATCTTTACTTGTGTCTTCGGTATTCACTTTTCAAGGGCTCAACCGACTACGTGACACAAGGACTCACGTGATTGACAAATAGGGTGCAAAAATAGGATTTCACTTATGTGGACATAGAGATGGTGCCGTCTCTTATGAGAGTTAGAGTTCTCTCGAGATCATTCATGAAATAGGATGAACACATGGCCATTAAATGTGTTGAGCAAGATTGTGGGAACTCTAATATACATGAAAGTGAATGTGTGTGTAGTTTCTCCGGCTCGTTATCCATGAATAACTGGTTCAATGCTACGGCTACCAGTAATTTCGATAGAGCTTCGAGATACTTACACTAAGGAAATATGCAAATCGAAAGATATCTTTCTTTATGCATATAAGTTGTTTTATTCCAGCATATATTTTTCTAAAAAAATATATTTTCAATCAAGTGGGGATTGTTGCAAAATGTTGATTATAAATATATTTTAATATAAAAAATATATATTAGTCTAAAAAGTTTTTGCAAAAAACCATTTTTTGGTGTTTTTGGGAATAGTCCCATATTGGAAAAGAGGAAAGGAAAAAATGGGTTTATATGAGATATGTGGAGTACCTTAATGTTTATTTGCTTAGTCCATGGTGTATCAGGCTTGCAACACCCGCGCACGGGCTCGGTCTTAGTCTTGGTCTTGGTCACGGGCTCGGTGTGAGAGCGTGGGCATGTGAGGCAGTGTGGCTGTAGAGGCGCTGTGACGCACACATCGTGTCACAGATAGTCGCTCCTTCGCGACCTTACGCAAACCGGTGCAAGATGAGTGCAAGTCACGGTGCGACAGAGAGAAAGGTCAGGTGGCTAGGATGAGTCTAGTGGTTCGAATGAGACCTGTATAACTTATATAGAGGCTGAAAAAAACTAGCTGTTGGAGTGAGGTGTAACTCCTCATGCACATTAAGTTTGACGATGCAAAAATTGTTACATGTGGCTAGCCCAACAGCTATAAACGACTAACCAATGAGTCTAAATGGTTAGCATGCAGCAACTGTTATAGCACATGCACAACGGTGGGAAATTGCCAATAACGGCTAGTTTCTCACCAACAGTTAGAAACAGTCTGGATTAATGGCCTTGGACTAAAACTGTAAGCCATCCTAGCCTATATAAACAGTGCTTGGATGGGTTTGCAGACCATCACCAACACACTCGAATCATTCTCATACGAACCACAAAGAAGAATATCAACCAGTGTACTCTAGCAAGTCAACAACAGTTCTTCTGAATCTTAGCCTAAAGAACATACCAGTGTTGTGGTCTAAAATGGTTCATCCGAACCTTAGCCTGAAGAACAGACCAGTGTTGTGGTCTAAAACCTCTTTTCTCTATCTGATTCTGAGATTTTTCTTTTTATAGTTTTCTACCAGAAATTTGTGTGCGGAGTTCCATTTGTGGATCCTCGTATTTGATGAACGCACATCCACACCCAGGCTCGTCGTATCCTAAAAGCTGTTTGTCTGGAACCTTTCAGCATACTCAATTTATTTGAGAAGGGGCAAATAACGCTTTAAGGACAATGTTCTCATACGTGCTTCAGACTGTCCTAATATTTTTCAGATTATCCATTTACAGAAAATATAACTATATTATTTTTTCAACAATCTTAAAGCATTATTTTTAAGATGGAAGCCAAAAGTGTATCATCCATCAAACTAATGAATCAGGATTTGATTCATCTTAATCTGTTCGATGTAACCAAATTTACAAGGTAGCAAGACAAGATCAAGTTTCTTCTGACGGCCTTAAGGATCTTTTACATCCTAAATCTAAATGTGCAACCGCTGCCTGAAGCTACTGACGAGGACATACCTGAAGTGATCGCTGCATGCAACAAACGAGCTGAAGACGAACTTTTGTACTGTGGACACATTCTGAATACACTCTTCGACCGTCTATACAATCTGTACACTCAAACGTCGTCTGCAAAAGAAATTTAAACCACCCTAGAGTTCAAATACAAAGTTGAAGAAGAAGGTACCAATAAGTTCCTGATAGCAAGGTGCTTTGACTATAACATGGTAAATAATAAACCGTTGTTGCCTCAAATCCAAGAATTATAGCTAATAGTGAATAAAATTAAGGTCATTAAATTTGATCTTCCTCAGTCATTCCAAGTAAGGGTTATTATAGCAAAGTTGTCATCGATATGGAAAGACTATAGAAAGAAGTTATTGCATAAGACTAAAGACTACACACTAGAACAAATCCAGAAATATCTATGAATTGAGGAAGAATCCCACAACCGCGTTAAAAGAATAAAAATAAAAATTCCTTGTCCAAAGTATACGCAATAGAAAATAATAATAACAAGAATCCCGAGAAGAACGATTCCCTGAAACCCAATAAAGGAAAATTCAAGAAAACTCAAGAGAAGAACGGAAAGTTCAAAGGCCCTTGCCATGTCTGTGAAAAACTGGGCATTATGCTCAAGTTTGCCGATATTGTAAATCGAAAAAAGAAGTTAGTGCAATAGAAGGCGATATAGTGGCAATGATCACTGAAGCAAACACAATCTAAGGAAAAGTTTCCAGTTTGTGGTACGATATTGCCACTACCGTACATGTCTGCTACGATAGATCAACCTTCAAAACTTATGAGGAATTGACCATTGGTTAAAAAGTCCAAATGGGTAATGAAGTCTGATCGAAGGTTGTCGGCAAAGGAACCGTTGAATTGGTGTTTACTTCTGGGAAGAAAGTGATTTTGACAAATGTACTACACGTCCCAGACATGAGGTGAAACCTAGTTTCAGGGAATCTTCTGGGTAAACTTGGAATAAGGGTTGTGTACGAGTCAGGAAAACTGATTCTTTCCAAGAATGAGAATTTTGTTGGAAATGGATATGCTTGTAATGGTATGATTAAGTTCTCGTTGAATGAAAGTAGCACTTCTATGTATATGGTTGAATCTGTTAGATTATGACATGATAGACTAGCCCATATAAGATATAGTACCTTAAAATTCATGGCAAAGAATGACTTAATCTCATATATAAATAATGAGAATGATAAATGTGAAGTGTGCATATGATCCAAAATGATAAAAAAAAATATATTTTTCTAGTGTCAAGAAATCATATCAAGTATTGGATCTTGTGCAAAGTGATATCAGTGAGTTAAATGACATTATTACTCGTGGAGTAAGAAAATATTTTATAACCTTTGTTGATGATTACTCGAGATATATATATGTATACCTATTAAAGAGTAAAGACGAAGCACTCAACATGTTTAAAGTATATAAAGCATAAGTAGAAAATCAATTAAATAAGAAAATAAAGATTTTCTGTAATGACAGAAGGAGAATATTTTTTAAATGAATCCGCTAACTTCTGTGAATAACATAGATTAATGCACCAATATACTGCACCATATACACTGCAACAGAATGATATAACATAAAGAAATAATAGAACGTAAGTAGAGATGGTCAACTCAATGCTAATACAAGCAAAGTTGTCACTCAGTCTATAGGGTGAGGCACTGCTTACAACACGTCACATATTAAATAGAATTCCTTTTAAGAAGTATAAAACATCGCCATATGAATCATGGAAATGTAGAAAACCTAATCTATAATATCTTAAAGTGTGGGAGTGTCTTGCATATTGCAGAACTTCTGATCCAAAAAGAACCAAGTTAAGACCCAGAGTTATTAAGTACGCCTTCGTAGGGTATGCGTAAGATAGTAAAGTTTATAGATTCATAGATTTAGAGTCTAACACCATAATAGAATCAAGAGACGTTGAGTTCTTTGAGAACTCACTATCCTTGGAGTCAATGGATAATGAAGTCGATATTCCTAATAAAGAACTAGTGAATATAACTCCGCAAGTAGTGGAAGCTCCAAGGGAACCTCGTAAGAGTTAAATGATAAGAGTAGAGAAGAGTCTAGACAATGATCATATAGATTCTCAACGCATTTTTTTCCATCTTGTAGAAGGAGATAGAGAAAATGTTATAAGAAAAATCCATATAATAATGACTATAAAAGATGACCCTAAAACATATAATGAGGCTATGTCTTCTAGAGACTCAACTTTCTGCAAAGAAACTATTAATGATGAAATTAAATCTACAGTGTCAAATTAAACATGAGAATTGGTTAACTTACCTCTAGGTTCTAGACCCATAGATTGTAAGTAGGTATTTATGAAGAAATATCACACCGATGGGACATCCAAACCTTTAAAGTTAGACTAATAGTTAAGGATTTTAGACAAAAAGAATGGATGAATTATGTTGACACATATTCTCCTATAGCTAGGATAATATCCATTAGGATTTTATTTGTGCTAGCTTCCATACGTCATTTTCGCATCCACCAAATGGATGTAAAAACTGCATTCCTGACTGGTGACATCAATGAGGATGTATACATAGAACAACTTGAAGGATTCTATTTTTTTAATTTATTTGCTATTTTTTTTCCTCTTATTTTTTAAAATTCTTTTTATATATCCATTTCTTCTGCATCCAACGAGTGTGGATGGTAAATAACCAATACAGTTGGTCTTTGGGATGGTGGCCCTTCAAATCACTATTTCGCATGGTGTGGCCCACCCAAATTTTGTACTGTCCTGATTTTTGGATTAGTGCACTAATAGGATCTGGAAAAACATACGGACAGCTTGGATAATATGAATACACCACGGTGGGCCCATAAGAGGTTTTCAATGGTAAGTGTCTAATTCCTCATGCTGTGTGGTCCAGTTCGGAGGCATTTCTTTTGTAGTTAGACGGTCGTTCTTCTCGTGTAAGGGGCTAGCTTAGTTTTCCCCGCAGCAACAACAACAACAACAACGTACCAATCACAATGTAGGAAAATAAGAGTTTCCTATTTGTGACAAGCAAATGATCCCATCTCTTTTCTTTGACTTTGCAAAAGCTAGTTGGATTGATTTTTTGAAGTAGGATGGTGAAATGGAGTTTGTAAAGTGCATCCAAACATATGCTCAAAACTGTGAATTGATATAAAATGGGGATTATGCTTCAAACCCCTTCAGGGGGTGTGTCCAAATGGGCCTTGATTTGGTAGTGATCCCTCCAGTAGCGATGTCTAGCGGTTGGTGCTCTATAAGGCCCACCATGATGCATATGTTTTTATCCATGCATGAGCCCATAGCTAAAGTAGATCCAAGTCTCAAGTGGACCACACCACAGGAAATAGTGGTAATTAAACACATTATTGAAAACTTTATAAAGCCGCTGTCTGTTGATTAGGTCACGATTACTTGGATAAATGGAAAATATAAATATCTGCTTGATCCAAAACTTTTGTGCTTTATGAAGTGTTTATTGATAGCCTTTCAATCACCACTATTTCCTTTGGTATGGTCTACCTGATATTTGGATCCTCATTTTTATGTCTTATGTTATAAAATAAGAGAGAAAAATGGATGAACAACATGGATAAAACCTACCAATCATGATGTGCTCACATAGCATAGATCAGCCTCGCCCAGTTCAGCCCTCAGTATTGGAGGGGTCACTACCGAATCTTAGCCTGTCCAAAAGGGCCCTAACGAAATTTCCATGCGAGCCAGGGCCTCACGTCATTGGATGGATGCGTGTGTGTCTATATATATATATATAATATTCATACTGTCCATCTATTTTGTTAACTTATTTTAGGAGTACTCCACAAAATTAATCATATCCAAGTCTCAGGTGAACCACACCAAAAAAAAATAAAAAAATAACGGTGGCAGACTATTAAAAACTTCTCCTGATTCATGAAAGTTATGAATCAAGCTGATATTTGTTCTCTCCCTTTATTCATGTCCGTGTGACCTCATTAACATTTTGGGATCCCAAATAAACATTACGGTAATCATTAACGTGAGTCATAGAAATTTTTTCACCGTGAGCATTCAATCCCCATTGTTTAGTGTGGTGTAGTCGACCTGAGATTCAGATACCCTTCATTTTTGGGTTCAAGTCTTAAACTGAGCTCATAACACATACATCAAAGGTGGGCTCCAGGGCCGGGGTCCCGCACCTAATCCCCTCCTAGTTCTCGTGAGTGAAAATAATAATAAGAGGCATTGTGGGGCCCACCTGTCGTTTGTTTGATGTCTACCCACATTGTCACTTTGCATTCAAACTGTTATCTGATGCACATTTCACGTGGCCTTGAAATATAGTTGTAGGTAAACGAAATTTTTTTTTAAAAAAAAGGGAAAAACTCCGTGCGACCTGCTTGCGATTATTCATTCATTGGCGGGCGTAGATCTCCATGTCCGCACACAACGCACAGTGCATACTTTAAAAGAAAGCTTCCTCCCTCAACTAAACGGAGCAGCTCTCACTGTTCGTCCTTTCCCACACTCTCGCCGGCATCTGTTGCTAACTCGCAGGCGCACTAAAAAATGGGCGGTAAAAAAAAAGAAAATCTACGTTTTATGGAAACCATTGGCATTTTTTTTTTTTTTCATTCAAGGGTTTCTGATATCGTGTTCGGTGTGCGCATGTTTAGATCCCAGTATTAGCAGCAGCAGCAGCAGCAGCAGCTTATGGTTAGCAACGAATCCAAGCAAAAGATGGGGAGAGCTGTTCTTCCTTTTCTACACCCCTTTCTGGCTCACTCTCTGCCTCGGCATCATCGTTCCCTACAAAATCTACGAGGTCTTCGATCGATCCTCTCCATTTTTCTTTTCTTTTTTTGAGGAAAATTGCTGTGATTTGTTTCAGGGAATGATCAGCACGTCCTCTTTTTCTGATAGACACGCCCCCTTTTTTTGGTTTTTGGTGTTAGAGTAGTACAGTTGAGTTGTGTTCTAAATGAAATGTAGAAGGGTTTGTATGTTGGATGGTGAGGAATCTGCAGAGAAGATTTTCTGGGTTTGTTTTTGTACTTGTAGACGTTGGATTCTGAGGAAGATTTCTGTTAACTTGTTTTGGGAACTGATATGCATAGTGACAAATCTCGTCATTGTCAATTTATAGGGAGATTTTCAACGTTTTACATTTTATTGTGGTATTAACAGGAAATTTCTCTGAAAATAAATATTAAAAATGTTCATTATAAATTAATAAATGATTTTAAAAAATTAAAAATATAGGTGTAAAATGATTTCCTTTAGCTATTAAATAAAATTTTCTTTCAAGATATGGTAACTCTGCAATAAAATTGCTGAATATTTAAAGCTTCCGAGTTTTGAAAGTATTGCAATAATATTGTTCGATCAAAATTTTGCAATATTTAAAAAAAAATGTCGGGGGTGTTTGTCACAATGCTGATATGTACAACCTTTCTATTTTGAGGAGTTATTTGATACTGTGGTAGATTATTGTTGATCATACACAGGCACTTGCATTTGTACATGTGGCATTTATGTAACTAGAATTGAAGCGTCAAGGTCATGCAATCCACTGTGGATAGTCTCATAGATCCAAAATGATATCAATTGAACGGGTATGATCTCTTATTTATGGATGTCCAAAATTTATGTTTCTCTAGCTGAAAATAAAATATTACAAAATATTTATTGTAAATTAATAAATGATTTAAAAAATTTAATGAATAGAGGTGTAAAATGATTTACTTTAGCTATTAAGAAATGCTTTCAAAATGCGGTAACTCTGCGATAAAGCTGTGGAAAATTTAAAGCTTCCGAGATTTTGAAACTCTTGCAAGTTGCAATGGTATTGCGATAATAATGTTTGATCAAAATTAATAAATGATTTTAAGAATTTAATTAATAGAGGTATAAAATGATTTACTTTAGCTATGAAAAAAATTTGATTTCAAAATGTGGAAACTCCGCGATAAAGTCACGGAAAATTTAAAGCTTCTGAGATTTTGAAAGTCTCACAGTGATATTGCGATAATATCGTTTGATCAAAATTTCACGAGATTTGAAAATTGTTGGAATGTTTGTCACAATGTGATATGTTCAACCTTTCTGTTTTGAGGAGTTATTTGATACTCTGGCAAAGTATGGTTGATGATACACAGGAACTTGCATTTGTCTATGTGGCATATGCGTAACTCAAATTGAAGTGTCCAGATCATGCAATCCACTATGGATAGTTTCACAAATCTAAAGTAATATCAATTGAACGGGTTTTATCTCTGATTTATGAAGATTTGCAAGTTGATACAAACCGCTGATTAATTTTCGTATGTTCCATCCATTAGATATCAACTATTCAACCAATCGCGACATCTTTTCAGTATAATTGTTTTTATAGGTGAAATCGAAGACATCCGATGAACACTAGCCACATTTTCAAATTCCTAAAATGCTCTTTAATTATACTTCAAATGTCTTACCGTGTCTTTAAAATATTCAAGGTTCTCCATCTTAGGAAAACTAATTGTAGTGGAAAACTGTCCTAGGCCTATTGACATTATATATGGTAGCATATGTTGAGCTGAGTTGGGTTGAGTCTTATAGTAAGCCCAACTAGACTAAACAGCACGTCAAGTCAAGTTTTCAAACATAATTTTAGCATTTCAAAATATTAATTAGCTTGACTTATCATTCCTTGTAGATATGTACTTCTTGTAGTAGCAAATGGACTAAGAATGAGGGGACGAATGCATGACGAAGAAGAGAGAATGAGGGGAAAGAAGATGGGTTGGCAATCCACAACGAAGAAGACTAACATTTCAGCATTCAAAGACGGATAATACAACATCAAATCCTCAACAAGAGATACAAATTCCAGGTGACGGAACAAACGAATTGCTAATAGAGACCAACAAAAAGAACACGTGGAATGTGATCGATGGCTTCAGGTGGAAGAAAGAATTAGATTGAGCGACACTATTGTTCTAGAAGGTCCCAACGGCATCGACTCAGTCATTGTGAATCACATTGAGGGAGACAAAAGGGGGTGCAACATGGAATTCATGCCATCCCCTACCTCTGATGACAGGGATCATCCTTGAACCTTGGCTGATACCTAGGTTGTAAGGCAAGAATGAGAGAAAGGGAGAAGCCTACAGTACCAGTTCTATGAAGGTCACCCGAGAATTTTGGAAACTAGTCGTCTGGAACAGTTGCAGTGAGCCTGGAGAGAAGAGGGATGGACCAGGGTTTCCAGGAAAAAACCCCGATGATGGTGAAAAAAGCTCTTACGTCTCTCTTTGCATCCTTCCCTACTCTATTTGTATCGAACATCCCAATGGAGTGGGCTGAGTACATGCTTTCTCACATTCTAAAAAAAAAAAAAAAAACGGGTCCAGTTAAGGAGGTAGTCATCCCCAAGAAGAAAGTCTCTTAAGAGAATAGGGGTTTTGCCTTTGTCAGGGTCGAATCCATGGAGATTGTATCCAAAGCAATTTCCCTTTTGGATTGAGCCGGGTATGCGAGAAGGTGTATTTTCATCCAAATGGCTAAGTATGACCCCTCGCCACTTCCCCTGTCGTCCATCCCTGGGCTCGAATTCATGGACTTGTCCTCCTCCATTGCAAGGAGAAGGGTCCCGAACCCTCGACAAATACCCCATTGTTAAGGTTGGAAGGACCATCCTTCTCTGATATAGTCATGGGTGGAATCTTAGTAGTCACCCAAGAGACCCTGCATCCTCTCATTTCTAGCCCTTTAACCAGCATTCTTACAAGCTTGGAGGGGCAAATACAAGTCTTTACTTTGGTCACAGGGCCCTAGATTCGGGTCGAACCCTCGTCTCAGAAGCAGTAGGTTCTTACAAAAAGAGTTTTGTCATCACCGTTCACTAGGGATCCTCCAGGAAGGATATCGAGACTTGGTTGGAACCGATCTGCAACCTCCTCCCCTAATAATTTAGTGTCGAGTCCCTAGGGGAGGTAGAGATGCTCCTTAATATCAAAAGTGATGAAATCATGTCCCGTGTTCCGTTGGCGGGTGCCCTACACTGGCTTAGCTCGGTGACCGCCGTTCGGAAATGGGAGGACTTCCTCCTTTTCGGCTTGTTCGCAACCTGGTTCGTCTTCTTTGGTATTCCCCTAGAACTATGGAATCTCACATTTTTATCAGCTCTAGGTGGATGTCTAGGAGAAATCCTTTAGTTTGATTCAGTGATATAAATGGGTTGGGATCTTCGCTCCGCTTGGATTCGTATTTGGAGAAACCAGTGTTCCCTACAGATCTCCAGCATTCTAGTTGTGGTGGGGGATGTTTCGTTTACTGTCTTCGTTAAGTTGGAAGGAGATTCCTCCAAAGGTGCAAGTTTCAATGACGATTCTTCATTGCCGACAACTCAGCGACTGGAATCTGCACTGAATCTCAGCTCCCCCACTCCCAACTCCCATCTCACGTGCAATAGGTTGATCAACACGAGTTTGACCATCCGATCTCCTTGATCACACCTGGGCCATCATCAAGCGGCCTTAATTGTTCGTTGGATCCCCATATGGTCTCACGTGCCAATCCCTCTGCTCTGCTAGGAGAGACGTGCCTCGCATCCAACGTTCCTCTCCCTTCTTGAGACTTCGTCTGTTCTTTCTGGAAAAGACACTTGTACATCCTCGGGGGATGAGGCTATACATGTCTCATTGAAATCTCGAGCTCCCGATAACCAAGAAAGCTTTTCACAACCAAAAGATTTTTGAGATTTTGCTCTTTCAACTCTAGTTGTCCATTCAACATATCAGACGGAGGCACGTGTCTTTTTTTGAGTCTGATCCTGACGCCTCTCTCTCTCTCATTGTTTTACACAGCAGAGGATTATGCCAACGAGGAAAGCCCATGAGATGACGTGTCTCCATCTCCGCCTCGGCCGATCCAAGGCCCCCTTTTGCAAAAAACTCTCTACCATTCCTAATGCACCACGTCTAACCGATCTCTTTCAATCTTGTCTCAGTCATTGCCAGACATCACTAGCTATGACCAACTATCATGTGCCTCACCCTCCCTCCTCCCGTCGCACGTTGATTAACTCAATCATCACACACGTCTTGTCCATTCCCCATCCATTAAACCTGTGCTTTAATTCAGCCGTTACCTTGTTGACACCTGGACAGGGCTTCCCAAGAACGACCTTAGAGAGCAATTCCTTGCTCTCCCCTTCTTTGCTCTTAGCTTTCTCCTCCCCCTTTTCCTGCATACCCCTCTGCTCCACCTTTCCTCAGTTTCAGTTCTTCATCTCCCTGCCTCACTCCTTTCCCCTTCGCGGAAAGGGCAATCCTTCCAATGGGCTATGGTTCCACCAGTGTAGGACAATCCTCATCTCCCTAGTGCAACCATTCCCATTGAAGATATTTCCGCTTGCCAAATTTTAGACAACCCTCTGCTTCAGGTATGTTTGAATGGTAACACTATTCCTTTGATGACTGCCTCTATTCTTACAAACTGCAAGATCTCCAAAAGGCTAAAGAAGTAATTATAGAATTTGGGCAATCTGTGGGAATGTTGTTTGGAGATAACGAACAGAATTGTATAGAATTGTATCATTTCATTGAGGACAAGGGATCCCGGGCAGCCATGGCGATTAAGAATACCCCCAAGACCCCTCGGGGATGGAGGGAACTCTCTAACCTTCACACATCAATTAATTATGAGGCGGGTTCGAGCTCTAAATCTTCGAAAAAGGGTAGAAGGGTGTTTGTTGTTAGCCCATGGAGATGCTCTCTTAGAATGTTCGTGGTCTGGGACGTGGCCGGAAAAAGGCCCAGGTGAAAGAGGTGATTCGGAAATACAAACCGCAGATCATCGCTATTCAAGAAACTAAGCTCCTTAGATCTTACCTCTATTTGGGGTATCTGTCATAAGGACTGAGACTCTCTAGGAGGGAAAGGATCCTTCAAAGGTATTCTGGTAGCTTGGGATACTAATGAATGGGTTAAAGAAGAATGTTTACTAGGAACTTTCTCTATCTCCGTTGTCCTAAAAAAACCCTTCTTTGGGCTTTAAATGGGTTTTCTCTTCTGTTTATGGCCCTTGTAGGTCCTCCTAGAGACATCTCCTCTGGGAAGATCTTGATGCAATCAAACTTAAATGGGCCCTCCCCTACTGTCTAGGAGGAGATTTCAACGTTATTCGATTCTCCTATGAGAAGTCTAATGGGGGCCATATATCTAAGAGTATGAAATCCTTCTCTGATTGGGTGGGGGGTGGGTAATTGCCTCATTGATTTACCGCTTTTGGGAGTTAAGTTCACTTGGACCAACCACCAATCACCTCCTATTTTGTCTTGGCTAGACAAATTTCTTGTTTTGCCTAATTGGCTCGAGGCTTTTCCCCATGTTTCTCAACTTGGTTTGCCTTAATCTGTTTTAGATCACTGTCCGATTCTTCTTGACTCAGTTGAAGACAGTTGGGGACCAAAATCCTTTAGGTTTGAACTTTCTTGGCTCGAAATTGATGGATTTTCAACTCGGGTTGCCACCTGGTGGTCCTCTTTTGCGGTTTCTGGAACCCTAGCTTTTGTCCTGAGCCGCAAACTCCCATCTTCTTAAGTCTGCTTTGATTTCTTGGAGGAAAGAGACTCAAGATGATCTGAAGGTTGTTATTTCTAATGCTATGATGTCTATCCAAATTTTGGATGTGTAGGAAGAGTCGTCGCCGCTCTTTAGTGAAGATCAAGCTAGTAGGGAATCGTGTAGGCTGGCCTACGCTTCTACAACCAAGCAGTTGGAAATCAAATGGAGACAGATCTTGATCCACTTGGTTGAAAACTGGTGACAAGAACACAACTTTCTTCCACGTGATCGCGAGTTCTAGGGCTAGATCAAATAAGATAAGTTCGATTTCTTCCAATGGAGTTTCCATCTCTGACAAAAATCAGGTACACGATTACATAGTATCCTTTTACTCCTCTCCTCTTGGCTGAACATTGGGTCATGCTGAGATTAGATAACTTGGATTTCTCCCAAATTTTGGAAGAAGAGAGGAATGCCATTGAATCCCCCTTCTATGAGGAGGAAATCAAATCGACAGTCTTCTCATTGGGCAGAGATAAATCCCCTGGACTTGACGGTTTTCCCATTGCCTTTTTTCAGGTCTTTTGGGAAATCTTGAAGAAGGATATCATTATGTTTATTTCAAAATTTTTCTCTAATAGTTTCATCTCTAAGGCCATGGGAGCCACATTCATTGCCCTAATTCGTAAAGTCGAGGGAGCGGAGGACCTGGAAGAGTTTCGTCCGATCAGCCTTTTAGGCTCACCCTACAAAATCCTTGCCAAAATCCTATCTTCCAATGGCGACTCTTAACCCACGTTCTATCTGAGGCCCAAGGGGCATTTATGGCCAATAGATAGATCCTCAATTGCGTCTTAGTGGCTCATGAATGCATTCATGCTCAATTTAAAGAGGGTGCAGAAGGCTTGGTTTGCAAGCTGGATGTGGATAAGGCTTTTTGATCATGTAGATTGGAATTACCTATATTATGTTATGTTTTGGCTCTAAATGGCATGGTTGGATTCATTCTTGCATATCCTCGGCTCATTTTTTTGTGATGGTGAATGGATCTCCTAAAGTTTTTTTCTAGTCCTTTCGAGGTCTTAGACCGGGAGATCTGCTTTCCCCCTTCCTTTTCCTGATTGCGACAGAGGGCCTGAGTTGTATGCTGATAAAAGGTGAATCGATTAGCTTGATCAATGGGTTTAAGTGTCTCTTAACTGCCCTGTCCAAGTAGTCATTAATCTCAGAAAAACTCTGTAGCTTTGAGGCTATTTCTGGCCTTCTGGCCTCAAAATCAACATTTTCAAAAGTGAGATGCTAACTATCAACTCTTCTAGCGCCCTGGCAATGCAGAAATCTTTCCCTTGGGGGTCGTCTCAACCTCATCAAATTAGCTCTGCGCACCTTCCCTCCTACTTTCTTTCGCTTTTCCATTGCCCTAAATTGATCATTGCTAGAATAGATAAACTTAGGAGAGATTTCCTATGGAATGACAATTCAGAAAGCTCCAAATGGCTCCAAATTCCATCTCTTGTCTTGGTCTGAGGTGTGTAGACCCTATGTGAAGGGGGGAGATGGAATTAGGGTGCTATCTGCAATCAATACCTCCCTTTTGGGTAAGTGGCTTTGGCGATTTGGGAAAGAGGATTCCTCTTGGTGGAGGAATATTTTGGTGGCAAAAAATGGCTTACAGGAAGGAGGCTGGTTCTCCATATCCTCCTCCATGTATAGAGCTTCATCAGTTTGGAAAAACATAATGACCATTAAACCTCTTTTTATGCAAGTTATTACTTTTAGCCTCGGTGATGGGTCCAAAATTCTCTTCTGGATAGACAGATGGCTTCTCGACAATCCCCTCCTCTCTATCTTTCCCAACTTAGCCAATGTTAGTTCCAATATCAATTCTTCTGTTGCTAATGTGTTCTCTGCTTCTGGTTCAGGAGCTTGGTGCCCTCCTTGTAGAAGATCTCTTGTGGATGTAGAATTGGAAGAATTGTTGGAGCTGCTAAATCTCCTTCAAGGAATTCTCCCCATTTCGAATGTCCCTGACTCATTATCCTGGACCAGGACCCCTTCGAGCGAATTCTCCTACAAATCTTTCTTCCTTGTTGTCAGAGGAAACCCTCCAACGCTGTCTGGATTCCATTCCTTTTGGGCCTAGCTCAATGTCTCCTTGGTTATGCATCTCTCGACTTCCTCTTTCCTCTTCGGCTGGCACTTCTTCAACTCTGATAGAAGCTCTTCCAAAGCATGGTGGCTGGCAGCGTTGGCGACTTTTTGGGAAATTTGGTGCAAAAGAAACAGCCGTTGTGTTTGTAATGTGTCATCAGCCTCTGCCAGAGTCTCGGACATAGCCCTTTGGAATGTCAAATTTTGGATGTTTGTTCTTTTCCCAACAGATTGGATGTTGATCTCTCATCAGTTGGCCTGATTATGTTGGTCGTTTCTGCTTTCTGTTTTGTTGCCTTTATGGCGGGGTTTCAAGTTGTATAGCTTATCTAGTTTTGTTTGAGCTCTTCATGTTGAGCTCTTTTTTCTTTTCTTTTCCTTGTCTTGGTTTCCTTTGGTTCCTTGATAATATTTTCAATCTTCAAATTTTTATTTTTATTTTTATTTCAATTCAACTTGCCTACAAAGCCTTGCATTGCAAACAATAGGTGTGGTAGTAGGGATTCAAAAGGCAAGGGTGGGTATGTATTATCTTTACTGCTCCTAAAAGTAAAGTGCTCCCTACTTTCGTCGCTCCTATTAAAATTACCATTAAAAAATACCCTCTCATAAGTTGGTTTACGCTTCCCATATGGATGACATTTAATTAATCTTACACTGTTATGATAATACAAAATTGCCCGTTTTCATCATCTTATCAGATAGTATTTTCATTACATAATTAGAATTATGTCTCTTAATCGGTAACATATGGTTAGAAGAGTCAAAACATTAGATATATATATATATATATATTTTTTTTTAAATTGTAAATTAATAAATGATTTTGAAAACTTAATGAATAGAGGTGTAAAATGATTTAGTTTAGGCATTAAAAATTTTTGCTTTCAAAATGTGGCGACTCCGTGATAAAGTCACAGAAAATTTAAAGCTTTTGAGACTTTGAAAGTCCCGCAATGGTATTGCGATAATATCGTTTGATCAAAATTTCATGAGATTTGAAAAATGTTGGCGATGTTTGTCACAACGTGATATATTCAACCTTTTTGTTTTGAGGAGTTATTTGATACTCTGGCAGAGTATGGTTGATGATACGCGATAACTTGCATTTGTATATGTGGAATATGTGTAACTCAAATCCAAGCATCCAAACCATGCAATCCACTATGGATAGTTTCACAGATCTAAAGGTAATATCAATTGAACGAGTATAATCTCTGATTTATGAAGATTTGTAAGTTGATATGAACAGCTGATTGTCTTTTGTTTGTTCCGTCCATTAGATATCAACTAATCGACCAATCGAGGCATCGTTTCAATATAATTGCTTTTTTTATAGAACCACGCTAATGTACCTTTCACACTAGGTCTGTCAATGGGCCGGGACTGGGGTTGCCTTCAGCCCAGATTTTGAATTGTCCTAGCTGGGCCTATTCAAAATCTTAATTTTGCCCAGCCCTTTGACAACCCTACCTCATGCTATGTACATATGGGGGTTACTTTCGCAAACAAAGAGCCATGTGGGGAGATCCACCCCGTCCATCAGGTATGCTGCCTCATGTTAACCACTAAACCCAAAAATCATGACAATCCAAAACTCATGTTGGCCACAACATTGTAAACAGTTGGGATGCAACACCCACCATTAGTTTTTTGTAGTGCCCACCATGGTGTTTATATGTCATCCTATCCATTCATCTGATGTGCCTCATCAATATGAAATAAATACCCAAAAATCACAGTATTCCAAAACTTAGATAGACCATACCATGTGAATTTATTGGTTATATATATATATATATATATGTGTATATATATATATATATATATATATTGTAGTGGCCCACTTTAGTGTTAATTCAGCCTGATTGTTGGGATAAAGGCCAAAGAACCTGATGGATGGCATGGACTGGATGCATGTCAAGTTTTTTTCCCCACGTTAGAGAAAGTCTGCGGTAAGTACCTAGCATGAGGTACGTAGCCCTTTTCCTTTTTATAAACCATCCAAAGTGGAGCCCACTATCTGGACGGTTTAACTTGACTTAAACGTATGCCGTGTCTGCAATTTCTGAGTGTCTGTCTATCATCCATAACACTCCGCCATGGTATTTGTGAACAATGTAAAGCGAAAGATTATTAAAGAAAATAGAGAAGAGAGATGAGAGAATAAGAAGAAAGAAAAGAAAAGAGAAAGGAAGAAAAGGAGAAGGAAGAGCAGTGGACGGCTAGACTATTGAGTGCCTTCACACGTCCCCCTCTCCATTTTTTTATTAGGGCTTCATAAAATAAAGGGTAAAATAACAAGTATGCCCCTCTTGCTTAAGTAATGACTCAAAGTCTTAAGCAATGGGCCCAAACAACACTAAAACCCATACGGTAAGGCCCATTAACACTCCACACACTACCACTCTGTAATTCGATAGATTTAATACTTCACCTCAAGCTACAGTATAGATATCAAACATGTGCAGCTTGGATATAAGTTTTTCAAATTCAGATTTTCTAAGAACTTTGGTGGATAAATCTGCAATATGTCCATGAGGGGAGATATATGGAGTGTGAATTTCCTTCTAAGGGACCTGGTCTCGAATGAAATGGCAATCAACCTCAATTTGCTTCATTCTCTCATGGAATACTGGATTGTTGGCATTATGTATAGAAATTTGATTATCATAATGTAAAGACATTGGATCTTGCATGACGAACCCCATTTCTTCAAGAAGAGATTTAAGCCCAAACAAGTTCACACGTTGTGTGTGCCAGTGATCTGTATTCCGCCTCAACACTTGACATGTCAACCAAATTTTGCTTCTTACTTTTCCAAGTAACCACATTGCCACCGATAAAGGCGCAATAACTTGTAGTTCACCATTTGTCGTATCTTGACTTTGCATAATCTGCATCGGAATAACCTGCCCTCTGAAGATGACCATGCAACCTATACATGATATGTCATGCCTCAAACTTGGGAACCGAGCTCACAAAATATCCAGCCACCGAATCCGATGCAAATAGCCTTTGTAGTACCCCATTCTCGGATCCTAGGTCCCATATGCTAGGTTTCGATCTTGGGATCCTATAAGGAGGATTTTCAGGGTGATTTTTTTTTTTTTTTTTGTAAAGGAGCATAACCACAAGTGTACCCAAGTCACAAAAACATCATCACCACATATCCAATATTACAATCTTTGAGTACAGTGTTGGAAAGGAAATACAAGATATAACCAAAACTCAAAAGACCAAGCTCATGCTTCGGGCTCAATGCTGCTGATACGCCTTAGCATCACTTGCAGCGTAAACAAACGCGCATAAGCTTCCTACGAAGCTCAGTAGAGTGCGTGCGTGTGTGTGCACAATGCATATGACAATAATGCAAATATCAGAGTATGAGGAAGATGATGAATGGTTAAACTACCAAGTCTATGAATGTTGTTAGCCATACCCAGGCTATGCAATGCAAGGCCTACGTGGCTGAATGTCATATGTTAGATATACAACGCAAATATGCTTATCCTCAACTTGTCCACATATTGGAACAGTTCGTCATTGGAAACATCATCGGAGTCTAGTACACTCCAACACTAGCTGTCGTCCCATCGCGCGCATGACTAAGTGAGTGGAAGAGACCTCATTATCCGCCTCGTCAATAGTATGCCAATACCCACCTGGCTCGCTGATAGCAGACCCATTTACAAGCTGATCAGACTCAACCTAGCTTACAACCCTCTACCCTCGGGCGGATAAGGTCACACCCCTTTTCAACCGACCACGACACAGTGGAAGACACGACCTATTGGTATTTGGCACTCCGGCGCTCATGTTATCCACTAGGTCTCGACATTGAAGCATCCTACTAGTACCACAAGGGTTTAGAGACTTTCACCCAATGACATCCATAATGCCCTAATGTTATAACATATATTTCTGGTATCCAATCCGACCATCCACGATATGCTTGTGGAGGCCACAACCTTGATGTCGCTAGG
This sequence comes from Magnolia changhungtana, assembly GCA_030180095.1. Taxonomy (NCBI): domain Eukaryota; kingdom Viridiplantae; phylum Streptophyta; class Magnoliopsida; order Magnoliales; family Magnoliaceae; genus Magnolia; species Magnolia changhungtana. Next base: position 1,282,633 of record JASAUF010000189.1, read on the forward strand.
GTGTAAAGTGATTGTGACATACAAGATGCGAAATGCACGAGTCATACCATCCAAGTCATGCACCAAACTCGTGCGTACTGCGCGATTATGTGGGGCGACCCTATCCTATATAGAGTCCCCTAAGTGTCTCAAGCCGAAGGGCATATGCTATGAACAATCGTTATCCACAACAGGCATACAAATGATGCGTATGGGCATATAACTGGGCACGATATCCATTACACTAACCATGTTATCAGTGTGTGCTATGAGGCCAAACACACTAACATGTTATTAGACATATCATGAGATAATTAACCCTAATTGGCATATCATATATAGGGAGTGAGAACCGAACGGTAGGCCCCACAAAAAATATAGAAGTCTATGTGGTGTGGCCCATGTTAAACTAACATTGGCTCCTCATGTAGCCTGTAAGGCATAGATAAAATACATATACCAAGGCGGGCTCCATTGGGAGTGACCCGGAAGGATACCCACATTTACAACATGTGTGCCACTAGGCTACTAATCTATTTGGGCACATGGCCCACCGATGATGTACCAAAACATTCAGATTATCAATGACATCACTATAATTACTTTATTAGGATGATCTGCACTGTTTGAACATTGTTGAAGTAAATCGACGGTTATAGATCAATGATTAGTCACTAGTATGTGATCCTATGCCTATGACCCATCTAAGTCTTGGGATTTCATCATTTCAGGCAAAGTATATGCCCCAACGGATTTAATACAACCATATTGTCAACATTACATACACACACTAATTAGAAATATTAAAATCGATTTAATAATTAAATTCAAATCTTGCAAATACACTTCTCTTTTAACTTAGGATTATAGGGATTCTGAATCCACGGTGCCAAACATAGCCAAGGGATTCCAGAAATCCAGGAATCCCAAGTCCAAGAGAGCCCCAAATCCAAGGGATCCTGAATCCAGGGTTCCCAAGTCCAAGGGATTCCAAAACCAGGGATTCCCAAGTCCAAGGGGTTTCTACCCCCATAGTTCCTTGTGGTGCGGCCCACCTAAGATTTGTGTTGGCCTGAACTTTGGGCCCTTGGCCCAACATGATCTGAAGAAAAGGATGAACGGCGTGGATGACACATAAACATCAAAGTGGGTCCCAAGTACTTCCAAAATGGGCGGCAATACCTGCCCACTTTTCCTTTCAGTGCTGCCTGCCTGAGATTTGGATCCACCTGATTTTTGGGCCTTGGCCTAACATTATTTGGAAAAACGGATGAACGGAGTGGATAAGTCACATACATCATGGGGGATCCCATGAGTGGGCCCCAATCCACCCCTCGGCCGAGCGTCTCGCCCTTTGGGACGTTAAGGCTGGCTATTTTGCTAGTCGTTGTTTATATATATATATATATATATATATATATATATATGTATATATATATATATATGTATATATATATTGTGACGCCCTATCAAGGCGGACCCCATGAGTGTGATATACTCCGTTCATTGCCTTGGCCAACTCGAGCGGGGTCCAATGGCCCTGATTTGGGCTGGTTTGGATGAACATGGACCCCACAACGAGCCTTGGAAGGTTTTAACAGTAGGAGTTTGGTTCCCTTCGTGCAACCCACTTGAGACTCGGGTCCGCCTCATGTTTCAGCCCGTGCCCTAAAATGATATGGAGAAATTGGTGGACGGCGTGGATTAAACATATACATCAAGGTGGGGTCCATGATTGGGATGCCCTCACCCCATGTCCGCATGGCTAACGTGAGGGGGTGCACCCAGCCCCACCATCGCCTCTGGTGTGGTCCATCTGATGATTGGATCAGCCTGATTTTTTGGCCCATCGACCAAAATGAGGTGGGAAGACAGATGAATAGTGTGGATCTAAGAAATACATCAATGTGGGTCCCACGAGTGGAAACCCACTCCATGGCTCCCATGTAACAGGCGTCAGTGATGCAGGGCCTTATAGGCCGTTTGCTGTACTCGGTGTGGCCCACTTGAGATGTGGATTGACTTCATTTTTGAGGTCAATGGCCAAAATAGAATGGAGAATCGGATGGACGGCTTTGATGAAACATATACATAATGGTGGGACCCACGGGTGGAGGCCCCGCCCTTCCCCTATAACTCCTGGCGTCTAGACACTTGATAGTTCCAGCATCTCTGATGCTGTGAATGTCCAACGTTTGGACTCTTTTTTTTTTTTGGTAAAAAAACATGCATGTGGGGTACGCGTTAGAGATATACACCGTCCATCAAATTAGCCAACTCATGGCGGGCCAAGGAGCATTGGATCAACCCATTTTTGGTGCCTTTCCACCATCCAAAATTGTATGATCTACTCGAGAGGTTAGAGGGGAAATAAACATCCTGGTGTGCCACACAAAGTGGTCCACGTTGTGATAGCGTGTGGGGCACACTCTACAATAGCGTGGCCCACTTGTGGGCCCCACAACATCATCAAAGGAAAGAAAGGGAAGGAAAATGGAAAGAAAAGGCAAAGGAAGGAGATCCGGCCATCAGGGTAGGCCCTTGCCACTATGGGGTCCATACGCTCTACACATGATCAATGTGGGTTCCACCCTTATGGGCCCACCAAAAACAGATGAATTACAAAGAAAGGGAGGGTTTTGATCCTCCCATGCACTCACAACGAAGGATGAACGGTTGGACCGGCTTGGAACAGCGTCAGACGGTCTACCAAGCTCCTCACCACCCTTAATCTCCTCTAATCTCTCATTTCTCTCCTCTCTTCCTCTTAACCTCTTGATCTCTCTTAATTCTCTCTCAATCTTTCCTTTTTCTCTTAAACCATCTCCTTAATCTTCCTTTCTTTTCTCTCTCTGTCTCTTAATCTCTCCCTAATTCTCTCTAATCCTTTTCTTTCTCTTAATCTCTTTCTACTCTCTTGCTAGCAAATGGTAGAAATGAGAGAGTTAGGAGATTTCGTGGTAGAATTTTTAGGATAGGGAGGGAATTAGAAGAAGATGGAGGGGTAGAATGGGGAGATAAAGGAGGGAGGGATGGCTAGGCATGGGCAAGGCATGGGTTGCTTTGACTAATGGGGAGAGAAGTGATGGGTTGATTGATTGGATAACCTAAGGATTTGTACAAGTGGGGCCTGCGTGCATTGCGCGGTCCACCACCCACCTCGGATTGTGCCAAAAATGCAACTTCTAATCTAGGGGTCATAATGGGGCGTGCCACGCGACGTTGGAATCGTAGTGCCCGCGCGGTCGCTAGGGTACAAGTTTCGGAGTGTTGCAGTACTAAAATAAGGTCATGATCAAAACTCGTCGATCTGGTCCGCCAGAAACACGTAGGTGTCGAAGTAGAAGTGTACGGAAGGTCTCGCGAGGTTACGGGTCTTACATGATACCTTTCCCAGGAGTACCCTTTAAGTACTTGAGAATTCTCACGACTGCAACCAAATGAGGTGTTTTTGGACTTTGCATGAACTGACTAACCACGTTGATAGAGAAGGCAATGTTTGATCTAGTGATAGTCAAATAGGCTGACAAGTCTTCTGTAAATGCTAGGATTTGCCCGTAGCTCTCCGTCTTTAGGTTCAAGTTTGAGATGGGGATCGATCGGAGTATCCACAGGCTTGGCACCTAGTATACCTGTCTCTTCCAATAAGTCGCAAATATATTTTCTTAGACATAGATTTATTCCAACTTTGGATGTTGCCACTTCAATGCCTAGGAAATATTGAAGAAGATTAGGATCCTTGTTTTGAAATTGAGATTGAAGATATAACTTTAGCTTCTTGATACCCTCCAAGTCATCACCTGTCATTATAATGTCATCCACATATACAACAAGTACAATATGGCTAGATTTACTATGCTTTGAGAAAATGGAGTGATCTACTTTACTCCTCTTCAACCCATATGACACCACTACACTATTGAACTTCTCAAATTAGGCCCACGCCGGTTGCTTTAATCCATATATAGACTTATTTAGTTTGTAGACTTTAAAGGACTCCCCCTGGACAACATACCCAAGAGGTTGCTCCATATAATCCTCTTTATGTAATTCTCCATGCAGAAATGTATTCTTTAGATCTAGTTGAAGGAGTAACCAATCAAGATTTGCAGCTATAGATATAATAGCTCGAACCGAATTATGCTTAGCCACTCAAGAAAAGGTGCTTACATAATCGTCTTCATAAACTTGAGTGTATTCCTTGACAAACAATCTACCTTTGTAACTATCAATTGATCCATTAGGAAGAAATTTTATCGTGTGAACCCATCTACGCTTCACTGGTTTCTTACCCGATGACAGATCAATTAGTTCCCATGTTTCATTTGAATACATAGAACTCATCTCCTCATCCATAGCCATTTTCCAATTTTTATCGAACAATGCATCATGGACTAACATAGGTATAGACACATCAGACAAGGCAAAAGAAAACTTTTGATAATTTGCAGGAAAGTGGTTAAAGGTAACAAAATTGGAGATTGAATGAGAAACACAAGAACATTTATCCTTACGAACCGCAATGGGAAGATCATTAACCACTTGGAAAGAGTGAGAACCTCATTAGGTGTAGTAGCCAATGGTGTCGATGTAGAGGGAATAGCCTATATTACTTGGTCTTTTTTTCCGCTTTCTATAATATGTCTGCGTGACATCCTTCCGAGGTGGTGATTCCTTGACAACAAAATCTAGAGGATAAATATTAGGTAAAGGAACTTCTATAGGCGTGACTTCTGCAATGCGCTCGGTTTTACCATAAAATCGGACGCATTCAAAGAATGTGACATCAACTGTCACAAAGTGCTTTTTGAGTGAAGGACAATGGCATTGATGGCCTTTTTAGGTACAAGACTATCCTAAAAAGATGTATTTGACCAGCAAGGTGTGAGTTTGTCTTGACCAGATCCATGGAGATGGATAAAACAAGTACAACCAAACACTTCAAGTGGAACGAAAAATACTTATCTATCAAGGAATAACAATGAGAATGGAGTTTTTCCATCTAAAACAGATGGGGCCATCCTGTTTATCAAATGATATGCGGTAAGAACTGCACCACCCAATAAGATTGTGGAACATTCATTTCTAATAACAAAGCAAGAGTAACCTTAATTAGATATCTATTCTTATGCTCAGCAACCCCATTTTGTTGAGGTGTATAAGCACAAGAGGTCTTATGGCTGATACCCTGACTTTCTACATAGGTCTGAAAGTCCTATGACAAATTCTAAAGCATTATCAGATCTAATAACACACAAATTTGCAGCGAATTGAGTTTTTATTTCATCATGAAAATTTTGGAATACATAAAGACTTTGGACCTATGTTTCATGAGATATAACCACATCATTCTAGAAAAATCATCAATAAAGAGAATAAATACTTAAAATCTAACAAACTAGGGACTCGCGCTGGTCCCCACACATCATAATGAACTAATTTAAATGGAATATCACTCCTAATATCGACTCTAGACAGAAAATGAGTTCTATGATGTTTACTCAGCTCGTACGATTCATTCTAAATGTGACATCTTTTGAAGGGATGTAACGAGAGTCCACAATTTTTGGAGAGATGGATGACCCAAATGACAATGCCATTGGATTGCTTGATTGCTAGGGAGCGCCGCAACACCTACTAATTCATTTTCTAAATAATATGAAGCATTCCTCTCACGACCTCCATCATTTGTCATGCCTGTCTTGAGGTCTTGAAAAACACAGTGAGAAGGAAAGGAGACGAAACAGTTTAGAGATATTGTTAGTTTACTTCTAGATAAAATATTAATAGGAATTTTTGGGGCATATAAGACAGAAGATAAAGACATAGACACATTAGGTTGAACAGTACCCTATCTAGCAACTGTGGACAAGGTCCCATCCACTAAAACTAATAGATGTATTTGGCAAGACATGATCAAAAGAAGAAAGGGAATTGTGATTACCGGAGATATGATCAGATGCACAAGAGTTAATGATCTAGGGAGAATGATGAGATGACAAGAAGCACGTTTTACTTGACTGAGCTAACGTGGCTGTAAAAGTGGAAGGAGCATTGTTGGACATAGAGCCATTGTAAGAGAGAAACCATGCATATTCTTCTCGTAATAGTGTGACACTAATCTGATTGCCACCAACATTTGATGCAGTAAAAGTAGTGGGCCCACTATCTGCAGAAACGTTGTCCACCATAAGAGATCGATTAGCTTTCAAAGTTTTTCTATTAAGATCCCAACAAAAGTCCAAAGTTTCATTTGTTAGACCATAGTGAGTGCATATGCTATCTCCTCCACCACGACCACCTCTACCTCCCCTTGGCAACCTACCACCTCTGCCACCATGAGACATACCACGACTTTACTGACCACCCCGTCCTCCATGCATACCAACGAACTAGATGAAGAAGCCAAAGCAACTTTATCGAGCGCATTCCCATAAACATTGTCAGAGTCATTTACAAGAGAGACTCTTTGAAGCCTAGGATAGACTTCAACAACTGAAGGGATTGACACACCAATCAAAATTTGATTTTTAGTCAATTGATATTCTTTTGGCAAACCAGACAAAAGTTTCACTACCTTCGAATCCTCCCACTGCTTCATCATAAGGGTAGCATTTGAGGTGATAGGATGATATATTGAGAATTCTTCTCACATGCCAGTCAGTTTAGCAAAATACTCACTGAGGGACTTATCTCCCTTTTGGAATGAGAAAATCTCCTCATACAACGTATACCTCATGAGATATTCTGCTCTGAGGAGTACATCCTTTTTACGGTATCCCTAACTTCTTTTTCCATGTTCGAGAACACCAAATTAGAGCTCACCTTGGCTTCCATGCTATCCCCTGGCCATGATCTAGTATGGGCATCATCATGCATTCACTGTCTACATCTAGAATCAGATTCCTCTGGTTTACACTCCGTGAGGAATTGATCCTTTTTCTCGAGTTAAGAGAGATACTTCAACCAATTTAGCCCAATGACGATAATTCTTCCCATTTAAACTTCACGGATGTTATGGATGAATTAAGCGACGGTCCGGATGCTTCTCCCAGTGATGAGGGACCACTACTCCGTGGCCACCTTGGAACTGATTTACTTCAATTTATACTAAAAAACGCTGATCTATAACTTGATTCATACACAACCACACTTCTCAACCATACCACATGGAAATTACCAGCTTCTCATCAATTAGGATCGACTTCTACATCATTCATACATTCCACATGATATAACAGATAGATGAAAATATCAGAAAACTGCTTCCAACATAAAGTAACTGAAGGAAAAACAACTTAACATCACCTTAACAAAAAAAACATCAAGCCTTCATCTTCATGCTAAGGCTTCTATGCTTTCTTTCATGCATTTCCTTTTACTTGACGAACAACGGCACGAGTAAGACTCTTTCCTTAAGGTCTAATCAACACTCTAGGGTTTGGGAGTCATCCAATCTTAATCCAAGAATTGGGGATTTAAAAAACCAAAGATTGGAGACCCAAATCATGCCCAGCCACGCTCTGATACCATGTGAATAGTGTGGAGAGAATGATTATTAAAGAAAATAGAGGAGAGAGGAGAGAATAAGAAGAAAGAAAAGAAAAAAGAGAAGAGATATGGACAGCTGGACTATTGAGCGTCTTCACACATCCCCCTCTCCATTCTTTTTATTAGGGTTTCACAAAAGAAAGAGTAAAACCCTCTCTATTCTTTTATTAGGGTTTCACAAAATAAAGAGTAAAAGTACAAGTATGCCCCTCGCTTAAGTAATGACTTAAAGTCTTAAGCAATCGGCCCAAACAACACCAAAAGTCCTACAATAAGGGCTAAACAACCCCCCCCCCCCCCACAAAAAAAAAAAAAAATTAAAATTTAAAATTTAAAAAAATCAAATACCCTCCCTTCGTATTTTTGGTATTAAATTGGCAATCCCTGGTAGTTTGGTACTGTTCTAAATGCTCAAAGTTAGACAATAAAGGTTTATGTATCAAAATCATCTCTACTCATCTTCTAAAATTCATTTGAATGTATACGAGGTGGGTATGAAGGTTCTTTTGTTGTTTTAAGAAAATGGTTTTATTTCTTAATTATTTTATGTGTAAGAAATGCTTATAAATTTGCGGTTGCTTCAACATTTTTGGAAGTTGGATTGGGGGGATTTTTATTGTTTTTAAAATTGTTGGCACTTCGAGATCTTTGTTCTATTAGGAAAACATTTGATTTTTGTCCATTTTTGGTATGGGAATTGTGGAGGATAATTTCAATTTGTTAAGGCATTTCTAGAGGTCTGCGAGAACTGTAACTTTCGTTTACAAAATGTCTATCTGATCATCATCATCTAAGTCTTATCCCAATTTGGGGTTGGCTACATGAATCATGTTCCACCATTCCACTCTACCAAGGGTCAAACCTTTAGTTAGACCATAGGTCATTAATCTTTTCTTATTACTTACATCCATGTTGTTTTAGGCCTTTCCCTTGCTCTTTTAAAGCCTTCAACTTGTAGCAATTCACTCCTAACTGGCGTAATTCTTTAACTGCTCAACATTCTGTCCCACAAAGCATGGCTGGCAAGGTGTTCCAAAACGGTAACAGTGGCCGTAACGACCACCATCGTTACCGTTATGATACGGGACGTATCGACCATTATTTATTTATTTATTTATTATTATTTTTTAATTTTATAAAATTGTTGCGGACCGTTATGGCCTGTTTTTTATGTAACGGCCGTTACGGCCGTTTCGACCCCGTAACGCGTAACGGTTATGATTGTTACCATTACATAACCAATTTTGAATACCTTGATGGCTGGTCTTGTAGCTATCTTATAAACTTTTCATTTTGGTTTGAGTGGTACATGATGATCACATAAAACTCTAGAGGCACATCTCCATTTCTTCCACCTAGCTTGAATTCTATGGGCAACATCCTTTTCAATCTCCCCATTCTCCTGAATTATTGACCCAAGGTATTGAAAGTGATCATTTTGGGAACATCTTGGTGAGCAATGTTAACTAATTCATCATTTTCATGCTGATTATTGCTAAAATTGCACTCCATTGTCTCTGTTTTGGTCTAACTAATTTTGAATCTTTTAGATTCTAAAGCATCCTTCCATAAATCTATTTTTCTGTTTACGCCCTCCCTTTTTTTGTCAATCAAAACTATGTCACCTATGAACAACTTACACCATGGGATCTCATCCTCCAAATGTCTCATCAACTTGTTTGTAACCAATGCAAAAGGGTATGGGCTTAATGCCGACCCCTGGCATAAGCCTATAGTAATCAGGAACTCATTTGTCTCTCCACTAGTGGCATATTTGTTACTACTCCCTCATACATATCCTTAACAATGTTAATATATCCTCTTGAGGCTCCTTTTTTTTCCCAATAGCCACCAGATTCACTCTCTAGGGATCCTATCGTATGCTTCTCTTAGTCAATAAAGACCATGTGGAGATCCCTGCGTCCTCTCCCTATATTTCTCCATCAATTGTCCGAGTAAGAATATAACTTCAGGGGTGGACCTCCTTTGTGTAAAACCAAACTGATTTTCTGATACATTCATCTCATGCCTTAGTCTTTGCTCAATCACTCTTGTAAGTTTGATCCCACGATAATTAGTGCAGCTTTGTATATCTCCTTCGTTCTTATAAACAGTTGCCATGGTACTTCTCCATTCACCTAGCATTTTCTTCGATCTTACAATCTTGTTGAATAACTTTTGTCAACCAAAAAATCATTCAAAAATAAAAAATAAAAACACTTTGTCGAACAAAAACATCTAGTACCTCTCATATACTTTCAAAATGTTGATGCTTGCTAATTCCACATGTACATACAGTCCATCCCCCTCTACATGCTGCTATCATTGCCAATATGGCATATTCTTATCATTAAAAAAAGCATATGTCCATGAGATCGAATCCATCCATCAGGTGGACCTTGCTTTATTGATGCCCTGACCCAGGTCCACTCATCAGGCAAGCCAATGCATAAAGCAGACGAATGTAGCTGTATATTTTCTCCACAAATTGCAGCCCACCTTATGAGTGGAATGTCCTGAATTTTGTGTTTTGTATCTACAATGTGTGGCCCACCTACTGGCACGTGTTGTGGTGTGTTTGTATTATGGGCTATACACACTTGGAATCAGAACACCTTTACAACCAAACACAACTTGCATTATTTTGTTGGTAGTTGTTCATTGCAAAGCATATGAGTGGAATTTCATGATATTTCCTTCCTTTATGGTGAATGTTGTTTCTTTAAATTGGAAATACAGTGATATTTATGTTTCCATTTATAAATTTGGGGTGCCATCATGTGGAGAGATATCGTGACTTTCCAAGTAGTGGTTGTGTCAGAAGACTCGGAACCTTTTGAACCTGTCCTAGTATATGCGGTGGGTATTTAAACTATTGGCACTTAAGGATTGCATATTTAGGGTAGAAACATGGTGGAATCTGTTCATGTGTGCTTTTGTTTCTTTCCATGGCATCTAGAACTTTGACCGTACTGTAATTTTGAAATAGATAGCTAGTTTTTGGGTGCTTTACATGGCTTGAAAAAAGATTGCACCTTTGTAATGATGAGTTTTTTTTGCTCGTTTTGCCTTATTCTTTTTAATTTCAATGAAATCATTCATCACCATTGTCATCGTCATTATGATAGCATTGTCCTAGCTACTTGGGGTTGGATTTACGTGTTTTGTTCATCATGCTTTCTGTCTTATCCTTGGTAAGTGAACAAACATTCATGTCTCCTTTCACTGCTCTGATCCAATTCCTTCTAGGTCTTCCGACTTCCCCCTTTCAGGGCCATTCTTACGTGGTCATTCCTAACGATGGTGTGAATCTGATATTATCACCTTGATTTCATTAATAGAGTAGAAACAAAAAGGTTCTCTGTATCTGGGTTTCCAAGGTTCCTCAAGAAAACAGAGCTTTTGTGTGGTTGGTGTGTCACGGCAAGATTCTTACAATTGACAATCTGAAATGTAGATTGGTGTTTCTTGCAAATCATTGTTATTTATGTTGCACTCAAGTAAGTGATAGATAACCATCTCCTCCTTCACTCTAAATTTCTAGAAACATTTGGGGTGTTGTTTTTGCAAAGCTTGGAATAGCGTGAAAGATCCTTGGTTCTGCCCATGAGCTGATAGATAGTTGGGGGGTGCCAGCATAGTGTTCAAATGATTGGTGTCTTTAATATGTTGGTGATTGCAGTTATGCGGGATGGGGTTGGTGTGGTTATATCTTACACCCCTTTTGAATCAGCGTGGAAAGAGGTCTTGAGTGGTGGTGTGTCCGGAAGCAATCTGTCTCTTGGAAGTCTCCTACTTTGGGTCAGTATCAGTTGGATTTCGATGGTTGTTCTTGGGGAAGCCCAGGCCCAGCGGGCATTGGGGGTCTTATACGCAGCTACAGTGGTAGAGTTCAAGCTAATTTTTCACGGCTTGTTGCCCCAAGGATTCAAATCATGCTGATGCTTTTTTCTCCTCCAAGCTTACAAAATAGCTGTCGAGTTCATTCCCGGTCTGGTAGTTTTTGAAGGTGACTCCTAGATTGCAATATCGTGGCAAATGGTGGTCCTTTCCCTTGGAGATTTGCTGAATATCAGAGAAGGTAGAGAGTTGGCCGAGGATTGCTCATTCTCCGTTGCTCAGATTCGTCGAGAGGTCAATATTGAAGTGGTCATCTTGGTTAAGGGGCTTCATGATGGGGACATCAGAGGACCTACTCAGACGTACCCAAGACGGAGACGACCACTCACATCAGTGCAACTTTCTTTGTGGATGGGTGACGAGTTCCAGATGCGCTGGGCCATTTTGAAGACCCCACATGCATTGGACGTGCATCAGGAAGACCCCACCTTGGGATGATGCCTGTGGGCTACTTAGGAGATCATTTTAGTCATAGGATTTCTATTTCTTGTTGATCCGACCGTTGGATCTTGTCAATCAGGCCATCGGGCCATTAGATCTTTTAGATCTGGGCTCCTTGGACTCTGATCTTGTTTTCTTTATGTTTTTTGTTATTTTTAGGAGTTATTTGATGGTTGAGATTGATAATATACGTTTTAGTTTTCTTATTTTGGATGATAGGCCACTTTACTTAAGTGAGTGGCATAGTTGTAATTATGCTGGATTTTAATTCCGAATTTTTAATTATAAAAGCACAGGGAGGGTGGAGTTCCAACCCTAGTGGAGATTTGAGAAGAAAAAAAGAAGAGATAAGCTCTCTTGTGCGAAGGAATTTTCCTTGTTGTTTTGTAGGGTTTTTTTGAAAAAAAAAAAAAAAACCCCCCCTTCCAATTAAATTGTGGAAGGTTAGAAGCTTGTATGGTGGTGGATTTCCCAATGTATTCTTCGTCTTACATCCTTTCTCTTTCTTTTTCAAAAGGTATTCTTCGTCTTACATCCTTCCTCCCTCCTTTTCGAAAGGTATTTTCTTCTTCTCTTGTCTTCCTCTTTTCCCTTCCATTACAATCTTCTAAACCTTAGATCTTCAATTTCTTATTTTTTCCAATTTCTAAAAACCCTAATTCCAAAATCCCCAATTCTCAAGAACCCTAATTCTCCATATTTCAGATTTTTCCCTTCTTAACCCTAATAATGAAACCTACTAGTCATTCCCTTGAGTGTGGAACGTGCCTATGCTAAATTGGAAGTTCTATCCTTCCATCGGTCCTAGTTTTAATTGATTTATGTGATTTCTTAACATGCGGGCATGTGATTTAGGTTAAATCAGATTTTATTTCCTATTGTTTTCTCTTAATTACTTGGTAGGTTAGTATCTTTTGTTAATTGAATTACTTTATGGACTCTTTCATAATCTCTACGTTGCATGCTAGCATTAAATCACGTGTCCTGCATCACTTCAGGGGCTGCTTTAGCGATAAGCAGAGACTAGCTTTTGGTGTTTTCATTTTTCGGGGGTCGTGGCTTCTCACTATTGTGTTTTTCCCTGTTTCCTTTCTCGATCCTTGTTAAGTTATGCAATTTTCCTTGCTTTGCGGTCTGTATTGCTGGTTAACTTTTAATGTATTTCTTATCTTGATTCCCTTTAACAAAAAGAAGAAGAAGAAGAAGAAGAAGAAAAAGGAATTGAGTTGAGTTGACTTGGCCCAGTCAAATTGAGTTTTTTTTTTTTTTTTTTTTTCCCTTGTTCTTAAAACTATGATTTTATCTCCTATTGAGGCCACTCTTACCTACTTTTGACATTCTTATTCTTTATTCAATCCATCCTAATCCTCTCCAACTCATCCATCTCAACATCCTTGTATCTGCAACTCTCGTCCTTTGCTTGTGGTGCTTCCTAGTTGCCCAACATTCCACTCCATATAGCATAGTTGGTTTAATGGCTGCATCATAAAACTATTCCTTATGAAATATAACTGTTACTGATTGATAGCTAATTACTGTTATTTGTTTGGATAAGGAATGAAATTAGTGTGCCTTTTCTTCAATCAAGTTGATATTAGATCATTATGAAAATTTACTGTTAAGTTTTTAATTGACAGCGTTTCACCGAGTTGGAGTACTTGCTTTTGGGATTGGTTTCAGCACTTCCATCTTTCTTGATACCACTTATACTTGTTGGAAAGGTGAACCCTTGGATTCATTTCATTTCGTGAGTTACTATTCACACTTTTCTCCAAGCTATTCACTTCCGTCATGGTGTGGCACTGTCTTTCTCATTGATAAGCAAAAGATGTATGCTGCTTCTGTAACTAAACATATTATTCTATTACTAGGCGTATGTTAACGATGGAGATGTTAAGGCTGATTTGGCAATATCAATTTTAAAACCATGTTATTTATTCATTGTCTACTTTTGTTCCTTTTTAGTACCTTCAGAAATAGCATTCTAACCTGCATTTGCATAAGGCTCTCTCTCTCTCTCTCTCTCTCTCTCTCTCTCTCTCTCTCTCTCTCTCTCTCTCATTTTTTAGGTGTTACTGCTACCATATTCCTTATTTCAGTTTACATATTCTCTCATTTCTAGATGTATCTTGTTACTTTAGCTGCAGCTTCTTATCCCAACCAGCTGCATTTTTTTATGGACTTGCAGTAGTAGATGTAACACAAATTTTGATTTTTGAAAAGGAGGATCCCTAGTATCTAGAGTGCCCTACCTATGGGAAAGCTTTGGTACCCAGATTGCCCTACCCAAGAAAAGCCATGTACCCTTCCTTTTTGTTGATTTATTTGTTAGAATGCTCTAACCAATAAAATAGCAAAGCATCTTTACTCCTCTTTATTTTCTTTACATTTTCTGAGAACTGTTGAGTTTTGATAGTCTTTTTTTGCAGGTAGACAGTAATACATGTTGGAGAGATCGTTATTGGGTAAAGGTAAGTGTTCTTCTCTGTCCAACACTTACAACTTACTCTATGAACTTGTTATTGCAGTGCAAATGGTTAAGTGATAGGTATTCATCTTGAGAACAGGAACTTTTCTCCATCCAGCAATTTTTCCTAATGCCCTAGGTCAATTTATAGATGTATAGTGTAAGCCCTTACGGCTGCTTCCCTTTTTATCTTTAATCATGGGTAACAAAATTCCCCCTTCTATTGTTCTTTTGGAATATTAGGGTTACCCCTCTCACCTGCATAATGTAAAAATCATAATACTTCATCTGGTTTCTCTGAAGACGAAAGTGGAGGTTTTTGTCAGGTTCTGTTAAAGGAGAATATCCAACCACAAAAAAGGCATATATATTCATTATCTTGCATTGGTTATGGTCCTTATGGATGAGTTAACAAGGCATTTGCAAGAATAGGTCCCAATGTGTATGTCGTTTGTGATGATATATTTTGATTGATGAGATGAGTGAGGGAGTAAACACAAAGGTAGCTTTCAAAAAAAAAAAAAAAAAAGAAAAAGAAAAAAAGTTTTAAAAAAAAGAAGTAAACACAAAAGTAGAACTATGGAGGGATGCTTTAGAATCTAAAGGTTAAAATTAGTTGGACTAAAAGATTTCCTTACCGATGGCAAAGCTAGATCGCCTTCATCTCATAATTTTTTGAAGATGGTTCCTTGCCGATGGAGCTTGGAGCTACATTCATAGCGATAGTTCCAAAAGTTGAAAGGGCTGAAGGTTCAAAAGATTTCCGGCCTATCAGCCTCATAGGAAGTTCATATAAAATTTTGGCCAAGATTTTGGCTACACGGCTTTACAAGGTTTTGGGGTCCATTGTTTCTAAAACTCAGGGGGCTTTCATCTCAGGAAGGCAAATTTGGGACAACCCTCTCATTGCTCATGAATGTATAGATTCAATATAAAAGGAAAAGAAGCCGGGAATAGTTTGCAAGCTGGATGTGGAAAAAGCTTATGACCACCTCGAATGGGAATTTTTGGATTATATGCTGGGTAGATTTGGATATGGTGAGAAAAGGATATTTTGGATCAAAAAATGTATCAGTTCGCCTTCCTTCTTGGTCCTTGTCAATGGCTCACCCAAAGGTTTCTATAAGTCGTCAATAGGATTGCGCCAAGGCGATCCTCTATCCCCTTATCTTTTCCTCGTGGTAGCCGAAGCATTTAGTCGGCTGCTGGCTAAAGGGCAAAAGCCTGGTCTAATCAATGATTTTAAGGTGGCTCCTTTGGCAACTTGGATTTCGCATCTCCAATTTGCGGATGACACTATCATCTTCTGCGATGCTAATCCCATTGGGGTGGACAATCTTCGGAAGATTGTGGCTTGTTTGGAAGCGGTGTCGGGACTTAAGGTTAATGCAAGTAAAAGCAAGATGTTGGGTATTCACGTTCCTGCTGATGAGCTTCTTAGATTGGCAGAGGTGTTTGGGTGTAAGATTACTACCTTTCCGAGTACGTATCTTGGCCTTCCTCTTTGCATTGGAAAGCCTTTGAAGCACCTGTGGGACAAGGTGCTAGAGAGGTTGGACAGAATGCTAGCCAAGTGGAAGGGCCACTCCCTTTCCTTGGGGAGTGTCTTACCGTTATTAAAGCAGCACTCTCCAATATGCCCTTGTACTTCATGTCTTTAGTCAATTGCCCGAAGTCAATGATGGTTAGGTTAGAATGCCTCTGTAGGGAGAAGGACAAAAGATAAATTCAAATTTCACCTAATTAAGTGGGAAGACGTGCAGGTTGACAGCCGAAGGAGGAGCGAGAATTTGATCTCTTCACATCATGAATCAGGCTTTGCTAGGAAAGTGGTTATGGTGATTTGGAAATGAGGAAGGGAGTTTATGGCGTGAAATTATTGCGGCTAAATACAGGGTTAAGGATGGGGGATGGGAAACAATGGATTCCTCTCTCATATTTGGAGATCCATTATGGCGATCAGAAGGAATTTCTGGAAAAGCGTATCATTTTCGCTGGGTGATGGTGCCAACTACTAAGATCAACTTTTGGAAAGATTTGTGGCTAGGTGATTCTCCTTTGGAGAGAGGCTATCCTAACTTGGCTAACCTTGCAACCTCTTCTAATCTCAAGGTCGATGACTGTTTTTCTCTATTTAGTTATGTGATCAATTGGATGCCCCCACGTAGAAGATTTCTCCTGGACAATGAGTTGGGGGAGCTTTATTCTCTTTTGGGGCGTCTTCAGATCGTGGTTCCCTCAGGAGGCTCTGATTCTATGGTATGTTATATGCATCCTTCAGGGACATTCAAGGTCAGTTCCTTCTATTCATTTCTCTCTTCTTGAGTCCCCCCAACTTAGGACCTTTGCCTTTCACTTTTGGCACTTCAGGGCTCCTCCAAAGGTGATGGTGTTTTTATGGCTGGTTGGGAGGAACAAAGTGTTGGCTATTGACAATCTTCAAAAGCAGGCTATGCCTATTCCCTAGGGCTAAAAGTTGGGCGGGTTCAACCCGACTGATCTGTGACCGACCTGACATTGGGTTGGGCTCGGGTAGGATGTATCGGGTCCGGTCTCGGGCTTGGGCTATACAAACACCAACCCGATAAAAGTTGGGTCGGGCTCGGATTGAGGTCTCGGGTTGCTCGACCCAACCTGAACCTGATCGATATATAAGTTATTTATAAATTATAATTGATTGTGGATCGTCTATGTTGAAGGCACAAGAAATTCCAGTGCTGTCGGGTCTCATTGGTCCGCATCATTTCCGATGACTTAAGCTAACAACATACGCCGGATTTCTCTTTCCCAAATAGATTATTTGCTATACAACACGACTTATAGAGGAGTAGTTTTCCTATATTTTAGCTTGTTTGTTTAGAAAAAATGAAGTTCTTTAGCTGGGCCTTATCCCTCCACTGTGCGGTGACCTCCCTCCCTTCTTCCTTCGTCAGCTTGCCCCAGTGCATAGGAGCACCCCCCCAAGGCAGCGTGGGACAAGGTCCTCAACAGGATAGGCTCTTTTCTGGCCAAATGGCAATGTCGGTTCCTCTCTCCGGGTGGTCGCCTCATGCTGATCAAGGCCTCCCTATCCAATCTCCCCCTCTACTTCAAGTCCATTACGTGTGCACGGGGCTATTCATGAAATCTTGGCGGACACGAATTGCGTGTGCACGGGGCTAGACAGACATGCAGCCATGATGTAGTATCATGTGTAAATGTGAAATATGGGACCAACAATGAAAATGATAGAATCATCACTATTTTTTATTTTTTAATTTATGTTTCATATTTTACAAGCGCACGTTAATGTTTTATTTATTGACATATCTAACTCCTTTTTCTTTACTATAAGAGATTAGATGCACTCATCTAATGATGACATGGTACTAATGAAAGAGTGTCAGTCCAACATATGACACACGCACATGGACTTTTCCATTGATGTTGATGACATGGGTGCGATTGCATGTAGCAGGAGGTTAGATGCATTCATCTAGTAACGACATGGCACTAATAAAAAGAAGTGTCAGTTCAACGTATGACTTACATAACCCCGGATATTTTCATTGCCGTCACGTCATCATTTAAAAGATTGTATTTTAACGGTGCCTCTCATCATGTAATATAAAATTCTAATGCACACCACAATTGTACATGCTGCATTTTAGGTAGTGAAATCTAAACAGTTCAAATTGTCAGCTCCACTGAGATCTATATAATCCGAACGTATATTGGTGCTTAAAAGGTTGGGATACATTACAAGAACCACGAAACAATCCAAACTTGATGATCCCACTTATGATGAATGAGAAAGTGAAAATTGGCATGTGATGTCCTAATGCAGGACAAATAACCACTTGCTCTAAAAGCTCGAATTGTTAGAGCATGGTGAATCAATCCCTTTATCTCATAGCTCAGGCCCCACATCTCATGGGTTAGGACCTCGGCCGAACCCTCCTCGTGGGCCCCAAATCACATGGGTACCGCCTCACACAGGCCGCCCACCTTGAGTATGCCCTTGCATCCCACAGGCAACCCCACTCGTGCCCGGTGTGAAAATGTCCCTGCATTAATCACCCCCTATGAGGAATCTCGAACACGAGACCTCCCACTCTGATACCACTTTCATGCAGGACAATTAACCATTTGCTCTAAAAGCTTGAACTGTTAGAGCATGGCAAATCAATCCCTTTATCTCATAGCCCAGGCCCCACATCTCATGGGTTAGGACGTCGGTCGAACCCTCCTCATGGGCCCCAAATCACACGAGCCACCCACCTTACATGGGCCGCACACCCCGAGTGTGCCCCTACATCCCACAGGCAACCCCACTCGAGCCTAGTGTGAAAATGCCCCTGCATTATGTTCTCAATTCCATGCGACCCAAAATTACTCATGGTCTCTATCTCTTAAAGACTGCGATAAAGTAGCCAAAATGTACTCTCAATAGCCCACCTCTATCAACTTTACACAAAGATCAACAATCTTGAACGTGGTGATGGAATGGTGGAAGAGTACTTTGCTAGTTTTTTTAAAAAAAATTGGGAGGAACACTGGATAATTATCAAACAACTATTCTTGACTCGGAAGATTTTAAAATCAAATGAAACAACTTTGAATCTTTAAGTTTCTTACTAGTCTCCAATCTCCATTTAGACTTCGAACCTTAACGAATACAAATTCTTGGGAGAGAATCTCTACCTTCCCTTGAATTTGTACATAACTACATACAAGCAAAAGCTAGAAGATGAAATGCCTCTTGCACCATGCTTCTAGAACAATCAGCCTTGACAACATAATCTAAATTTGTTAAAGGGCAAGGAACTGAACGAGGAAACATGGACAAAGAGAAGCTTCGACGTGCACATTGCGGCAAAATACGACATTTAAAAGATCCCTGTTAGATACTTCATCCCAATCTTTGTCCAATGGACCTTCGAACAAAACCTTCCACCAATGTGAGCACTATTGAAGAATCTTATGCCACTATTGATGGTAACCTAAGGGATAAAGCTATTAATGATCTGCAACAAGTAACTGCTCTTGAAGCCTCTCTTTCTATTACTAAAGCTATTAATGATCTGCAACAAGTAATTGCTCTTGAAGCCTCTCTTTTTGTTACTAACTAGATGGGGCAATTGGGTACTTTTACAGACATCTTAGATCATTTATTCAAGGGTATCTAAACACGGGAGGGTTACAACCAATGGATATATTTCCTACTCCTTTATTTCTAGCAATATTCGATGGTTGATGGCTTGCTTTCTAAAGCTTTGGTAAAGGAAGCCTTATGCCTTTCTAATTCTTTGCCCATCTCGTCTATAGTTCATGTTCCCTCATTTCCATCTTCTAATTTGCTCTCCGTAAGCGCACTAACCAAACAATTGAATTGTTTGTTGTTTTTTATTCGTCACATTGCATCATCCAGGATCTGGCAATGAAGAAAACGATTGGTGGTAATCATGAAGATCGGGGACTTTATCTTCTCAACCAAGAAGATCTAGTTCAGCTCATATTTTTGTGTCTGATGTAGGGAATAATAATTGGGTGACTTTCTGGTATGCTTGTCTAAGTAATTTATTATTAAAATCCTCGTGTCTTCTGTTTCCTGGAAAGTTCAATAAAAGTGACAATTTACAATGCGAAACATATCAATTGTCCCAGCATTTAGGACTACTTTTCCTTTGAGAACACAAAAACATTGCATCAATTTCAACTTATTCACTTGGACCTATGGGGACTTGCTTTGCTTGTCTCTATGTTTGGCTTCAAATATTTCTTTTCATTCATTGATGATTACTCATAGTATACATGGGTTTATCTGCTAAAAGGTCGTGTTGAAGTTATAGTGATTACAAAATTGTTTCATCAAATGTTTTCCACTCAATACAATACGAATGTTAAAATATTTTGATCTGACAATGCCCGAGAATACTTACACCATGAGTTACAGAAATACTTTGTAGATTATGGTATAGAATTTTAATCATCTTGCCCATATGCACTACAACAAAATAGTGTAGCTAACCGTAAAAGTTGCTACTTATTGGAGGTCACTTGGTCTTTATTGATAGGCATGTCAACACCAAAAGCAAATTGGGATGAAGCCATTCTCCTTGTTATCTATGTAATCAATTGAACTCTGACTGATGTTATCAAAGGTAAATACCCATTACAAGTCTTGCAACCTCACGCCTCTATTTATTCTCTCACCAAAAGTGTTTGCTTGCACCTGCTTCCACATATTTGGACCATCTTGAACAAAGCTAAGACCACAATCAATAAAATGGGTGTTCTTAAGGTATTCAAACTCTCAGAAGAGGCACAAATGTTACTGTCTTGTGAATCGAGAAAGATATATTTCTAAGAATGTTACATTTCTTGAAAATGTACATTATTTCAATTCACGAAATAGTATACCTACTCATCTTGCATCTCTTCCTCTATCTATCATAGATGATTCTCACATTATAGAAGTCCCAAGTTCCACTCCAACAAACTCAAGGTCTATTATAGGTGGAAGAAATATTCTCCTCTTCCAGAGCACCACCTCTCTTCAGTGTTGGAACTAGAACAAGTGGATCTCCAAATTGCCCTTCACATAGGAACTAGGTCTTGTACCCATCATCCCATTGGTAACTGTGTCATACAAATCCCTATCCCCTTCTTATCAGTCATACCTTTCATGTATATCTTTTGTATCCATCCCTACCAAGATTGTAGATGCCCGAGGTGGCCCTAAATGGAAAGTGGCCATGGTTGAAGAAATGTTTTCTATTGAGAAATAGAAAACTTGGGAGTTAGTGACTCTCTCACTAGGCAACCTCATGTGCTATAGATAAGAATGTCATCAAAATACACCACAAGGAACTTACCCATAAATGGTCTCCACACCTGGGTCATCAGTCTCATAAATGTGCTTGGGGCATTAGTCAAGCCAAAGGGCACGACTAGCCACTCGTATAGCCCATCCTTCGTCTTGAAGGTTGTCTTCCACTCTTCTCCTGGGCATATACATATTTGGTGATACCCGCTCTTGAGGTCAATCTTTGAAAAGATTGTGGCACTCGCCATCATGTCTAAACATATCATCAAGACGCGGTATGGGAAACCGGTACTTGACCGTGATTTTGTTGATGGCTCTACTGTCACGTCCCTAAATCTAGTGTTGGTAATCCATGATTACTATACACCAAATTTTGGTTGACAACCTCCGTAAAACTCCGATTTTGGGACTTCCAACTATCGCATACTAAGTCCCATAAGCGGGGCTCCACAAGGAGGATTTTTGAAAGTAAAAACGACATACACGTATCATTTCTCACAATTTCATCATATTCAACATATGTTACTGTGTACAACTGAGCACATTAAGGCAAAACCAAAACATAAACCATGTATATATATTATACCCGATGTACATATTAAGGGTATTACAAAAAAATATATACACTGATATGTACAAAACAAAAAGGACAACTAGAGTTTGTAGCCTCTACTCCTGCAGCTCCCTACTCTCACCTGTAAAAAATAGAAAGGAAAGCTTGAGCTACTAAGCCCAGTGAGTGTGTGTGCAGTGAAAATGCATGTTTCATCTCATACTCATATAATGCATAGGCCTGCTGGACCGATAACAATAAAATAAAGATACAATACATTATGCCACTTTTTATGTTCCAAATCATTTTTATATACAGAGATGGGACTTCTACCCACTTGTAACGTACACACTTTTTCAACGTTTCCACAACTTTCCACATTTCCCAATTGGATCACCAAGGTTTGAAACAGAGGTGGGACTCACATATGATTGCTACCCACTTGTATAGACTTTTTCCACCGTGGTCAACTACAGAGGTGGGACTACCTAGTTCACGGGCCGAACTAGTCTAACCCACTTGTGTTGAACCTCACTATCTGCTTAACAACGAGAATTCGTAAGTCGCCTGGCAAAACGATAGCGGACAATTTACGAGCTTGTCACACACAACCTATCTTTGTTTGCCCATAAGCAGGTCAGGTCAAACCTCTCAACCAATCGACACGCGTCGTTGGGAGTCGCTGCCTACTTTGGTATTTCGGCATTCCAACACTGTTCTTCCACCTGGTCTAGGCATTGGTTACTCCCAATGGTACCAATCGGGGTTTAGGGACTTTCACCCACGGACCCTCTAATCATGTCCTGTCGAATTACACATTTCCAGTGTGGTGTCCAACTCAAGTCATAACAAAGTATGTATCTCGCATTTATAATCACCGTATGCATAAGTCCACACACAAGCACAATATGTCATGGTTTTCAAGGCAAGCATAGGATGACCTTCCTCATGTGGTCTCCTCATAAGGGTCTCATGTAATACATCTTGTATCTAGACGGTTTACATACTTATCATAGACACATCGTGTGTCGCAACACAACCCACTATGATCACCATATCATGATATGAATCATTCACTCTCAATCATACAATGATACAACAACTATGAATCATGCATATGATATGCACATGAGTTAGCCAATCTAAATCCAATCCGGGATTCATTCCGCTATAAGACTTCATGCCACAAGCATGCTTTTTCTTAAGAATTAACTACATCAAAAGGATGAAGGATAACTCTGTCAAACGTTTTATCAGACAAGTAGCGGGCAAACTGTGCAAGGGACAGAGAGAAACCGTTGGAAATACGTATGACTTTAAACAAAACTAAATCATCTCTATCATTTAATCTTTCATTAATAACCTAACCAACTAACTCAGAAAATCCAGCAATAACCTAACCAATTTAAATCAGAAAAGCTAGCCTTCTATAGGGCTTGAAGGAAAATCCAGCAGTAAGTTAACCAACTACATCAGAAATTCCAGCAATAACCTAAACCTAAATCAGAAAATCTAGTCTTTTATAGGGCTTTCAAGGAAAATCCAGCAATAACCTACCCTAAATCAGAAAATCTAGTCTTTTATAGGGCTTTCAAGGAAAATCCAACAATACCTAACCCTAAATCAGAAATTTCAGCAATAGGGTCTTCAAGGAAACCCCAACGCACATATATGCGTGCTCCTAATCGATGCACTCACCTGTAATTATCAGAGGATTGGCTCTCAACCTCAGCTTCTATTTCCTTTTCTTCTTCTTCTTTTTCTCAACTTCACACTCAACAAGAAAGAGAGTGCTGGAAATGGGATGTTGCAAGAGGGTTTTCATATTTATGGACTTGAAAATTGTTTTAAATTGGCTTTTGTCTAAAAAGGAGGGTTATAGGATGTTTTGTGATGATTTTGAGAAGTTTAAGCTTATGGTAGTAATATAACAATGTTATTTAAGTAATTTGAACTAAAGTATTCCAAGGATTTTAAAAAAACATCGAGGTCATTTGAGTTATTTTATCAAAATATACATGTACATATCTATTCATAACTTACAATCCGGGTGTCTTATTGACATGCCGTTTTCGCCAATAATTCCGTAACTCAACTACGATCACAACGGTTAAGCTCTCAAACCTAACGGATTTTGAAAACTCGATGGTGGGGCTCCGCCAGATAAAATAAGGACATAGTTGTCATTTGTCAGATTATTAAATTTTAAGTCCATATATTAAAATTCGGACATCGGGTTGAAATACAGCTTGCGGCTCGATAACAAAACAACATTATTATCAAGTCAAAACATTCTCGAGGCCAATGGACCTACAGTTAACCACTTTCCAATGTACAAACCAGATTTCGGGGCCTCGGGTCTTACATCTACTGTCCACACACATGCTCTACGTGCCATCTTTCTTGGGCGTGAGAAGCGCTAGCACGACATACGAACTTAAGACTCTCCTCAATGAAACCTGTTTTCAAGAGCTCATCTACTTGCCTTTTCAACTCTGCATGCTCTGTAGGATTCATTCGATAATGAGGAAGGTTTGGTAGAGTCAACCCGGGGCAAGATCAATGGCATGCTAGATGTCCCTCATGGGTGGAAGCTCATCTAGTAAGTCCTCTGGAAATACATCGTGAAACTCATCCATAATCGGCTTCACCTCAGGTGGTCCCTCTACACTAACCTCAAATGTAACTTCTCTTGCCACTAAGGCGTGCACCATCGAATCCATCGTAGTCTTTCTCTCAAATTCCTTGGCGTTGATAACATGAAGAGACTTAGGTTGGGATTTCCTCGTATCCCTTAGGTTACCTGACTTTCCCTTAGTTTTCTTCTCCGCATTGCATTTTGGTGGGAGAGGAATTAGAGTGATCTTCTTGCCTTGATGCATGAATGAACACACATTTGAGCAGCCATATATCGTCACATCACGGTCAAATAACCAAGGTCGTCCAAAGATGATGTGCCCAACATTCATAAGCAAGACGTCATGCCACAATGAATCTGAATAGAATCCAAAATTAACGGGCACAAGATATCGCTGGGGAACAAGCATGGAAGATGCATCCACCCATGACACTCTATAGGGTTAAGTGTGCGGTTCAGGTTTTAAACCTAAACGGGACAAAGTGCTAGTGGAGACCACATTAGTACAACTACTACCACTATTGACGATCACCTTGCAATTCTTTTCTCCACATTTTGCATAGGTGTAAAATATTGTAATCCGACGCCAATCATCATTCTCCTTAGCATTGGTCAAGGCGCACCTGACTATTGCAAGTGGTGTGGTCTTTTCTTCTTCTACTTTCTCATCACCAGCACCGCTGATATTGGGTTAATAGACTTCTTCTTCATAATCGCCATGTTCATCTCCTTCTTCCTCACCGTCGTCAATCACCAGGGCCTTGTTCCTTTCTTTCGAGAGACATTGATGAGCAAAATGACCAACTCCATGGTAATTTAAGTATCGCATTTGCTCACCTCCCCTAAAGCTAGTACTTGCTACCCATTTTCCTTTAACATCTCTAGGGTTGGACCGGAAACCCATTTGGGGTTTGGACCGACTCCCCATGTTAGGCTTAACCCCTTGAGGGTAAGTCTTGACACTTGGCTCTCGAGAGTCATAACGCCTACCAACTGGTACTTTGAGATAGTGTTTGATGCCTTGCACCACTTGGTGCATGTGCTCCAATGTGCCAACGTAACGAGAATAAAGTTCTCATTGGATCTCAAATCGAAGGCCCGTCTTGAATCTGGACAATGTAATCATTGGGTCCTCGTCAATGTCACATCGCATCATGTACTCCTCGAACCTAGCGATGTAATTCAGCACATCCATGGATCCCTAGCGCAAGGCCTGCCACTGGTCTAGGAGCCTTTGGCAATAAGAAAGAGGAAGATACTTTTCTTTAAAGACCTCTTTCATCTCGGCCCAGTGCGTAACTGGGGGTTCTCTCCTTTCAATGTTACGCTCCATGTTGGTCCAAAAAAGTTTGGCCTGGCTCACCAATTTCATCCTGGCAAATCTCACTCGACGGGCATCAAACATATCATACTATTCAAAATAGTGATCCATGTCTACTAACCAATTAAGGAATGCCTTTAGGTCCAAGCGATCATCAAAACTGGGAGCATCAACTTTGACACCCTCATGACTTGGGCATCTAGATCATGACGGTCATAACGTTCTTCACGTGGAGGTGACACTTGTGCTCGACCACAGCTAATGCCTTGGCCACAACCACGCTCCTGCCTATCAACTTGATCTTCAGCCTGAGATTGAACGTCTTCCCCAATGTCGAGGTAGGCCTGTAAGGAAGCCTCAAGTTGATTGATGTGCGCATTCGTCACGGTTAATTGAGTGGCAGTAGTTCTATTGTACGTTTCAATGGTCATCAGACGGTTATTAATAGCATTAAGGGTCTCGGCAATTTGCTCTAAATTCATTATGGGTTGTAGACCAAAACCACATCCCGAACAAGTGGGCATACACAAGGAAACTCCAAAAGGAAAACTCTGGGTCCTAGGACAATGTTAGGATAATGATAAAACTAACATGGAGATCAAATTGGACACACCAACTAGAAAATTCAGCAAGCCACTATCCTCAAATATTATGTTGAAAATTTAGTAGATTAGTAATCTGAGGGTGCCAAACTGAAAATTAAACAATGTGATACCCTGAGATTATTATACCGAAAATTTAGCAATGGTATAAGTGGAAACGCTAGTTGGAAATTCAGCAATATGATCCTATATGCAATGAATGTTCTACTAACCTTTGTTTTGACTCTACCCTAGATGCAACACAAAAATCTTATATGGCCTAGATCTATATGGGGACTCAACAAAACATAGGAAAAGGGCTCACCATAAAGAGGGATTGTCGATAGTTTAACCTACGCTAAAATCTTGCTATGATACCAAATTTGATGTAGGACCAATGCATGAACCAAATAACATGTTAGATCAAGTAGCAAAAAAAAAAAAAAAAAAAAAACAACATTGTCATAATCATCATGAATACCATGAAAACCAAAAAAACATCATGCATAATCCTAGCCTAGGTTACCAACATCATCGCACAATATCATTAAATAAAAGGAAACTAAGATCTAATGGATGTAGGGACATCCAATTGGCATAAGATATATTCTATCTCAAAGTAGAAGACCTAATACAACCTAGGGTAAATTTAGGGTTTGGGAAATTGGGGAAAACTAGGAATTAGGGTTTATGGAACCAAATTGTAAGGTTGTACATCGAGCCGAGTCGGGTCGAGGTGGGTCAAGCCTGGCTTGGCTCCTCCGTGCTCTCCTAGAGTTCGAGCTCAAGCTCGAGATCGGCATCGAGCTTACCATTGGAGCTCGGCTTGTTTACCAAACCTTTCGAGGCGAGCTTACCTCGAGTCAAGTCGAGTCTGCTCCCAACCTGCACCTGACTCAACCCAACAACCCGACCCAACTGACCCAACCCCAAATCAAATATTCAATTATTAATACACACACACAATTAGATAGAGGGTACCTTGTTGTTGGTGCTGAGAGAGAGAGAGAGAGAGAGAGAGAGGCTCAAGCACGACGAGTTAGGTAAGAAAGGGATGGACAGGTAGGGTATGGTTTAAGTTTTATTTTATATATATATATATATGGGAAAAGGTACTATGCGCTCGAGCGTAAAGCGGTCGTCCGTGAGGTCGAGTTGGGGTGGGCCCCACCGTGATTCCGTTCGAAGATCCACACCGTCCACCAGATGCACCGTCCCATTTTGGGCCTGGACGGCCCAAAATCGTCCGTCCACCGTGATCAGGTGGGCCATACCATCTGAAAACATAAGTATACAAGCAAAAACATGTAAAAGCACTTGGTGGGCCCCACCTGAGATGTGGATACCACCTGAAAAGTGGTTTAAAATTACATTCAAGTGGGACACACATGATGGACGGTTTTGATCATGAAGAAACCTCTCGAAAGGCCCCCACAACTGGTTTTGAATGTTTCAATGGTGGACGGCCCCTCTCCACTTTTGTACGTGGTGTGGCCCACGAAGTCACGGATTGAGGTGATTTTCGGCCGTGGGCCCCACGGGATGGTGCATCGACCGAGGGGGTAGATGTTCGAACGGCATCACGGTGGGCCCCACACCAACTCGACCTCATGGACGACCGTATGCGCTCAAGCGCATAGTATCTTTTCCCTATATATATATATATATATATATATATATATATATATATATATTCGAGTCGAGCCGAACCGAACCGGGTTTGAGTCGAGTCGAGTCAAGCTCTACTATGTTCGAACTTGGCTTGTTTTCACAACGAGCTGGGTCATATGAAGCTTGGCTCGCCTCGAGTCATCGTTCGAGTCGAGTCAAGTCAAGCTAGATCGAGCCAAGCTGAGCGAGCTTTTCGAGCTAGCTTGGCTCGTGTATAGCTCTACCAAATTGGGTGAAGAGATTAAAGGGTTTATAGGTTAGGATGTGGGAATTAGGCTTTTGGATAAAAGAGGTGTAAGGATTTTGTGCGAATTGAAGAATGAGAAAAGTTAGGGTTTGAGTAATTTTAAAACTAAATCCTATAAGCTGATAAAAATACTCATAATGGTTTCCAAACATAACATAAACAAAACTAAATCCTAAAAGCTGATAAAATTTAAGAAAAACTAGTGTGGACGATCCACGATCAATGGCCCGATCATGTGATCCAACGACCCGATCGTCATGTCCCTCCAATCCAACGGTCTAGATCACTCTATAAATCATCCCATGTGCATCTTCACAGTGTGGGGTCTTCCAGATGCTCGCACATGCACATGGGGTCTTCAGCATGATCTTAGGTACTCGCCTAGCCATAGGAAAATCGGTACGGCTTGCCTCCTCCTTTGATACGTATGCAAAGGTGCACGTGAAGTGATGTCCTCATCAATAGCTATAAGACTAGCCATGCTTTATGGGACATTGTTGGGCGATTACGGAACAACATGTTCATAGGAGGAGCATTGCTGAAATGAGGATGTTGAGATGGATGAGTGGCAAGACGAGGAAGGATTAAATAAGAAATGAATGAATTCGAGGGAACTTAGGAGTAACACCAATTATAAGGGGAAAGTAGACTTAGATTGTCATGAAGGAGAACAATTCGCACTAGTTGAATGAGTTACAAGTTGAGGGCTCTAAAAGGGCAAGGGGAAGGTCCAAAAGGATGTGAACAATGATTTAAATATCGACATCGATGCATGTATTGCACCCTTGGCATATGGAAACCTGTTGGTATCACATTGGAAATACCGCATCTATTGTGGAATGTATTGTTGTTTTATGGGAAACATTGGAAAATTAGTTGAAATTTTCAATGAAACTTTAGGGGATGATAAAAAAAAAAAAAAAAAAAAAAAAACATTATTACACACTTAGAACTCGAAAGATCACAAAAAGCAAGTACATATAATAAGTTTCATTTATATATGGTCCTAAACTATGTGCTTTTTAGACAGAACTGATGCAATTATATCCAAAATGAGTTTATATCATTTATAAATCATACCCCAACCAATACTTTCAAAAAAAAAAAAAAAAAAATACATGTATCTTAAAAAAATGTGATTTCAAATTTATATTAAAATTGATTAAATAGTGTGGCCAATATGATCAAAGATACATTTAAATCATTGGATGTGGATGGAGTAATTTTTAAAATAGTTTTTTTTTTTTAAATTTTAAATTTTAATTAAAGAATTTTTTTTCCAAAAAATCTTTAAAAAATTACATTAATATGTAGATTAGCCTACAAGCAGGTTCACATGATTTTTCCACACTCTAATTGCAAGTTAAATGAGTGTAATCGGGGAAATTTCAGATTTCCCCCGAATTTCTCCTTTTTTCCAAAATCGAAAAATCAGAGGTAGAAATCCACGATTGAGGTGCAAGACATGCAAAATTATGGGTTAATAACTTGGTTCCACTGATTCTAAACCATTTCAAGAAAAAACACACGCAAAAAAAAATAAAAAACTCACTGATTGGGTTCCAGCTCGTATTTGCTCTTTGATCTCGATTTTCCCACCCAAATCCTTTTTTCTCTCCAAACAACTCACAGGGATCATCAAAATCCTCTTAGGAATCTAATCTAAAACCTAAAGGGAAAAAAAAAAAAAAAAAGGAAGGATTTTTGGCGTTTTTACTTCTTTTTTTTTTTGGTAAAGGGGAGTTGTTCTCTTAGTCTTGTCGATACATATCGCATATATCAATGATATTCAGGAACTTTATATTGTGATACATTCAAAATGTTACAATATATCGATATATCATCGATACATTGTGATATTCAATACGGAGACGGATTTGGCCCCCCCCCAAAAAAAAAAAAAAAAAAAGGATACTAATAAAATTGATTCTATTGATATTTAAATCATTGGATGTGGATGGAGGTAGTAAGAAAAGACTTGATGATAATTTCTTCTCTTCTCCTCCTCCTTCTTCTTCTTCTTCTTCCTCTTCGTTCGCTACGCTCTAAGCGGCTATTATGGCCCAAAAAAAAAAAAAAAAAAAGGAAAAAAAAAATGGGGGGGGGAAAGCATACCTTTTTTAATTTCTTCTCTTCTCCTCCTCCTTCCTCTTCTTCGCTCTTCTTGCCAGCTGCCAATCAGCCTCCTCTTCCTCTTCTTCTTCTTCTTCTTCTTCTTCTTCTCTCTCTCTCTCTCTCTCTCTCTCTCTCTCTCTCTCTCTCTCTCTCTTTTCTTTCCCTCTTTAGATTTTCGGTTTCTCTCTCTCTCTCCCGTCTTTTTCATCTGAAATCGGAAGCCCTCTCTCTCCAGTCTTTTTCGTCTGATATCGGAAGCCAATTGACTGGTGTACCACACACCAGCTATAGCTATATAGCTACTGTAGGTACGTGTCATGTTAAAACGAGCACTGACACTCCTCGAGCTCTGAGTTGTACAAACGGTTCAAAGGAGATCAAAGTTACGTGGGCTCCACAGTGATGTATTTGTTATATCTACACCATTCATCTATTTTTAGATATTATTTTGGAGCATTTACCAAAAAATGAATCATATCCAAAGATCTTCTGGACCACACCAAAAATAGCAACGGAGATCATGATTTTCACTGTTTTCGTAAGGTCAAAAAGACCTGAATGAAGGGGAATAACAAATTTCAGATTGATCCAAAACTTCTATGATCCCAAAATGGGTTTTAATGGTAGACGTTCAATCCCCCACTACCTTTTGCAGTGTGGTCCACTTGATAATTAGATCTATATTATTTTTAGTGTCAAGCCTTAAGACGAGCTCGTCAAATAAATGGACGGTTTAGATATAATACATACGTCATGATCAGACCCAGAGGACTTATTGACGTTAATACACGTACGTCATTGAGGTACACGGCTTAATCCGCTTTCAAATAAATGTGCCTGGTAGGCTTTTGTACACGTGTTACGTGGCCCCACCATGATATATATATTTTATCCATGCCGTCCATTCATTTTGCCACATCATTTTAAGTCATGATCCAAAAAATTAGTAAGATCCAAATCTCAGGTGGACCACACCATAGGAAACAGTGGTTATGGAATGCTCACCATTAAAATTTTCTTAGGGTCTACTGTAATGTTTACTTTTCATCTAACCTATTAATGTGGTCACATTGACATTGATGAAGGGAAAACACACATGTCAGCTTGATTTAAAACTTTTGTAGCCCCAATAAATTTTTAATGGTGGACGTTTAATTATTGTTGTTTCTTATGATGCAGTCCACCTGAGCTTTGGATCTGCCTCATTTTTGGACTGATGCCCTAAAATTATTTGGCAAAATGGATGGACGGTGTGGATGTAACACATTCATCACGGGTGGGGCCCAAAAAACTTTGACACTCGTGTGCTATACTTCACAATTCGGGTCCCGCCTAATTCGGGCTCTTAAAAAATTGTACACAAGACATGTATTAACTTAAAATTTACCAAATAAATTATGGATTGTAATTGCTAATTCACCATGCCAAAATCAAATTGTTTGAATAGTTTTAATTGTTAATTTGTAGACGCTTATTTTTTAAAATAGGGCCTTTTGATTTTTTTCATGATTCACTATCCAATAAATGTCCACCAATTCATAAGTAGGATAATGCCAATAAATTGCATGAATTTGAGACTGATTTGGGGCATGGATTGGTCCTCCAAGTCAGCCCCAAATTGGCAACGCCATCTACCTGAATTTAATTTCATTTTTTTAAAGAACTATTGGGAGAAATGATATCAAATTGTTAAGTATATAAATTAGATATTTATAAAATTAAATATATGAATTTTGTAGTCAAATTCAAGTTATCTGGTTCATAAATTCATCAGACAGTCCGATACAACTTCTCACCAAAGAGTGGACCGTTACACCACCATAAACATGTTCCAATTTATAAATGAATGCATATTTGGAATGCTTAGAATATTTCGGATTTAATCCATATTTTTTTGGCAAATTTTTTTTTTTTACGCCGTTACGCCCCCGTATCCGTATCGGTTTCGGAAGGCACCGTTACGCCAACCGATACCGATACGGGATACCTTGGGTCTGACCTAAGGTATGATCCTTGATAGAGTGGAATGGCGGAACAGGATTCATGTAGCCAACCCAATTGCTTAGATGATGAGGAGGATTGTTTTGTTGGGTTTTCAGTTTCTATTCCATTTTTCAATTGGTCTATTCTACTTAGTGAGCTTGTTGGGCATTGTGCCCACTAGGCCTTCACTGTTTGCAAACTCCTCCTTTCAGGTCATGCACAATAGTTAGGCCACAATCAAGTTGGGCGGCGTGTTGGACGGTGGCCGCAACAGCCACTGCCGTTACCATTACCCCCCCAATTTTGGAAAACAATTGTTTCGGGCCCGCTACAGGCCTACTGTAACACGTAACACTTACCATCGTTATTGTTACATAACTGTTCTGGCATACCATGATATGTATGTGCCTTAGTGCCAACCTAGGTGCCCGTGTTTATTACTTGATACGGGGGAATCCTTGTGCATGTGCGCCTAGTGTTCGGCTTTATATCTGACAACTGCCCCCTCACGACCCTCCTTTGCTTGCTTGTGCTTTGGTGAGTGCATGTATTAACCAGGCTGGGTTTAGTACTGGGAGGGACTGTGTTGGCATGCAGGTGTTAATGAGTGTGAACTTCTGCCATGGCTGGTTCTAGAGCATGGGTAAAAGAGGAATGATGATGCCCATTGGGCAGCCAATCGTAAAACTTTGCCAATCTACCAATCAAAAGCTTGACTGGGCAATAGTGATATGATGATTTTCTTTTCAGTTTCAGTGATGCTTTTCATTTTAAAAAGGTGCAGAAAACCACGAGTTTGCATGTACAGCTACTAACATGCATATGCATGCCCATGTATGAACACTGTACGACACGACAGTTCAAGATTATTAGTTATTCTGCTGACCTAAGCTCCTCCTTGTCTACTTAGTACTTCCTCTTGGGGCTGATCTACTGATGCTTCCTTGCTGCTCTTTAAACTCAATCATTTTAATTACAATCATATAAGAATTAGTTCATTATTTACCTCATTATGCTTCGGGCACTTATGGTTTCGTTATTTTCGCAGGCCAGTGTCTGGATTTTAATCTTTAGTTATGTCGGGAACTACTTTTGGACACATTATTTCTTTACAGTCCTTGGAGCCTCATATACATTTCCATCATGGAGGATGAACAACGTAAGATAAACAATCCTAGCTACGATTTTAACTTGCCATTTTCAAATTAAAGTTTTATTATGTTTGTTACAATGAAGATATCCCACAAATGTATTTTGGAATATGGTATAACCTTTCTTACAGTTGGGCCATTTTGGAAACCATGAATTCCATGCCAAACAGCACAAAAAGGAAAAGGGTTTTCCTTTGATGTGACGATTTGTGTTGTTTGGCTAGAAAAGGGTGGATTCTTCCATTTATTACACTTTTCCATAATTTGGATTCTTGGCACAAGAAACTAGGTAAGTATTGTGAGAGGAACATGATATTGCCACTTGCTCCACAACACAAACTCAAAATCGGAATCCATGTTTCAATAATTATCATGGATAGTCATTGTTTTTTCCTCTCTTTTGCCTTGGATTCCACATATCTAAACATGCCCTCAATGTATTTTCATGTTGCTTTACGGCGGCCTTTTTCTCAAAACAAGCCGTGATTATCTATAATACATAAATTTAGTTGAGAAAATATTATGACAAAAACCTAAAGTAAGCCATGACAAATCTGAACAAGAACAAGATTCCCTTTTTAGTATAGTAGACAATGATTTATACTTTCAGAAGAAATATGTATACAGGCAGTTCAAGGTTGGCTGATTCTAACATTCATTCAGCCAACCTTCCCCTGGATTTTCCTATGATTACCAATTCAAAAGAGTAATCACGTCAGGGACCGTTAGGCTGTTTGCAATCTCATCACATGCAAACAAATAAGATCAATAATCGTCACAGGTTTAGATCTTCATAGTCACAAGTGATACAAACATCCAGTTGAATTTTATACACAACCAAAGATTAGTTAGAATGAGAACGAGAGTTCAAGCTGCAATGTTCCCTTACCAGGCCCCTTTGCTCTGTTTGGAAATGACAATAGTGCAGCCATTTTGGCTCATGAAACTAGTCCTATGGTAAGTGGCAGTAAAATCATAAATTATTGATCCTTTTTTTATTGCTATTAAATAAATGTTTGTGGTCTGAAGTAGAGCTGTACACGAACCGAGTCAGCTCGAGTAACTTGCTCGACTCGCTCGGTTAAAGCTCAACTTGACTCAGATCGAAACTGGGTTCAGCTGAGTCAAGCTCATTTTTTGTGCTAAAAAAGTTCGAGTCGAGTCCTAGTTGGACCAAGTTCGACTCGACTCGGTCTTGGGCTTTAACCCGACTTGGTTCGACTGATTTGACAAGGTATATAAATACTCAGTCGTCTAGAAACCCCAACCCTTTCAGTCTTTCAAACCACAACCCCCCCCCCCCCAATGTCCAACCCGCCACTCCGATCCGGCAAGCACCGAGTGGCAAGCAAAGTAGGTACTCTCTCTCTATTTGCCTCCAATGGCTGACAGTGGACCTATGTACTGTATATATTATATTAAATATAATATATATTATAGATTTATGTATTTATAGTATATATATTATATACAACCCTTTTAATGCATATTATATATATATATATTATAATATTATAAACGCGTAAACCATTAAAAAGTATATTATATATTTATATATATTATAATATATATATAATTATAAATTATACAATCTAAATTAAATGGATGGATAGTTGAATGGATGCATAAATGGATGGTTGGATCAGGATGGATGGATGGTTGGATGAATGTATCTGTTAGTTTGTTAAACTGTTTTAAATTTGTTAGATTGTTAGTTTATTATATTATTTTTAATTTGTTAATTTGTTAGATTATTAAGTTGTTTTTATCTATTAACGTTGGATTGTGAGATTGTTTTTTATTTGTTAGATTTCTTTTTTAATAGATTATAAGAATAGATAATCAGTTACTTGTTTGAGGATTTATATGTTGTCAGACATGGATACAGTCTGTTCTTGGATGCATAGAAATTCTCAAATTGTCTCATTTTTTAACAGTTCAAGGTTAGATTGTAATGTCTTCATTTATTCCAATTTAAATGCATATGCATGTTCTGGTTCGTCTCTCCTTTTTCTCTCTAGATAGATTTACTGCATTTATTTCCACGTCAAATGTCCATACTTTGTGTGGATGCTTGACATGGGAATTAAATACTGAATAAATATATCTGAAAAGATAAGTAGAAACGCTACCGGAATTTTGGCGTGTCATTTAAATTGGAAAATGAAAGCATTACAATCTATCCAACCTTGAATGAGTGAGTGACTGACTGATTTAGACAGTTAAGCAAGTATAATCGTTTAGTTAAGTTTTACATCTTGTAATTCTGTAGAGTGGTGTGGTGAAGATGTATATATAATCAGTTACCCGTTTGAGGATTTCTATGTTGCAAGACATAAATAGTGTGTTCTTGGAAGCATAAAAATCCTTAAGTTGTCCCATTTTTGGACACTTCAGGGTTAGATTGTAATATCTTCATTTATTCCAATTTAAATGCATACGCATGTACCGGTTCGTCTCTCCTTTTTCTCTCCGGATATATTTCCTGCATTTATTTACGTTGTCAAATGTCCATACTTTGTGCGGATGCTTGACATGGGAATCAAATACATGGCAAATATATCTAGAGAGATAATGGGAGATGCTACCAGAATTTTGGCATGACATTTAAATTGGAAAATGAATGCATTACAATCTATCCAACCTTGAATAGGTGACTGATTTAGACAATTAGGCAAGTATAGTCGTATAGGAAAGCATTACAATTTTCAATTCATAGAATGGTGTGGTGAAAATTATAACCTTTCAAAACTGTCTTATACATGACTAGTGAGGAAGCCCCAAATAGCTTGGTGCGGGTGCGTCAGTCATATCTCCTTTTATTGTGGAGGGAGACGTGTCTTCAACTACAGACAGAAGAAAGAAAAGATCAACAGTATGGGATGACTTTGAAAAAAACATGGTTAATGGTGTGTTGAAGATCAAATGTATTCACTGCAAGTCATTATACAATAAAAATCTTTAGGGGTCAACAATATATTTAAACAAACAAAAGCAAAATTGTTCAAAAAGACCAAAAATCCCACCACCATGCCAATAGTTGCTGTTATTTCGTAAGTCTTAGGGAACAACTCCCAAGGAATAGTTTCCACTCATAAGTTTGAGAAGGAGAAGCTAAAAGAATGCTATGCTAGATTAGTTATTGTTGAAGAAAAACCTTTCAGAATGATAGAAAGCAAAGTGTTCATGTCTTTCTGTCAATTCCTTAACCCTCGAGCTAAAAAGGTGTCACGCGTCATTGTGCAGAGAGTGCATGAAGTTGTATACAAATGAGAAGATGAAATTGAAAGAAATTTTGGCATCAGTCTCCAGAATAAGTTTGACGTTTGATTTATGAATGGCGTCCAATCAGATAAAGGTATACATTTCATTAACTACATATTACGTAGATGAAGATTGGAAACTTTGTAAAAGAATTTTGAACTTTCATCACATTCTTCTTCCTCATACTGGTTTGCTTATTTTAGATTGAATCTACAATTGTCTACAAGTCCGGGGCATTGAGAGGAAATTTTCTACAATAACTTTAGATAATGCTTTAGCAAATGACAGTGTAATTAGTCTACATAATCAATTTAAGGCAACCGAAATTATTATTTTTTTTATGGAAAAATATTCCAAGTCAGGTGTTGTGCTTACATTTTAAACTTGATTGTACAAGATTGGTTGAAAACAATTGACCATACTATAAACAACATAAGAGTGAAATATACAAGAGGGTCACCTTTGAAATTGAGTACATGGAATGACATCATCCAACGTATGAATATGTCATCTCAAAAAATGTTGAAGTTAGATATATGTACACGTTGGAACTCGACTTATGAAATATTATATACGACAACGGAATTGGAGCTTGCATTTTCTGAATATGTAGCGCGTGACAAATCGTATTCTTGCTTGCCGAGTGCAGATGATCGGCGCAAATCAAATTTAAATTCATAACTTTTTCGAAGTTTTTTATAACTGCACGAAGATATTTTCTAGAAATAAGTATCCAACCGCATAAGGGGTATTTGAAGCTTCCTCACTAGTCATCTATAAGACAGTTTTGAAAGGTTATAATCTTCACCATACTATTCTATAGATTCAAAATTGTAACGTTTTCCTATACGAATATACTTGCCTAACTGTCTAAATCGGTTACCCATTCAAGGTTGGATAAATTGTAATGCATTCATTTTCCAATTTAAATGTCATGTCAAAATTCAGGAAGCATCTCTCATTATCTCTCCAGATATATTCATCATGCATTTGATTCCCATGTCAAACATTCGCACAAAGTGTGGACATTTGACGACAGAAATAAATGCATGAAATATATCCAGAGAGAAAAGGGAGAGACGAACCGGAACAGGCATATGCATTTAAATTGGAATAAATGAAGACATTACAATCTATCTAACCTCGAACTATCCAAAAATGGG
Organism: Magnolia changhungtana; assembly: GCA_030180095.1. Classification (NCBI taxonomy): domain Eukaryota; kingdom Viridiplantae; phylum Streptophyta; class Magnoliopsida; order Magnoliales; family Magnoliaceae; genus Magnolia; species Magnolia changhungtana. The sequence continues at coordinate 1,320,466 of JASAUF010000189.1, forward strand.
ATAATTTGAGGATTTATATGCTTCCAAGAACACACTGTATCTATGTCTGACAACATACAAATCTTCAAATGGGTAACTGATTATCTATCCATCTTCACCACACCACTCTACAGAATTACGGGATGTAATGTTTATGTAATGTTTACCTAAATAATTATACTTTGCCTAACTGTCTAAATCAATCACTCATTCAAGCTTCGATAGATTGTAATGCCTTCATTTTCCAATTTACATAACACGCCAAAATTCCGGCAACATTTTCCCTTATCTCTCCAGATATATTCATTCAGTATTTGATTCCCATGTCAAGCATCCACGCAAAGTGTGGATATTTGACGACGGAAATAAATGCAGGAAATATATACAGAGAGAAAAATGAGGGACGAACCGGAACAAGCATATGCATTTAAATTGGAATAAATGAAGACATTACAATCTATCTAACCCTGAACTGTCCCAAAATAAGACAATTTGAGGATTTCTATGCATCCAAGAATATACCCTATCTATATCTGGCAACATATAAATCCTCAAATAGGTAATTGATTATCTATTCTTACAATATTTTTTTCGTTAAATGGAAAGCTTACAAATTAAAAACAATCTCGCAATCCAACAGTAATAAATAAATAAAAAGCAACTTAACAATCTAATAAATTAACAAATTAAAAATAATCTAACGAATTAAAAACAGTGTAACAAACTAACAGATACATCCATCTAACCATCCATCCATGCATCTAACCACCCAATCATCACATACATTATTCATCCATACATCCATCCACCCAACCATCCCATCCATCTATCCATCCAACCATCCCTTCCTCCCATCCATCCATGCATCCATTCAACCATCCATCAATTTAGATTGCATAATTTATAAATATATATAATATATTATACAATATATATAAATATATAATATACTTTAAAATTATTTAAAGGTTTAGGTGTTTATAATATTATAATATATAATGCACACACACACACACATACACACACACACACACAGAGTGTGTGTGTGTGTGTATTGTAAATATACATTATATCTAAACTATAATATATATTATATATATTTACTATAATATATACTATACGGAGTCCATTTTGCGAAAGACAGATAATCTGTTTGGTGGCTGCTGCTTATGGCCGGTATATGGAATATGTGGAAGGAAAGTAATGCGTGGTGCTTTGACGACAAGCGCTCCATCTTTGGAGCAAATTGTGAGAAGAGTGAAAAGGGATGTAGTTGAATGAGTTACCGGGTGCCTTGAAGTAGATTTGATTATAGTTTGCTCTACGTTGGAATTGTAAAAGTTTCATGGTAGCTGTATATTTGTCTTGGCTTCTGTCAAGTTTTTTCATATTCCTTCAAAAAACCATCTATGTGATAGGCACCAATAGGATGATTACAATCATTTGATCAGCATAATTTTGGGGCTATGCTGCATTCACCATGGTCGTCATGATTTGGATGATTCTTGTTGCATGTAAGAATCTCCATATGTTTATGCCATGTGGAGGTGGATGGGTCATACCATTTTAAATGGTGGTGAACTATGACTTTAGTAGTCCTGTCATCTGGGTTCAAGCTTGTAGCTTCCTGGTAGATAGGTGGGTTCAACATTGAGGAATTGGGTTTGAGCCCAACTTACCTGTAAAAGAAAGTATTCTTGTCTTTTGTTCGAGGAATGCTAAGTGAAGTTGCGCCTTGCTGCCTGCACATTGCCAATGTAGCAAGCATGAAACAAGTGAAAGATCTGGAATACTCATCTGGTAGGACCTGCTCTTAGGATCCCCTGTCACAGGAATCAGATTGGTGCACTCATGAAATGGTCAGCAGTGGTATGTGAAATATGGATGATGAGAACAAAAGACCAGCTGTTCATATTCAAATTTACATGTCTAGCCTTCTTGACAAGTGGACCGATGTGATTTCTTCGACACATGCTCAGACTGCACCATACCTAATGAATGGAGGAAGATGATGAACAGAGCGTAGTTCTGTCCAACAGGACATGTTTGTGTCCAGACTGATCATCAAACTATTGCAGGCCCAAATAAGTTCTTTCAGGCTGAAATTTGATCCACAAGGAATGGAAGGACCTTATTTGCAGACTTGCAGGATCCTTCTAACTGGGCACTGCTCGGACTTGCACTGCCACTTAGCCATTTATGCTTGATAACATTTTGAAAAAGATGCCTCCCCACTCCCACAGCTAAATATGTTGCCAATGCACACTTTGTGTAACTATAGGTAGGACAATTAGTGGTCGAATTTTGATTTCAGTTGGAAATGTTTAGGTATGGTTCTTGAAGGTTAAGCTAGGGCTGATTTTTGTTTACAACAACTTTAGTTAGTGGGGGTATGTCTGTCATTTCTTTTATTTTAGTGCCCCTTTATAACCTACGGCAAAACAACACTTTATGTTGGGGATCCAGCCTTTATTTATTTAAGCCATTCGACAAGTGAACTGCGGCAGGGAGACTGGTTGACCTCTAGATTTCATAGTGCCAGAAAAGGTGGAGAGCTAAGGTTTTCACCCAGCTTTTATTTTCTGGTTGGGATATCCTTTGAGGTATGTTGTTTATTGCTTGTTTCCTGCAGGATTCACTCTAAAACGCTAATTCCCGCTGGTACGAAGCTCTGGATGCTGAAACCTCAAACCCTAGAGTTGTGTGTTTTGGGGAATTTCAGGGACCAATTCTTCCTTTCATTGATCTCTTTGCATCATCAAGCACATAAAATACGGTGGATATGTGGAGCTCTTAGAAAACTTACGTCTTACGATAGGACAGCTTTGGTTAGGTAACCCATCAGAATATGTTACGTCTATGTGTGTGCATGCACACATCTCTGTAGATCTTACCTTCTCAGTCAGAGCACCCCTGCTTGTCTCTAATCTTGTATATAGGGGTTTTGCAAACTCTTGGCTGAATCCATGCTAGCATTTGCTGAGTTGCCTGAGAGGTTAGTCAAGAAATTTCACTACAATGTCGGTGTTCTGCCCTTTTGGCATGATTTACTGATCTTGTTTTTAATAAGAGTCATTTAACAAAGAGTATCAGCTATGTAGGAATTTATGGTGTCAAGTATCAGTGTATGTGCATGATGACCTTAGGTGTTTGAATATCATAGATCTAATGATCCATGTTGAGAGATTGCATTTTAGGTATGAAAAAGGGCTTTAAGGATGCTAGCAGTTTTCCAGGACATTTAGAACCCTTTTATGTTAACAGATGGAGAAAGGTGGTGGATAACTTGTTTATTTACAATAAGAGAATATGAGATGTAGGAATTTATGGTGTCAACTACCAGTGCATGTGCATGATGACCCTAATTAGGTGTTTGAATGTCATAGATCTAATGATCCATGTTGATAAATTGCATTTTAGGTATGAAAAGGGCTTTATGGCTGCTAGCAATTTTCCAGGACATGTAGAACCTTTTACTTTAACAGATGGTGAAAGGTGATAGATAACTCGTTTGTTTATGGTAGGAACTAAGCATAGTTATCAGTGTCAACATCTTATCCCATTGATAAACTGGCATATTTGTTACCTATCAAAAAATGCATATCTAGTAGCTTTTAATATCTTGTACTATTGATAAACTAGTTGAGCTTCCTTGAATTTATGTTGTCCTGTTGATACTTACATTTATTGGTGACTATTTTACATGCATTTATTTTGCTTATTGGCCAGTTCAGCGCATTCCTTATTCTTCTTAAATTATTTATTTCGTGTAGGTACCACACACAACATTCCTTCTCACTCATGTATGCTTCCTATTTTACCATGTCACATCAAATATGACACTTCGTAGACTGCGCCATTCCATTGCTGACTTAGCAGAGCCAGTTCAGTGGATTGCTGAGGCCACATGGATATTAGCTCTTTCCTACTTCATAGCATACTTGGAGACCGTAGCTATAGCCAATGTATGTGGTAACATATCGCTCCCAGTCCTACTTCATGTTGTTATTTTTTGTTGTTAATAGACCAAAGATATGTCATGCTAGCTGCATTTGAAACAGTAAATGTGGAAATTACTTGCTATGAAAGAAATGAGAACCTTTTCATTTATCTAATGCTCGTGCAATTTATTAAGGGATTTTGAATTTGATTTATGTTTTATCAGAGTATTGTAGTTAAAGACGCTATGCACAAACCTGGTGCAAGTGCCCCTGGAATGCCCAAAATGCTCACATGTACACCTGGATAATCCAAGTGCAAGTTTCTTATTTAAATTTATTCTTTACCATACAGGTTACATAAAGATACATATCATTTTTTAAATAGATTTAGCTCTAAGACTAATTTTAACACAATGAAATGACATAGCTTATACATATAGTTAAGAGTGTTGGGCGCCACTTACAAAAACTTCATCTACTCAAACTTTCCGATGTATCCACAAACCATTCCAATTAAATCAATCAAGTTCAATAGCATTCGAAGGAAAACCAGAAGTAAAACCTACGGCAATTAAGCGAAGGAAGTTGATCACAAGACCAATGTTCAATGTATCAAATGTATACTATCAGCCACTATGTTGGCTGGTATTTTCGGTATCTTGAGTTAGCGATAAGAAACTATGGGGGTGATATGAAAAACAAAATGTATTGGCAATTATATTGTTGACATGACTGTATATCACAAAAAAAATACATGACAAGATTTCAAAAAAAAAAAAAAAAAAATAAGAAACAGAGAGAGAGAAAAGGAAAAGAAAAAAAAAAAAGACCATATGTCATGAGATCTATGGTATTTCCAACGTATGTGACATGCCACCCACAAACCAAAGTTCAATCCTTTATCCTATAGGAGGGTTTTCTTTTTTTCTTTTTCTTTTTCTTTTTTGTTTCTAGTTGAATAAACTAGAAGACTACCAGAAATTAATTCCATGGTCCATTATTGGAAATTTTGTTATGTATTCGTGGCGACAATTAAGGAGTGGTGAATCCACAGTTGGTATCTCTGCATCCTCTCAATTTAAGTTCAATGCCTCACCTGCCAAAAAAAAAAAGAGAGAGAGAAGAAGTTCAATTGCTCCCTTTGCTACATCCCAAGGGTGACAATGTGATTTATTAGGAAGGATTGGTGATTGCATTTACCCTCTCAATATGGGCAACTTGAAAGTTTTTTCCTTGAAGCTAAATCCTGTATTTTGTCAAACCTAACAGACTATCTCTACGGTCGAGTAACTATGTGGATTTTTTGTTCTTAATTTTTTTGTTTTATTGCCTGTGTTTTATTGCTTTTATTGTATGGCATTTGAATGATTTGAATTAATTTTGTATGTAATTGCATCACTTATGGCATGCATGTGATATTTTCCAATGTTTCCCATGAGATTTCTATGTTCCAAGGGTATGATATATAGTGCTAAATCCTGTATTTTGTCAAACCTAACAGACTATCTCTTTGAAAATTGCACCAGACCATCTATTGACCAAACTAGTATTCAGTTAATCATCAAGCAAAGCATCCATCGAACTCCTTAACTAGTAATCATTAATTAAAAGCTTGAGGCCTGGAGCTACTAATGGCTTCAGAAGTTGTTTGTAGTTTAACAACCTACCAAGTTCCTACTGGCCTGCTTCCAAATAGGTTCAAACAGAAGCTCAAATTGCTTTCAAGAAGTCCAATGTGATGACCTTAAAACACTAATAAAAGAAAGAAATCAAGAAGATCTGATAATTTCATGAAAAATCTAAGGAATTTGGGAGAAGAGGTCCTTTTATAAATAAAACATTTAATCTAAAACAAATGGGAAGAGTGTTCAAACTTCAAAGGGGTTTTATAACTCCCACCCACTCTTCTAGAAATCTCTTTACCTTTAATGGGTGTCAGAATACACAAAATACCCTCTTTTAGGTACCCACAAGGGTACCTCCCATTATTTTGTGGGTGAAACAAAGGAGCATGCCTAGGGATAGCTCCTCATACGGGCCAATGTAATGTGCAGGTGACCCAAACTCCTCAAGCCTGTGCTTGGCTCACCTTTAACTACATTGTATCAATGTGTTTCTGGTTTGAGAAGTCTTCCAGCCAATATTGGTGGAGATGTTGGAGAAAGGGTGGCCGGTTATGTCGGTGGATGAAGTCATAGTTCTAAGAATTTGGTAGCTCGACTAGAAACTCAGCCTAGTCTACTCAACATGGTGAAATTTCAAACCAAGTCACAAGGGAACTCACTTGTGGATGTGACTTGGTAGTCAACTCGCTTACTCAGTTGACTTGATATTACTCGTGGTGACTTCAGCCAAGTCACTCGCCTGGTCAACTGTTTTTTAAAACAGAAGTTTAAAAATAGCCTATGAGATGATCTTATGACCTTTGCCGATGAAGCAAAGGTCTATAAGACTATAATCAACATACCTTGTGCTGCGATCTTCTTGCTATTTTAACCATAACTATTTTAAAATTTTATCATTATTTTTTTAAATTAATTATTAAATACTGAGTTAAGTCGAGTAACGCTCAGTTGAGTCTTGAAATCAACCCAACCCAGCTGAACATTGAGTCAACTTGAATATTTTGTGTTTGAAATATGGATGGAGTCGCATGGATGGGCTCAAAAGTTTGGACTTTGAGGCCACTTTTGGATGCTTAATTGAATTGAACAGCAATATTCTATTCATTAGTTAAAATGACCAAAGAGAAGCAAGCCCCATTCCCTTCATGATGAGGGACTAACCCCTGAGAAGCAATCTCAATCATTCCAATTCTGATTTGCTTATCGACTTACAAGTTGGGGTTAGCCATTGTTATGAATTAAAATGATCCCGAATCCACTTCTTCCATTTCCTCTATATTTAAGTGCAATGTTGCAATTTAATCCAAGTGCACATCGGAATGTACCCTTAATGCAAGTGTTGGATAATGCATCTGCTTGAGAAGAAAACACTAGTAGTTCTGTCTAAAATCATCAGTGAAGGTAAGAAGTGCCATGTGGAATGAGGGATTGGAGGTGTTGAAGTTTCCAGCTGGGTGTTGAGATGAAAGAAAGAAAAACTCAGTTGTCTAGCAGGCAAATGCAGGCTGAAGCAATGTTCGAATTCAATTTTGTAAATGAAAATTACACTGTCAACAGTAAATATTTGTTTAGCTCCTTGCTGGACTGCAAGGTTTGAAAAGATCCCAGGGATGATATCTTCAATTTTTCCTGCTATGGTATTCAAAGCTGTGCTTTTCTTGTTACTCACTGGTTAGAGAGCACTTCAAAGGCTCTAAAGAATAAACTGAGAACATTTGCTTGAGTTGGCTCGAGTTCAGTGTACTGTGCATGCTGGAGGGCAATTCATTTTTCTTAAATGGGGGTTTGTAGCTTTGATGAGGAATACTACAATGTTGGAGTAATTATTTTATGCCCAACAGGTGCTGAACTGGGTTTATTGGATTTTATTTCTTTTGCTTAGAAATAAAGAATATTCAGAACTTGGAAAAGTCAAAGGATATGATGGTCCCTTGTTTTGAATCATCATCATAGGTTGTTGATTTACCAAGTCTATTCTCGATATAGAGCCAGTTTTTATGATCAAAAGTTATCTCAAGAAGGACATTTATTCAACGTTGGGAATGGATCTCACATTCTCGTTTTGAGAGGATGTTTGGTTTTGTGATCAGAGTCTCAAGGCCTTAAAAAAAAAAATGAAAAGAAAGAAATCTCAACAATCTTTTTCAAAGGTTGGCTCAGATTTCTCTGGATATAGAGGTGATGATTTCTCAGTGTTATTTAGCCATCAGGTTGTGTAGTCACCTCTATTCCCCATAAATTTAATTGAGTGGAGCTTGAAGATTTAGTGAGCCTCATGGATCTCCTCACAGTGTCAGTTGCCTTTGATTGAAGAAAGGGATAGCTGGACATGAAAAATTGAAAGATGAGGAATATTCTCTGTTTCTATGCTGCTCATCTGGCTCTTTCATGAAGAGAAGAGAAGATTGATCATATTTGGTCATATGTGGGTCTGGCTGGTGAGACAGAATAAAGTTTGAACCAATGTTACCTAAAATGTGAAAACCCCTGCACTATACATTTTGGATCAAGCGTTCCGAATTATGGGCCATTTGATCCAGATTGCTATTTTTGGCAACCCAAATTGGTGCTCTTGGTTCTTACTATTTATTTTTTTTCCTTACTGTTGACTAAGTCAATGCAAATTTTTTTATTTACAATGTAGAGATATATACCTTTGTTTATTTAGTTATAAAACAATACTCACTATTCGGGTTGTATATCAGTAACATTCATCATTTCATATATAATTTGTAAAACTATGTTGTATACAGTGTGTGTATAGGAGTGACGAAAATGATCCTACCGCTAGCATACCATGTATTGGAGGAAGTAGGATACTGCATACCCATTTCCATACTATGTATCAAAGCAACCCACAATCAAGGTAACCTTGGTTCTAACCATTGTCTTTTGAGAGGTCAATCCTGACCATTGATCATCTGAGAAGCAGACAAATGTTGCAAGATTGAAGATGTGATTCAAGTGGGTCCACTTTTCTTTTTAAGACAGCAAGGAGGCGATTTCTTCGCTGGGCGATTCAGCTAGCCAAATTGGATGTTCCAAGTGCTTGCGTTTTATGCCTTTGAAACTGGAATTGGTGGGCCATCTGTTCATTCATTGCAATGTTGCATCAGTTGTTTGTCGGAGATTCCTCGATTAGTTCAAGTTATGTTGGGTAATGCCTCAGTCAATTGGGTCATGTTCTTGGTCTAGCATGAGGGTTGCCATCCTGTCGAGGCTTTCCTTGCTTGTGGGATTGTGGTTGATTTAAGCAAACCGCAACAACAGAACATTCTGTGTATTTTGTTGACTTACCCTACAGGGGTTTCCCAGAGGACTAGGATGAAAGTGATTGTCTGGGCTAAATCCTTAAAAGCTTTTTGAATCTTGCTTCCTTGAGTTCTTTAATTCTTTTTGGAACCAGCACTCTTTGTTTTATATGGCTAGTTGATCTCTCGTCATTGGTGTCCTCTTTTTGTTGTATCTTGCAATTACTACTAGTTTAGTGCTTAAGCTAGCGTATCTTCTACCTAGGAGAACTGCTAGTTCATAGTAATCTGTGATTCTGTATTTTCTTGAATATTGTGTGATGTGGGACATGAAATTCAAGTATGATGTGCAAGATTTTCAGGCTTTAGATCACTCTAGTTCAGAAACAATTACACAAAATTCTACTTCCCATACAAAAGTTCAAACACTCAATCAAGGGGAATCTTATGCAGATCCAGGCCTACACATGTTAGGGCCGGATCAATCAAAATTATAGACCAAACAAGAATCAAATGAGGGTAAATTCAGCCACACATACACAGAAATAATTCCCCAATCCAAGGTGTTCACATATTTCAATTCAAGGAACCCTAAGGTTGAAGAAAGGGCATAAAATTGGGGATTTGAGTAATTTAGGGTTAGGGTTAGGGATTTAGGGTGAAAGAGAGGAGAGACGAATCAAAAAAGTACCGCACGTGTGGACAGCAGCAATGGCCCAGACGCACTTACGTGTGATCCCGGCCGCACATGTGTGGGGCTCACTATTCAGAAAAAGGCTACCTTGGCCCTAGTCAGCCAGGGATGGACTCCAAAACCCCCAAATTGCAGCTCGATCCGATGCACGGTTTGTGCGTGGTGCTCCGCCAAAGTTCCAGCCCTCCTGCAGGGCCAGATTCTGGAAATCTGCTGTAGATGGTGAAATGCCCGCAAATATTAATGGATTTGTAGATGGAATACTTGTCGGAGAAGAGAAATATGGATGAAAGAAGGTGGGGGCGAATCGGGATAGGTGTGGCTTCGCGCCACGGTAGTTAGCCCTTTGAGGAAGGGAGGGTCTCGCACCCAATTGAATCTCCACAACTCAGAAATTTAGAGGAGCAGGAAAACGCAGCAATTTTATGAATCTTCATTGAATAAAAAAAAAATACAAGGGATGTCTATTTATAATAAAACTCTATATCCCAAAACTCGCGCCATGTGCGCAACCTATTATTAGACGAAGTAATCAAAAATAACAACTAATCAAAGCAATCTAAACCGTCCATTATATTCCTAATAACAATAATAAGCAAAACCCAAAGTACTATATCAATTAAAATAGTGGGCTACGATCATGAGCAGTGTTCGAAATATCGATACTATCGGCCGATATTATCGTTATCGGCCCCCAACGAGACGATACCCGAGCGATAACACCCGGAAGATACCAAAAATGCAAAAATTCAGATATCGCACGATATATCGTGCAATATCGCGCGATATCACACGATATCGCCATGCGTATAAGTGGAGAATTTAAAAAAAATTGAATTAGAAAAAAAAAAAAGGAGAAATCAGAGAGTACCAGCGAAGATTGGTGATCGGAGGTGGGCCATTGCGATATATCTATGGGGATTTCTCGAAAATCCCGGCGAGAAATCGGGCCAGATTGAGGAACTCCTTCCTCCGGAACAAGAATCGTCGCCGCTGCGATCGTCGGAATCTCTGCGTGCGTGAAGGAGAGGGAAAACGAAGAAGAAGGGCGCGGACATGGGGTGAAAACGGGTTTCGATCGTGCGGTGGGCTACGGAGTACGCTCTTATTGTACTCAGTAAACTCAGTTGGGCCAACGTTTAATATATGTAGTCTATCCATGCCGTCCATCCGTTTTCCCATCTACTTTAAGGGGTTGATCCCTAAATTTAAGAATTTTAAGGGCCCACCTTAAAGGAGTCACCCTTTCCACTGTTTTCTATGGTGGATCTGACCCATTTTTTGGCTCATGCCATAAAATGATCTCTTCAAATGTATAGACGGTGTGGATACAAAAAATACATCATGGTGGGACCCACGTAAGTTGGTCACGTGACATTGGGGCCGTCAATGACGGAAACAGATTGGATACTCTCCCTGACACCAGGCCGCGGATGGTGGTCGGTGCTCTGTGGGCCCCACAATAATGTATGTATTTCATCCATTCTGTTAATCCATTTTTAAAGATCATTTTATGGCTTTATCCCAAAAACTAGAGAAATATAAATCTCAGGTAGACCACACCACAGGAAAACAATATTGATTGGATATCCATCATTTAAATCCTCCTAAGGCCCATTGTACTGTTTATTTGATATCAAATCTGTTGATTAGGTCATAAAGACCCAGATTAAGGGAAAAAGAAAATATCAGCAAGATCCAATACTTTTATGGACCCTAAAAAGTTTTTAATGGTCAACGTTCATTCCACACTGTTACCTGTAATGTGGCCCAATTGATATTGGAATATATCTAATTTTTTATATAATATCATAAAATGATATATAAAAATAGATGGACGGAATGGATGAAACACATACATCATGGTGGGGCCCACAGAGCACCAACCATCAGCCATTGGCAGGTGGAGTAGCCAATCCGTTTCCGTCAATGACGGGGGACATGGTACGCTCGTACCGAGTAAACTCTGTTGGGCCACCGTGATTGCAAGTGGTTTATCCACGCCGTCCATCCGTTTTTACTGATCATTTTAGGTGTTCAGCCCAAAATTGAACCATATCCACAACTCAAGTGGACCATACCACAGGTAATAGTGGAACTGTTAATTTCCACCGTTGAAACCTTTTTGAGGCCCACAGTGATGTTTGTTTGTCATCCAACCAAATATTTATTTTTTTTCCCTTCATTTGGGTCTTTATGACCCAATCAACATATTGGATGTCAAATAAACAGTACAGTGGACCTTAGGAGGATTTTAATGGTGGATATCCAATCATTATTGTTTTCCTGTGGTGTGGTCCACATGAGATCATATCCCTATAATTTTTCGTATCAAGCACTAAAATGATCCGTAAAAATGGATGAATGGAATGGATGAAACAAATACATTATGGTGGGGCCCACAGAGCTGAGATGAACTGAAATCACAAATATTAACCTGATTCAAAACTTTTATGGCCCCACGAATATTTTGACTGTGGATGTTCAATCCTTACGTTTTCAGCTCATTTGAAAATTGGATCCTATTCATTTTTGGCTCTTTGTTCTAAAATGATCTCAAAAAATGGATGGACGGAGTGGATTACTCACAAACATCAAGTTGGGCCCCACTTAAGTTTTCAACGCCGAACTTCTTGCAAATGGCTTGCGCAGGAAATCCGCGTCCTTGGATTCTCAGGACGCATAGCCAAACCGGCTACTAAAGTGATGACACCAAGTTCTGTGGGGCCCACCATGATGTATGTGTTGTATCTACACCGTCCATCCCTTTGGCTAGATCATTTTACGGCATGAGACAAAGAATGGGTCAGATCCAAATTTGGAGTGGACCCCACCATAGAAAACAGTGGAGAGAGGGACGCTCACCATTGAAACCCTGATCGTGGGTCCACTGTGATGTTTATCTGAGATCCAACCTGTTTATAAGTTAAGACAGACATGAAAAAAGGGAAAAAACAACTTTCAGCTTGATCAAAGACTTTTGTGGCCCTTAGAAATTTTTAATGGTGGGCGTAACTCTCTCTACTATTTTCTGTGGTGGGGTCCACTCGAGCTTTGGATCTGACTCATTCTTTTTCTCATGGCCTAAAATGATATCTTCAAATGGATGGACGGTGTGGATACAACACATACATCATGGTGGGCCCTTCAGAACTTGGTGATGTCACTTCATGTTTCCATCAATCATAAGTATATTTCTCAAATTTTACTTCTTTCGTTATTCTCTGTCTTTTCAATGAATTGGTTGTGTTTTAATACAGGACTGATATATTTATAAATATCATGTATCCAATTTAAATATAGTTACATTAGTTCAGTTAAACATCGTATAGCTTAGGACCCTATACAAAGGAAACTTATTATGTGTATATTTTTTTTGAGATGTTATGATTTAAAAGTATGTATTAAGGAGTTTTTTAACAATCCCCAAAGTTTCATTTAAAAATTCAACCATTTTCCCAATGTTTCTCCATGTTTCCCAAAAAGTGCGATAAGCTATGCGATACAAAGGATATATCCCGTGCGATAACCGATACGTATCTGTATCTCAAGGGTGCGATACATTGTGCGATACCGATATTTCGAACACTAATAATGAGAACCCATGGTGGGATTCACATGACTATTCGGTCCACTCCAACGAACCAAAACACAATCCTTTAACTAGGAGGCCCTCCCCGAACGTCGTCATCGATCCAGATCGATGGTGGGGCCCTCCTTGCGTACGTGCGTAGGGGGGGGTGCGTGTGCGCGTGATATACCCATCACTGTGGAAAGGAATGGTAACTAAACTTGATTAAAAATGGAACAAAAGCAAAGAAACAAAGAACAAACAAGGAAGGGATTGAGAGACATTATCCCACGGCCCACCCAATGAAATTGCATAACATTAACCCAATCCCTAAGAGATCTTCCCTTTTACAACCCACGTGCATTCTTAGAGGTGGATACCAAGAGAGGGCCCTAATTTTAGTACTTTGCAAGCGGGTTCAATGGTATCAAGCTGATTGCCAAACATGAGATTATTCCATTTTTATTTTTATTTTTCCATATCACAACATGGCTAGAAAGAGACAGTTCCAACGAAAGGCATTTTTCTACAGTGTTTTCAAAGAATGTGACTACAAATTGTTGAGGGGGGTTTGGATTTGTGACAAGCATGGGAAGGGAGACAATGTTTCTTGGGAAACCTTACTTCCAAGAAACTGTGGTAAAGGTAAATTTGTTTCTAATTGTTTTCAACTAGTTATTCCAGAAAATTGGGCCTACTTTCAAACTTTGTGGCAAAACAAAATTTTCATAGAGTTACTAGCATGTACCACATTGGCACAAGTGGTACAAATGGGACACTTGAAGATGGACGGTGGCACATATGGGATGCATTGCATGTTGGCACATGTGGGGCACTTGGAGCTGGAAGGTGGCACATGTCACAAGTGACACATTGGCACATGTGGCACATGTGGGGCGGAAGTGAGGATGGTTGGTGGCATATGTGGCATATTACAAATGGCACATTGGCACACGTGGGGTATTTGAAGCCTAACGGTTGCACATTTGGAACAAGTGACATACCTCATACACACATTTGGCACAAGCAACAATGGATGGTGGTGGCATATGTAGCATGTTGGTACTTGTGGGAACGTTTGAAGCTAGATGGTGGCACATGTGGCACAAGTGACACATTAACACATTGGTATCCTTCAAAAATACACACACACACACACATTTGTGTGACACATGTGGGGCGCAAGCAAAGATGGAGGTGGCACATGTTTACATAGGCACATTTGGGTCACTTAAGCTAGAAGGTGCCATGTGGCACATATGGAGTGATTGTAGGTGAGAGGTGGCACATGTAGCACAAGCGAAGATGGATAGTGGTGCATGTGGCACACTGACACGTGACATTGGCACATGTGGGGCATTTGAAGCTACACAGCACAATTGTAACATATTAGCATGTGGCATATATGGAGCATTGAAGATGGATGGTGGCACATGTAGAACATTGGCACTTGTTAGGGTGCAAGGGAAGATGGATAGTGGCACATGTGGCACATTTGTACATGTGACATATAGTGGCACATGTGGGGCACAAGTGAAGATGGAGGCTAACTCATATGGAACATTGACTCATGTGGTACATATGGGGTGATTGAAGATGGATGGCTGCATGTGTGGGTTCAACTTGTTGAAATTTCTTTTTACTTCCAACATGGGAAAATGCCTTTCTTAAGAGGGGTGTGCGAAAATAATTTGATGATATGGTACATGTGACATATAGTGGCACATGTGGGGCACAAGCGAAGATGGAGGCTAACTCATATGGGACATTGACTCATGTGGTACATACAATGTTCAAAATATCGGTATCGCGTTACATACTGCATCCTTGGGATACAGATACGTATTGGTTATCGCATGGGATATATCGTTTGTATCAGGTAATTTATCGCACTTTTTGGGAAACATGGAGAAACATTAGGACAATGGTTGATTTTTTCAATGAAACATCATAGGTTGTTAAAAAAGACCTTAATACATACTTTCAAATCATAAAATCTCAAAAAATAAATGCGCATAATCGGTTTCCTTTGTATAGGGTCCTAAGCTATGCGCTGTCTAACTGAACTAATGCAGCTATATTCAAATTGAATGCATAATATTTAGAATGTATGTGATGATTATTCCATCAAACACTCCTGAATACCTCGAAATTAGTCTCAATTGACAGATGGTTGAAGGGAAATTTCAAAAAAAAAAAAAGAATTTTTAATTTTTAATTAAAAAATATTTTTATTTTCTGAAAATTGATAAAGACTTGACAAATTAGTATATCAGCCCTCATAGATGCTTGATTTCATGTTTGGAATGCAACATCAATTTGGGAAAAATTGGAGAAATTTCTAATTTTCCCAAAATTTCCCAAATATGACTACTTACACTTATATTTTGAAATTAGTGTTTATGTGGTGATCATTTCATCAAATACTCCTAAATACTTTGAATTAGTCTCAATTGACAGTTGGTTGAAGGAAAATTTTGAAAAAAAATAATAATATGGAGAACATGAATAACCAATGAATATCGATATCAAAGCTCCAACTCCGTGATTTTTTATACAAAACATGAAGAACCAGTGGATTCATAACCATTTGACACTGATTTAAGATAATTTCAACAAAAAAAAAAAGAATCGAAAATTGAAAATGCTCACCAGATCAAACATGTGGGATATATGACCACTACCCTTGCGTTTCGTATCGCACAAGTGAGATACAAGATATATCGTGGGATATATTGGCCGATATCGTCGATATTTAAAACATTGGGTACATATGGGGTGATTGAAGATGGATGGTTGCACATGTGGGTTTAACTTGTTGAAATTCCTTTTTACTTCCAACATAGGAAAATACCTTTCTTAGGAGGGGTGTGCGAAAATAATTTGCTGATTGTCCAGGAAAATGAAAGAGTAGGAAATGGCATTTCCTGCAAGGAAAGGCTTCACAAACAGTGGAAGGTGTGTTCCGTGGGAAGTGATGTTTCCTTTTTTCGTTTCCTCAAATCTTTTGTAATAAGAGTATTTCTGTGGCCGAGGTGATTAATCGGGTTCTCATTTTATTATATGAGTGGGCCCCCTGAGTTTAGGTCGGGTTGTAGTTTTTGGGTGGTCGTTTTTGTTTTCTTTTCCTCTTTCTTTGTTGTTTTGGTTTCTTAGGTGTGGTTTTGTTTTCTCTTTTTGTTTTGTGTCCTGTTTGTGTTTTTCTTTGACCTCTGACCCTAATAAAGTTGCATCATCTTTAAAAAATAAAAAGTGGCCTAGAAACATCTTTCATGTTATTTGGCTTCAAAATACATTATTTCAATGTGAAATTACCGAAATACCTTTGGAGTGCCTTATTTCCAAAGGGAATTTCTAAATCCCTTTGAAAAGTAACTCTTTGCTAAGTTTTAACTTTTGAAAACTCTAAAACAATAACATAATCTATTTAACAAAAACCCCTCGAAGTACAAAATTCATTTCATATGAAAATATAAATTGGATTGAATTGAATTTTGTACCGTAGGTTCATGCGAATTTGAATGTCTAGAAAATATCGCAGCAATGAACTTTTGGAGAATGGCATTTTCTATCATTTCTTTTTTCAAGAAAACAAAATTAGAAATGGCGTTTTAATGCAAGGGCATTTTCACATCGGGCTCGAGTGGGGTAGCCTATGGGATGCGAGAACACACTCAAAGTGGGCAGCCCGTGTGAGGCAGGCTCCACCCGTGTGATGTGGTACCCATGTGATGTGGGGCCCACGAGGGGGTTCGACCAAGGTCCTAACCCATGCAATGTGGGTCCTGGGCTATGAGATAAAGGGATTAATTCGCCATACTCTATTAGAGCAAGTGGTTACTTGTCCTACATTAAAGTGGTATCAAAGCGGGAGGTCACGCGTTCGAGACTCCTCACCGAGGGTGATTAATGCGGGGACATTTTCACACAGAGCTCGAGTGGAGTAGCCTGTGGGATGCGGGGACACACTCGAAGTGGGCGGCCCTTGTGAGGCAGACTCCAACTGTGTGAGGCGAGTGGCTCGTGTGAGGTGGTACCCATGTGATGTGGGGCCCACAAGGGGGGTTCGGCCGAGGTCCTAACTCATGCGATGTGGGTCCTAGGCTATGAGATAAAGCGATTAATTCACCATGCTCTATCAATTCGAGCTTTTAGAGCAAGTAATTAATTGTCCTACATCAAAGTGGTATCAAAGCGAGAGGTCTCGTGTTCGAGACTCCTCATCGAGGGTGATTAATGCAGGGACATTTTCACACAGAGCTCAAGTGGGGTTGCCTATGGGATGCAGGGACACACTCGGAGTGGAACTCACCCGTGTGAGGCGGGTGGCTCGTGTGAGGCGATACCTATGTGATGTGGGGCCCACGAGGGGGTTTGGCCGAGGTCCTAACCCCATGTGATGTGGGGCCTGGGCTATGAGATAAAGGGATTAATTCGCCATGATCTATCAGTTTGAGCTTTTAGAGCAAGTAGTTAATTGTCCTACATCACATTTGCTAAGAATTTAAAAAACTATTTGCTTCTTGCTCTTACTATCTCCTTCTCTCTCTTCTTCAGGCAAACGTGCATGAAAACTACTTTCTATTACTCTTGAAGTTCGTTTATGTTTCGCGAAGATTTATGAATTCCAGATATATTGCATGAAAACTACTTTCTATTAAGTTCGTTTATATTTTGCAAAGATTTATGAATTCCATATATAATTCTGCTACCATGAACACTCTTTGAGCAAAATATTCTGTTTGAATACAAACTTCCTTATTCTTTTTCTTTTTTTTTTTTTTTTTTCTTTTTTTTTTTTTCCCTTCTGTTTTTGTTTTTGTGTTTTGTTTTTTTGTTTTTTGTTTTTTTTTTTTTTGCACACAGCCTTCAAAATTCCTTTAAAAAAACTCTTAGAAGTTTCACTAAAGCATAAAAAAGGAACTGCAATTCTGATATACAACTGTGGGCAATTAGAACCCTGGGTGGGCAGAGCCATTGCTACAGCATTTGGTTCTAATCTCATTCTGTTAAACAAAGTATTTGGCCTGGAGACAAAATCTATGTCGTTAAGAGTATAATGCAAAGGCCATGGCTCTTTGCCATTCCATCTAAAAACTTGCATAGAAACTTGTGTCTAATACTTTGTTAAATTATACTTTCCTTCTTTTGGGGATCATAGCATGATCTATTTATTAGCAAGGTGGATGTTAAATTAATGGAGTGGCTAATCGAGAGATTGTGAAAGTCACAATTTCGTTCAGTGTTAAGTGCTCAAAATTCAAGATTTTTTCTCATTCATGTGTATATTTGGTGTTAAAATCCTTTAGATGTTTTCTTTAGTTCATCTTTTCAACAAGACGATATACATACTAACTATTCCTTGCATTTTTTCTTCTTTGACTTGTGCAGTTTCCATATTATCAGTTTGTGGACCGGGAGTCAATGTATAAAGTAGGATCGCTGTTCTATGCAATTTATTTTTTGGTGAGCTTTCCAATGTTTTTGAGGTAAGAGGTTGATCTCATGATGTCAATATATAATACTTTTTTTAAGGGAAACTCTCGATTTTATTCATAGCTTTTGGTTAACGTTACCAATAAGGAGGAGAAAACTTATAAACTAAGCTCAAACCACCTTTCATGCTCATATGGGAGTGAGACTGCCCCCATTTCATTCAGCACGATGTGTTTCACACAGAATCAGAAAGGGCAATTGGCAGACATTGCTTTTCCTCCTTTCTCCAAAATCTACATTCCTCAAGACATGAAATGAGTGGGCTATCAGTTTTGGTGGGAATAAAAAATCATGTTCACTCGTGAGACACTTTAACACACCCTAATATTGTTTACTTTAGGCTGTGTATGGTTGCACCAGATTTCATGATATATCATGAAATTTTGCACCAAATTAGACTGATTTAGTCATCAAATATTGCGATATATCATGAAATTTGGTGCAACTAAACACACCTTAATTCATATTCTAAAAATTATTTTAATGATTATGCCCAAAGCATGGCATTTCTTAGATAATCGCAGTAGTCATCATCATCTAAGCTTTATAGCAACTAATTGGGTCTGCTACATGAATCCCACCTAATTGCAATAGTATTAATGGGAATTCTTTCCATTTACATCATACACTAGACTAGACTCTCAAAGTATGTGGCACCCACTCTGTACTCATCATATCCAGTTTAGAGGAGTATTCTGTTTAGAGAAGGATTTGAAATAGGTCCCCATTACATACACCAATAAGCGCATGTGTACTAAAAGGAACTGGATATGAAATGGATGCACAATGAATATCATGCACCTGGAAATAGGTTCACAACTTCACATTGCATGAGTACATCCACAATACAACCAGATATGCACTTCAAAAACTGGATGTGAAACGGATGCATATATGGGAATGCATATATTAGTCTCACTTCAAAAAAGAGGTGGGGACACCCTGTGTCTTCAAAAAAAAAAAAAATTTTGCAAACCATATAAATTTAATGTAATTTATATAATTAGTGTTTAGTGTAACTTACCTGTTGCTTTATGTGTTTACCAAATTAATGTGGAATACAGCATGACCATTAATGATAGGAAATTTGCAGGACAAATTAGAATACGTGCAGTGTTTCAAATAGCGCCCGTAGCGTAGCGATAGCTTATGCTACGTAGCGTAGCATGGTCGTAGCGCTACGTAGCGTCCCAAATAGCGTAAATTAGCACGCGTAGCGTCCATAGCGTAAGCTACAACGTTTTTTTTTTTACGATATTATTTTTTTCGCGTTTTCTTTGTTTCTAATGTTAAAGAATGTGACACTTGTATTGTACTTAATGCTTTTAACTTATGGGATTTTTATTTCTTTTCATAATTGTGACTTGTGGTTTCAATTAGACATTATTAATTAAAGTGGTTTGCTTAGAAAGTTGTTGATGTGATCATTATTTGATTTGGCTTATATGTGTGGATTGGCTTTTGATAAATGATAACTAATAACTTTTTTGAACATGCTTATAATTGATAAAATGAACCATTTTTTAGGCATTTTTGTATTTTTTTCCTTTTTTTTTTCACTATTTATTATATTTGTCCTATTTTTAAATTAAAAAATAAAAGTATCGTGTAGCTTACGCTACACGCTATAAAAGGTTGAGCGCTATGCATCACGCTACCACTATTTAAAACACTAAATACGTGGAAACCGAAACAC
Source organism: Magnolia changhungtana (assembly GCA_030180095.1). NCBI lineage: Eukaryota > Viridiplantae > Streptophyta > Magnoliopsida > Magnoliales > Magnoliaceae > Magnolia > Magnolia changhungtana. The sequence goes on from JASAUF010000189.1 coordinate 1,340,719, forward strand.
AACATATCTAGTGTCAGTTTATTAGTGTGAGCAAATTGGATGCAGGAGTCTCATTCTATTGATGTTTTAAAAAACCAAGATTGACTAGAGGAAATTCCATAACTAAGCTTAACATGAAGATAAATTATTATAATGGGTACCAAAGTACATGGGTGGATCAAGAACGGACCACACTTATCTCCAACACCGCCTCTCCAGCTCAATAGAAGTTTGATGGATCAAATGCCACAGTAGCTATCGAAGGTATAGATACCTGCAAAGACTTGGATTGTGCCAGGCATAGGTCCGTAGAGTGATGTCACTGGGAAAGGAAACTAGTGGGAGTATTAGACTCATCAAAGGAATCAAGAAGCGTGAATAATTTTTTTAAATTCATCCAACATGCTTTAAGTTGGGTATGTTAGAATCTTTGAACTCGGACCAATAGAGTTGCTGCATTGATGGTCTGTTAGAGAGAATCAAGTTACTGTTTGATAGAGATTTAGCCCATAGCACGGTGGGACAGTGCTGTGCAGCAAACCTTGAGGGCTCAGTTTCCATCTTAGCATGTTGCCAACGAAAATATCGTTTTGTTGGATTAGGCCCTGTTTGGAAGTCCCTGCTTTCATGGCTGTTAATCAGTACCTAGACCTTAGGGTACCTGATGGAATTGGAACCCAACCTGATTTTAATGGGTCCGCGTCCAACTTTTTGGACCCGTCAAGTAATTGGGTCAGGTTCAGATCTCAGCTTTTGTGACCTGGTTAAATTTGGGACTAGTTGGGTTCAGGTCGGTTCGGTCAACTAGGACCAGGTTAAAATTGGCCGGGTTGCGACCAATTAGTTTTAATGGTAATATTATATATATATATCGTTTGTTGCAGCTATGGAACGTGGTTTTTCAAGCCATAAGCATGCAATGGGACCCATTTACGCACCACATGTCAAAGTGGCACATTCTTGTGTGATCTAAAAGCCATCCATCAAGTGGGTCCAACCATATAAATGCTCTTATTTGATCCAAATCAAGTAGAAATCTAGATCTAAAGATCTGATGGGTACACGAAAGATTCCCAGACCCAATGGGATCTGGGTCTGGGTCTTCAAGATCAAGACCTGGACGAGGGAGGACCTGGACCTGGCAAGGCCCAGACCTGCTTAGCCAGGGTTTGGGTACTATAGGACCCATCCTGTTGACAACCCTACCGCTTTACAAGGATAGGATTCTGGTTTTTTATTTTTTGGCAGCAGCGATCCGTGATTCATTTAGGGTGGCTGGTGAAATGAAAATTTTATTAGACAGGTTCTTCTTTTCCCAACTTTTTTGCTGCAACTTGCTAGCATTGTCATCTCACTTCAGACTTGAGCATTGCACATCCTCTGCACTTCCAAAATCAGCCGCTTCTAAACATAATCTGAGCTAGGACCCCACCCATGACTGATTGGGTTAGTTTTTCTATTTTACTGATGAATACCTTCCCATGTGGCTTTCATTTTAAAGATGTTATGTTTGTTATTTAGGCCATGAATTCTCTTATAGTTTGTGTATTTTTCAAATGCATCTTCTCAATTTTCACAGGATTGATGAGAAACCTGGCGATCCGTGGGACCTACCCAGAGTGGCTGTTGACGCGTTGGGTGCTGCCATGCTTGTCACCATAATACTGGATTTATGGCGGATATTCCTGGGACCCATTGTTCCGATCCCGGATTCAAAACAGTGCTTCCAATCAGGCCTGCCATGGTTTTCATACTAAAGACCATTTGCATGGAGAAAGAACATGAAAGTGCACTTCAGCACCTTGAGTAGATCATGCAACTAGTAGGGATGTACCATAGAAGAAACTATGTTGTGAAAGAAAATGCTCAAGTCCCATTTTTTAAAAATTTGAAAACGTGTAAACTTTTTAAATGTAGGATAAAAAAGAACTGGGACTTTCTTCATTTGAGAATTTTGTGACCGTAGACACCTGCATCCATGGGTACACACAGGGAGGTACACCAGATTTTCAATGTTGTATCTTACAGCATGGAAAATGTTTTATGATACTTGTGTACTGCATGAAGAGGAATGCTACTATGTCACGAACTAGTGTCAGAGTTCTACCAAAGCATCTCTATTGTACACATTGCACAAGTGTATGGCCATCAGAACTGTTGAATTTGTGGCTAACCACGTGGATGTTTGTGTGTGGTACCCATCAAATCAATGGCCTGAAAGAAAAGGAGTGATTTGCTCAAAACAGAGCTCTGGCGAGACTCAACGGGAAAAACTCTTCAGCTGGGATGGTCAGAGACGTACATCAATGGCATTGTTCGTTCTATTGCCCATCCAAGAGTTTCAAATGCTAAACATGTTTGCAATGCATATGGTGAGCGAACTCCACTCCTATTTACACACACATCATAATAGCATTCTTCCTGCTGCACCAACATCAGCTACATGATGCAGGTTTCTTTTTCAAAATGGTATGTAAAGTCCATCAATTGTAGATCAAGATGTCTGTGGGGCCCATGGTTTATTCACATTACCTTCATTGTCGAAATTATTATAAACAATCTAGCCATAATTGAAGGTGTACATGAACCGAGCTAGCTCGGCTAGCTCGCTTGACTGAACTCAAAAAAGCTCGATTAGACTCGGTTCGAGCCTGAGTTCGAGCTGATTTTTTTAGCTCGAAAATGAGTTCAAGCTGATTTTTTGAGCTCAAAAATGAGTTTGAGCTGGCCCCAGCTCGACTTGGATCGAACCCAGCTCGAATCGAACCAATTCGGTGACTCGGCTACTTTGATATTGTTGTTGCTCAGCAAGTGTTTGATGAAATGACTCAAAGAAGTGTGGTTGGTGGCAAGGAAGGTATGTATTTGAAACCAACACCCTTTTTTTCTTAATTTTTATGTTGCTTAGAAGGTGTTTGATAAAATATTTGTAAAACCATTGTTGTTGTCTCAAATACAGTGAGATTTTGAAGGTGCAGTCTAGGTGTTTGTGAAAATGCTGCAATAGCGAACTCGGCTCAATCTTGGCTCGAACTACTACTCGAACCGAGCCGAGTTGGCTAGTCAGGCTCGAGGATTGAGCCGAGCCGAGCCGAGTTCAAGCTGAGGTCAACTAGTGGCCGAGCCAAGTCAAGCTGAGGCCAGCTCGACCCGATGTACACCCCTAGCCATAATCATCATCACTACAGCTTTTTTGCAGCAATTGTAGTCAATCGTATTTCCTCAATTAATCGTTGGGCCCTATCCTCAGTAAGGGTCATTTAGATGGTGTGATTTTCCAGTCCTAGTAATGCGATAAATCCCACGAGTAATCAATCATGAATTGGTGACTTTTGGATTGGCCAATGTTTTGTTTGTGACTTTCAAATTAGCCAGTTATCATAGCGTGGACCACCTTGTGTGGCCCACCTGAAAATCTCCCTTGTATGATTCCAGGATCAGAACCTGGCGTATGGGAGCTAGGAGCCGAGAATGGGGTACTAGGCACTAGATTTGGCAGGAATTTTGTAAGCCCAGTTCCCGAGTTTGGGGCATGACACCAAATCGCCAGTTGGTTGGTTTTTAATTTTTACTTTTTGGATTGTGATATGGATATCTTAAAATTTGTGGATCTTTTGTAGGTAGTCTAATGATGTTCCAACAATGGCTCGAAAATCATCAGCGATTAAGGGGGATTAGTTAAGGTGAGGGGATGTGAGAGAATGGGAGAGGATTAATCAATCATGGATTGTGCCCCAGTGCATTTTTTAGGGAAGCTACTAAGCTCTACTTTTTGGAAATGGGCTATAGGGGACTTACCAATCCTAAGCTTTGGAAACCCAAAACCAGGGTTTCTAAATAACTGCTTACATTGGGCCAATCTAGGATTAACGAATGTGCATCCAAACCGGGTTAAGTGAATAAACCTTCACATCCCCTCTCATCACCTCAGTTCTAGTTCTTTTCAGATCTTCCTCTCATCATCTATTTAGTCACTTTAACCCTAATCAAAGTTCACCTCTTTATTGGAGTTCTCTTCAACTTCATCGTACACATCTGAACCATCTCAATTTGATCTCATCTCTTGGGGCCAATTTGGATAGAGAATTCCATGGTAAAAGAAATCAACACCACAATTATTGTTAAATCATTTTCCACCGTATTGGAAACATCTTAGACTTCCTTTTCGAAGATTCCATAGACAAGACAACAGTAGATGTTTGGATAGATGGATTTCACAAATTAATCATTAGGCATTTTCATGGTGTTTTCTAGTGCAAGATACAATGTGATAATTTTGTAATGAATATTGGATTTCCGCTTGCTATTTCTAAATAGGGTTTTTTAATTTAGAGTCCTATTTTCTATAGTAAAAATAAAAATAATCATGCATAATCATTATAATTTCTATATTCATTTCAATCCAAGCATAGCAAAATTTTACTTATTTCAAGTGTCTACTTTGATTTTGACTGAAATCTCACCTATGCAAGCATTCTTATCAAATATTTTGTCTTGCTAAAGTCAAGAAACTTCGTAGAATCATAGAGCTCAAAGCTGCTAACAATTCCTTGTATATCTTCAATGGAGTTTGATCGATCTCTTGAATAAGAGTTGAAATTATCCTTTTGTTGCTTAGCAACTTGAGCTCTGATACCAACTTAGGAAAAAAAGTTTGAACTTAATACGAGTTGCTTGTAGGCCACCATTCAAAAATATACGTTGGTTTTCACCTAGATGCTCATATTGTGGCACCGTAGTTGTGTTAGTTTTTCTTCTTTAAAAGTTTACTATGCTCGTCGCATAGAACCCTACTCGAAGTTATTTGCATGTGTAATTGCATCAAGCCACATCAAGTGGTACCAAAGTTTAAGATCCTATAGATCCAATAATCTTATGGAGATGGTATGTTAGAAATCACACAAGTCTAAGGAGATGTGCGAAAATTGAGATATGAGAAATCGAGGTAGAAGCTGACTACATCTCTAGCGCATTGGATGGGGTTTCATAACGTCGAAGGGAAGCTCGTGAGGAATCTCTATCTAGCAAAGTTCAGGTACCTAAAATTCAATGGAAATTCGATCGATATATGATGAATCTAGTGGTTAGGGAGAAGGCATGCATGAGGAAATTTTAAACGGTTTGTATGCAATGGAAGCAAAATAATATCAAATTGGATATATTCAAGGGATGCATGAATAAACACAAACATAAAAAAACGAACCTTTATAAACATGGGAAGAGGAAGCCTTATTGGGATGCAAAACTTTATGGGGCTTTTTAGGTTACTCTTTCATAACTAGTAGCCTATGCCATTTATCTTTTCTTGTAATAGAGAGATCTCTCTAAAGCAATCCGGTACATTAGGTAAATTGTAAGTAATACCCACAATATACTCATCTAACCACATGGAGACTTCGATCAAGTCAAACTCATTTAAGCTTAGATATTATGTGCACTAGACATGGATGTATGCAACCACTCTATTTTATGCTATTATACATATTCTTCTATTGCACTACCTTAAGGCTGAGTGTATCCACGATCATGATTGATCAACCAAAACAAATTTAAACTTCTAACTTTATAAAACAATGTACATAATTAAAATCAATTGTCCAATCAAAATGATTTACAAAAACAAGTTTGACTAGCCATATTGATAAGTCATTTCAATTCTTAATATGAGGCTAAACCTATAAGGGTCATAGATCCTTTGATGAAAATCCCAATTATCGTGAGAACATGATCACTCCCAACTTAAAATGGTCCACCTAAAAGGTCCATATATTGGTGGATTGAAGTAACTAGTTTAGTGTTTACGAGCACCCTAAGTCCTCTCAAGTCCAAGTATAAGCTTAACAAACATAGAAAATACAAGCTAATACCAAGTAATAAAATCCAACTTGATTTTCTAGATCCGAGTAATATGTATGCATGCATGCATGCACTTACGCATATGGGAACAATATCCAATGGCAAAACACTCATACACAAAACAGTCACACCATTTGTAAAGTCACGTGGTTTAAGCTATTCTAAATTATTTGCTAGTCATGACAATATTTTAAGTTTACATCGAATTAAACAAGTTAATCTTCACAATATATACATAACTTGTCATACTTCATTCCTTGTGAATACTGAGAGACCTTGATGAAGTCTTCTACTTAGATCCCTCACAGTCATATCTACTCTATATATGTTTAATAACAAAGTTGTTAGAATAATTTCGGGAAACGTACTTGAATAAAAAAAAGAATAAGATAAATTTGGAACCCCACATCTGAATACCAAAGCACAGAGAAAATAATACGAATTTTCTGTTGTTGTGAGGCGCAGACTCAATTACACAGGAAACCGTGATGATTGAACACCCAGCATCATCATAAAACTCTCTAGAGCCACACAAGCTTTGGATCAAGTTGATATTTGTGTTTTCCCTTCATCCAAGTTTGTGTGAACTTATTAACAGGTTGGATGGCAAATGAACATTACAGTGGGCCCTAGGAAGGTTTCAACGGTGAGTGTCATGATCCCAATTATTTCATGTGGTGTGGTCCACTTGAACTACAGGTCCACACATAGGAAACAGTGATGATCGAACACCCAACATCATCATAAAACTCTCTAGGGCCATAAAAGCATTGGATCAAGTTGATATTTGTGTTTTCCCTTCATCCAAGTTTGTGTGAACTTATTAACAGGTTGGCTGGCAAATGAACATTACAGTGGGCCCCAGGAAGGTTTCAACGATGAGTGTCATGATCCCAATTATTTCCTGTGGTGTGGTCCACTTGAGCTACAGGTCCACGCACAGGAAACAGTGATGATTGAACACCCAACATCATCATAAAACTCTCTAGGGCCACAAAAGCTTTGGATCAAGTTGATATTTGTGTTTTCCCTTCATCCAAGTTTGTGTGAACTTATTAACAAGTTGGATGGCAAATGAACATTACAGTGGGCCCCATGGAGGTTTCAACGATGTGTGTCATTATACCCATTATTTCTTGTGGTGCAGTCCACTTGAGCTATAGGTCTACTTCATTTTTTGGTTCATGCCCTAAAATGAGATGGCAAAATGGATAGTCTGTATAGATATAAAACACATATATCATTGGTGGGTGCCACAACATCTAATGCATCACCACACCATTGCTGGGTCGTGGGTAGCACCACCTAATATGGGTCCCAACATTGGGGAGCACATCACCACACGAGAGGGTGGAGGGTTGCTGTGAAGGATTCATGCATTTGTAATCCGTGTGTTATAGGGGTCATTTGGCATCGTGGATTTAAGTGATCAAAAGTTATTTTGCATAATTGGATTAAATGGTATTTGGAAATGGAGGTGTCGTTTTGAATTTTTTTTGCTTTTGGTGTAATTTGGAATTAAATGTTTTTTTTTTAATACTTATTTCTAAAGTCAAGAGGGTCACATGTGTAACAATGCTGTTATTAGGCATGATACCCAAAATAATCGAATTATCTATATGCATCACTAAAATTGCATCAATAGAACAATATGAACAACCAAAAAATTGGACATGTAAATCAACGATAAAAAACGTTGGCAAGTTACTTATTTGTAATCATGTGCTTGTGACCCACCTAAGTATTGGGGGACTGCGAAAACAAACCCTGAGTAGAATCAAACATGCGAAAGATAAATGCAATAAAGCATCCACGCGAACACACGATTTTGCATAGAAAAACTCTTGCGGGAAAAAACCACGGCACAAAGCGACAAATATGAAAATGAATTACAAGAGGTAGATCTTACAGATGCAAAATCATTTTGAAAACCTTCCTCCCTCTAAAACAAGCCCTTCAATATCTTAGATACTCTAATCTCGTATTACACCCATATTTATAGTGTTACAACCGGAATGGGAAATAATTCATGCAATTACGCAAAACTACACGCACTATCAATCTAAGCATCGATCAATCAACATCAATCAAGCTCCCATGTTCGATCAATCGAATATGCTAACAAACGTGCAAAGACTTTACAAGTATTTTTTCGAATTGTGTCAATCGATCGAGCCCCATAGTTAATCAATCAAACCTGTTAAAAAATGTCCAGGGACTAATCTATATAATTTGAGGTTCACTTGATTGATCGATCTGCCTGGTCAATCGACCGAGACAAGAATTTTAAGTACAATTAATGACATCTAGACAACAATCTCCACCATGGCTTCAATCATCATGAGTCACAGCTCCAGGCTCCATCTTTAATCACCTCCATCATAGTTTCATCATTGTCGTTGTTTCTTGTACACACTCCGTCTTCATCAAGCCTTTGCCAAACTTAAAGAAGTCAAACAGAATTTGAACTTTTTTACGTGAACCACACTTATAAACATATCCATTGGATTCATGCTCGTGTAGATCTTATCAAGAGTAACTCTTCCTTCCTCAAGCATACGTCAAATAAAATGATAGTGAACATCAATGTGTTTAGTTCTATAATGGTAAACTGGATTCCTTGCCAAGTTGATCACGCTTTGTAAGGCCCGTATCCTATTCCGTACCATTCCGTTGGCTTCCGCGGTCCTTTCGGTCGAATTTCGGAAATCCTTGACTTGTATCCGACATTTGCGCGAGATCCTAAGCCGAGTTCCGCATACCGAAGTCGGCTCGAACCGGAACTTGTACCTTAGCGACCGCGCCGTCGCCGCTGTTCTAACGCCGCCACTCGCACCGATCCGATACCCAGGCCAAGAGATGTGGACCAACGTTCGTTCCGAAGACACGCCGTGCGTTGCGAATTTCGAGGGAATCTCTACGTCATGTCTCATCAACAATCAATCAATCAATGTCAAGTACAAGTCAAGTCACACCTTACCCCAAGTACAACCAACCCATCCCTCCTTTTCCCTTAAGTCAACTCTCTCTCCTCTCACCATCCCTCTTTTACAAAAAAATCAAACAAACCCATACCTCTTCATTACAACCACCACATCACCTATCCCTTTAATATTTTTTCTCTCTTTCCCTCATTCTATCTCTACTCTCTCAAGCTCCATACGTCCATGCAATTTCAAGAGCAACAAGTGTGGCCCATTTTTCCCCTCTCTCATCTCTCATCACCACCATCAAACTCCCATCAACCTCCATCAAACTTGAAGGCAAGGAGCTTACAAGCCTAAGGGAGCAAGGAGAAGGCCTAGAGGTGGGTGATCCACCATTGATTCTAATTTAAGAGCTCACTTGTTGTGGGACCCACTTGATGTATGCATTGTATTTGGGAGGACCCAATAGTGGCGGGGTCCCTCCCCTTCACGTCTCTCTCTCTCTCTCTCTCTCTCTCTCTCTCTCTCTCTCTCTCTCTCTCTCTCTCCCTCTCTCTCCCCTTCCCCTAGAATGAAGTGGGCCCCATCGAATCGCGTTAAATCTACTCCATCCATCAAACGGTGTGGCCCACCACATTCCAGGTGAAATCCATCGTCCATTTTTGGGATGGTGGGAAGTCCCACCTGTCATATAATATATTATATTTATTTTATATTAATATATATAAATGCATGGTGGTGGGCCACGTACATGTGAGACCTACCATGGTGCATGTGTTATATCAACACTCTCCAGCGTCCAGGGACGCTAGACGTGCAGCTGTGGGGTGCGGCTAACAGTGAAGTGTGAAGTGACGTGGGGTGTACTAAGCATGGGGTGGGCCACTCATGCAGGCCCCACCTTGATGTACTATATAATCCACGCCGTCCATTTCATTGCTCAACCTATTTTGGGCATTAAGCCGAAAAATGGAACCAATCCGATAATCAAGCGGGTCACACCATAGGAAATAGAGGTTCTACCATTAAAATACACCTTGATGTTGCAGTCCACCAAAACCCATCGAATATTGGGCTTGATGGGCTTATACTGGTCCGTAGAGGCCAATGGGTGGGGCAGATTTCCCTGATGTGGGCCTCACCTAAGAAAAACCCCAAATATAAAAAGAAAAAAAAAAAGAAAAAGAAAAAAAAAGGCGGCAGCTGCTGCTGCTGCATCCCGAGGACAGCGTCCTCTGCCATCCACGGACGGACGGGCTAGGCAGCGACCCACGATCCCAGCCGTGGGCCCCACCATGATGTGTTTCGATCATCAACACCGTACATTTGTTGGGTCCCTTCTAACAGTGGCCCCCTCCCAAAAATCAGCCACATGTGATGCTCAGGTGGCCCACGTCACATCGAACAGTGACGATTGAACATCTGCCATTAAAACCCCTTTTTGGGTATCCAGAAGTTTTGGATTATTATGAAATTTGTTTTCCCACTTCATCTGGGTCCGTATGACCTCATCAACGGACTAGATGGCAGATAAACATCACCTTGGGCCCCTGGTCAGTTTGGATGGCAAATAGACATTACGGTGGGCCCCAGTCCCACCCCAAGTCCACGTGGCCTTATCAACTGGTTGGGTGGAAAACAAACGTTATGGTGGGCCCCTAGTCCACGTGACCATATGAACAGTTTGGATGTCATATAAACAGTACAGTGGGCCCTAGGTCTGAGTAACCTTATGAACAGTTTGGATGTCAAATAAACATTACCGTGGGCCCCCAGGTCTGAGTGACCTTATCAATGGGTTGGATGGAAAAATAAACATTATGGTGGGCCCCACATGGGACCCACTAATACATGTATTGTAATCCACACTTTCCATTAGTTAGGGCCCCACCATAAGGTATGTACTTCATCTATGTCGACCATCCTTTCCATCCTTATGGGATCCACCATGATGCATGTGTTTCATCCAAACCGTCCAACCATTTTGGAGATAATTTTAAGGCATGTGATGGAATAAAAATAAAATAAGACGGATCTAGGATCAGATGGACCACATTATAGAAAACAGTGGGCTTGAACACCCACCATGAAACCTTGGGAATTCTAATGGTGGGATTCCTTATCACCACTTGTATTTGGGTGTGGCCCATTTGATATACGCGTGGCTCATTGTTGAGGCCACCTTGATTTACATAAGGCCCATTGTTGAGGCCCATTTGATGTATTGGAGGCCCATGGGTCGAGGCCCAGTGGGATGTACATGAGGCACATTATAACGTGATTCCACCATGGTTTATGTGTTGACCTTTATAGCGGGCTATGCCTTGGAAGAAATAATGGTTTAACGTCTACATTGTAAGGATGATGTTGGTTAAATGTCCACATTGTCACTCTCCCTAGGGCCCATGATAGGCCCATACTTGTGGTGTGTAGGCCGCCTAGGCCCACCTTTGTTATGATCAGAACTCATCTCCATATAACATGATTCATGATCATACGCATCATATGTATGCTTGATATAAGGAGTGACTGATCATAGCATAGCCTTCGGGCAGACTGTTCATGGGCTCCCTGATAGGCGGAGTTGCCCCACATGAGCGCGCGGTATGCGCAGGATTATTACATGTCTGGAATGGTGATTCATGCACTTGCGTTTGTGTGATTGTGATTATTGTATGCCCTAGCGACATCAGGGTCGTAGCCTCCACAGACACATAGTGGGCGGTTGGATTGGATACCGAAAATACTGTTTCTAACATCGGGGCGCTATAGATGTCCCTGGGTGAAAATTTCTAAACTCGATGGTACCAGATGATGACTCCAACGTTGAGACCGAGTGGATATATGAGCACGCGAGGGTCGAATACCAGGAGGCCGCGTCTCCCACTATGTCGTGGTCAGTTGGAAAGGGGTGTAGCCTTACTTGCCCGAGGGTAGGGGGCAATACTGGGCTGAGTTTGACCAGCTCATGAATGGATCCGCTATCGACGTGCCGGATAGGTATTAACAGACTATTGGCCAGGCGAATAGTGAGGTTTCTTACACTCACTTGGACTGTGCGACTGGAAGAGCGGCAGTGCCATTTGGAGTGTACTAAACCCCGGTGATTATCCAGAATGAGAACTGTACTGATATATGGTGAGGATTGACATGCTTGAATCGCATCTCGCATTGCATGGCCTTGTTATGGCCGGTAACATTCATATCTTGCACCGCATAGCCTTGGTATGGCTGTCTGCATTCATGTACTCATCAGCATGATTCCACATTACTTTGACCTTACATTCTGAGCACGCTCGCATTGCGCACACACTTACACCACCCTCTAAGCTTTCTATAAACTTATGCATGATTGATGCGTGCAGGTGACGCCAGGACACAACCATAGTCTCACCGCGGTTAGAGCGCACAGCCGAGCTTCTGGAGTTTTTGTTACTTTCATTATATTGTATTTCCCTTTCATACGCCTTATACTCAAAAGTTTTTTATCATAGTAGATTTTGTGATGGTGTTCTTGTGGTTATTGTTCGTAGGTTATGCTTATGGTTATGCTTATTACAAATCAAATTGATAATTAGAAATCCTCCTTATAGCATCCCAGGATCGGAACCTGGTGTATGGGTATTGTGAGCCGAGAATGGAATACTACGGAGGTTGTCGGCGCCGGATTAGGCGATCGAAAATTTTGTGAGCCCGGTTTCCGAGTTCGGGGCGTGACACGCTTTCACTGTTACAGTTAACTGGTACGACCAACTACTAAAGCCTAAACTCATTCTTCATTCCACACAGCCAAACACATTCCTTGAAAGCCTCCTTCAATGTCATATACTTAGCTTCGGTTGTGGAAGAAACAATCATAGACTGAAGCTTTGACATTCAACTAATCACTCCACCCACTAACATAAATGAGTAATCGGAAGTTGACATTTTGTTATGCACATTCCTTGCGTAATCGACGTTTACATAACCCTATAAGTTTCTCCTATAATTTTTCAAATTTCAAGACATAGTCCACTATACCTCGTAGATAATGAAGTAGACATTTCCTTGCCTCCCAATGTTGTTTTTCGGGGTTTGACATGTATCTACTCATGATACTAACTGCGTATGAAATATCAGGTCTCGTAAAGACTATTGCGTACATCAAACTACCAACCGCACTCGAGGAGGACACATAAGACATAAATTGATTTTCTTCACGTGTAATGGGACATTGCTTTGAAGAAAGCCAAAAGTAAGCAGCATGGGGTGTGCTAACCGGTTTAGCCTTGTCTATCCCAAACTTGACAAATATCTTCTCAATGTATTCTGCTTGAGATAATTATAGTCTACTCTTCTCCCTATCTCTGTGTATGTCAATACGGGGAATCCTCTTTGCAGCCCTCACAAATTTCATTCCAAATGTCCCTGATAATTGAGTCTTCAATATATTGATTTGAGACATGTTATGATTGGCGATAAGTATGTCATCAACATATAATACCAGTATGATGAATTCTCCATCACTCAGTGCCTTGAAATAATCATATTAACTTTTACTGAATTGTTCACTTATCATGAAAGTATCAAATTTCTTATACCACTACGTAGGCAACTGTTTCAGGGCATACAACGACCTCCTTAACCTACAAACTTTATTCTCTAACCCCTGCATCTCGAACTCCTCTAGCTACTGCTTGTAAATCTACTCTTCCAATTTTTCATGTAGGAAAGTAGTTTTCATATCCATTTGTTCCAATTCCATACTGTATTGAGCAACCAATGCTACACACAAATATAATTTATATCTGCTGATAACATATACTAAGATCTTACTAAAGTCGACACATTCTTTATGAGCATGCCCCTTCACAACAAATTTATCCTTGTATATATCATGTTAGATCTACTTACATCCGATCGCTTTACGTCAAATGAGAAGCTGCAACTACCACGTCTCATTATTGTACAAAGAGTTCATCTCGTCTTGCATGCCACCATCCACTTATTAGCATTCGGGTCATCTAGTGCTTCCTAAAAGGTAGACGGATCCCCCATCCGTAATAAGAGCAAAAGTAATATTCGAATATCTCACCGGTAATCTACGATCTCTCGGTGAATTTCTCCTCACAGGTGGTTGCTCTACCTGCTCTTGTACCTCTTCATACAGCTCAACTTTTTCCTATGTCTCACATTTTTTCGACTTCAACATCGATAACCGTTGTTTTTTATTTATTTATTTTTTGTTTCTTAGTGTTCATCCTTATGGAACAAGTAATCCTCATCAAACTTTATGTTACAGCTAACCGTGATCTTCCGTGTGACCCGATTATACAGCCTGTATCCTTTCACACTATGACCATAGTTTATAAAGGTGCACTTCTTCATCCTCTGGTCTAGCGTATCTCTCTCAACTGACAGTACATGAGAGTAAGTACCACAACCAAACGCTTGCATCCCTGAGTAGTTTATATTATGACCATTCCACACTTTTTCTGAATTTTTATTGTTAATCGATGTAGACAGAGATTGATTCATTAGGTAGCAAGCCGTGTTAACGGCCTCAGTCCATAAGTCCTTACCTAACCCAACATTGCTCAATATACTTAGGGCTCTCTCTGAGAGGGTTCAATTGATGCATTATGCTACATCATTTTTCTCTGGTGTGTGCCTAACATTGTTATACCATACGATCCATCCATCTTTACAAAACTGATTGAATTCCCTTGAAGTGAATTCTCCACCATTATTTATTCTTAATATTTTCAATTTTTGCCATGCCTGTTTTTCTACCATCACCTCTCACATCTTTAAGGTGGCGAAAACATTGGATTTGTGCTTCATAAAATAAACTCGAACTTTTTTTTAATACTCATCTATGAATGACATAAAAAACGATGACCTCTCTGGAAATAACAGGCAAGGTCCCCATACATTTGAATGCACATAATCCAAAAGACCCTTACATGTTTTCCAGATTTAAAAGATAATTGTGATTGTTTACCATATATACAATTCTCGCATATATTCAAATCAACACTTTTAAAAGTATGAATAAAAAACGATTAAAAAGTACCTTTATACCGTGCTCGCTCGTGTGGCCTACGTGCACATGTCATGAACGTGCCGATGTGGACTCCGCTACCGATGCTGCAGCTTTACCCGGCACGATATTCCCGATATGCTTGTAAAGGTTACTGCTCCGTTGTACCTTCATCACAATGAGTGCCCATTTTGAAACATTCATAACATGATAAAATCCAATGAACTTGCACCCAAGTGCATCGAGAGCTCTCATGAATATCAGATTCTTTCTCAATTCAGGAACGTGTCTCACATCCGTCAGGATATGCTCTGTTCTATCAAATATCTTAATGTGCACCGATCCGATTCCAACAACCTTATTCGCAAAGTCATTGCCCATAAACACCTGGCCACCATCACACTGGTTATAACTGATGAACCAACTTCGCTGAAAAAGTCATATAGTATGAAGCCCCTAAATCCAAAATTCACTCATTACTGAGATATCCAAATTTCGAATGGTCAGAATGTCGTAACCCTCCACCTCCTCACTGGACCTCTTTCAATGTTTCATTTAATTTCTTTCCTTTACAGGTTTTAGGATTCTAACAATCCCTTTTCATATGTCGTTAACTCCCACAATTCTAACACTTCATCTTTCCCTTGTCCTTAGACTTTGATCGAGATTGCGAGTTTCCATTATCTCGCTTAAAATTTCTCTTCTTGGCAACCAAGACATTCATAGAGGAACCACTACCACTATCATTCTTTCTCGACTGCTTCGAATGAAGAGTTAAGATGACAATTTTAACATATATGGTATCTGTACCGTGGCATATAGTGTCTGTGAGACTCGTAAGGCTCTGGAAGTGAGTTTAATGGAATTAGAGCTTGGTCTTCTTTGCCAATATTCACTTTCACACTCATCATTTTGCAAAGTAACTGATTATACGCACTGATGTATTTAAGTATCCGACCCTTTCACTATCTCCAGGTCAATTTAATCAATTACATTATAAAAGAACCTCGTTGGACAGACATAATTAGATTAAGGTTTTCACTCTCTTATCTAATTTTTCCCACTTCTCATCACTCATAGTCGCAGGGCATTTCGCTGCACTAAGAAGTGCATGTTGCAATTATTGCTGAACTATAAAACCCATCATCTTCACATTACAAACTTCAATTTTATTTTCCCCGATGAACTTCTCAATTTCACGCTTAACGTTAGATCCTTTTTATCGACATATTCTAGATTCAAACTCAAATACCAACATATAGCTTTGATACCACTTGTTGGGGGACTACGGAAGTAAGTCCGGAGTAGAATCAAACATGCGAAAGGTGAACGTAACAAAGTATACATAAGAACGTACAATTTTATGTGGAAAAATCCATACGAACAAATTTTACGGCACAAAGCGATGACAAATCCTTTATGAAAAACAAATTACAAGAGATAGATCTTACTTAGTTATGCCAAACTCTTCTGAAAACCCTAGCCTCCCTCTAAAACAAGCCTTTCAATCTCTTAGATACCCTAAATTTGTATTACACCCATATCTATAATGTTACAACCAGAATATGAAACAATTCGTGTAATTATACAAAACCGCGCGTGCCATCGATCTAAGCATGGATTGATCGACATCAATCGAGTAATCATGTTCGATTAATCGAATATACTCAAAACTGTCTTGAGAGTACAAGTATTTTCCGAATCGTGTCAATTGATCGAACCCCCATGGTCGATCGATCAAACTTGTCCAAACTTATATAGAGACTAATCTATAGAATTCAGGGTTCACTCAATTGATTGATCAGTTTTGTTGATCGAATAAGACCCTGGTTTCATACACAAATTGAAGACAACCATACAACATTAAGTTCATAATTTCATAAATTTTTTGTTAAAGTATATATTTTTAATAAACTTATTACTATCATTCTATTAAATATTACACATGTATACTAATTTGAAATATTAAAATTAATTTAGTAATCAAATTCAAATTCCTAAAATTATAGTGAAGAGTTTCAATACATTCATATATTTAAATTCCATTGCACTGTGAATCAAGATGCCAAACACAACTAAGGATTCAAAATCCTCTTTATTTTTTTGAATTGAATTCCAATGCGATTCAAATACAAACTCCCAAACAGGCCTGCACTTTGACAATCTATTTCTCCACTCATTTTATGACAAAAGCCCAGACGTGAGGCTGATCTAAAACTCAAGTGGACCTCACCACACAAAACATAGAAATAAAGATACTCACCATTGAGCACTTCCCAGTTCTCACCACAACGTTTGTACACCATCCAACTCATTTGTACGAAATCACAAACATCAGCTTGATTACGAACTTCTGTAGCCACGATGAGTTTTCACAAAAGAGTGTTCAGTCGTCACGGTTTCATGTGGTGTGGAAACGGATGGACGGTGGATATAATACATAGATCATGAGGGGCCCAACAGAGCTCATGGCTGCAGGCAATCGGCATTCCAATCCACTCGTGCTAAACTACTTACACTCTGGGCATAGTTCACCACCGTTTTGTAAAAAGCGGTGATTCATCAACTATACTCGCGCCATTCATGTACAGCATCTGGACCATCAAAAGTGTGCATCGCATCGTGGATGGATCATATCTCTATGCTGACAAATCAACCTCCACCAACCAATTAATGGCCAACAAATGGATGGTTAAAAGTAAAAATATCGTGTGGTCTAAATTCCAAGGTCGAAATCAGATTGTTATTGCTATCTTATCATTGAAAATTTTGTATTATGATTCATCCTTCCAATCATTGGAGAAATTTGAACGGCCTGGATTGCATTACAACAATGTCATTGGTAGGGTTGAAGAGTCATTACGAAAATTTAAATGGCAATAAACTAGCAACGGAGTGTTTCGCCGAAAAATAAAAGGATAAGATACGGGTACATTTGATATTTCCCCGTCCATAAGATAATAATAATAAAAAAAACTTCATTTCCCGCTCCCAAACCTTTCATGGAAAATCTCCGATAGGAAGAGAGAGGATTCTAGGGTTTCTCATCCATTCTCTCAATGCTTCTTCTGTAGCTGATTCCACGAGTAGAAGAAAATGGCTTCCGTTAGCGCCCTTTCTCTCTGCCCTTGCAGCAAACTACCATCTCCTCGCAATAGCAATCTGAAGAAGCAGAGCAGAACATCATCATCATCATCATCTCCCATTTTCACATGCTCTCTTGGATCTTCTTCTACCGTTATAGGTAATTCATGTATATGTATATGTATGTATATATGTAAGAGGAGTGGTCCTATGTAGTCGACTACAATGTGGGGCCCACAATGGTCTGTGTATGACATCCAACCCGTGCAATAGGGTCTCCCAATGTGAAAAATGGGGACGCGGATTAGCTACTGAACGCGACAGTAGAGAGTTTCGCTACTGAAGTGACGTCATCACGTTCTGTGGGACCCACCATGATGTATGCGTTGTATCCACACCGTTCATCCATTTGGAGAGATCATTTTATGGCATCAGCCAAAGAATGAAGTAGATCCAAAGCTCGAGTGGACCCCACTACAGAAAACAGTGGGACAATGACACCCACCACCGTTGAAACCTTCATAGGGCCCACCATGATGTTTATTTGACATCTAACCTGTTTATAAGTTAACAAAGACATTGAATAAGGGAAAACACAAATATCATCTTGATCGAAAACTTTTGTGACCTTGAGACGTTTTTAAGGGTAGGCGTTCAATCCCCACTGTTTTCTGTGGTGAGTTCCAAAGATGTATGGACGGTGTGGATACAAAACATACATCATGGTGGGGCCCACATAACGTAGTGACATCACTTCAGTGGCAAGTCTCGCTACTTCCAGATTCAGTAGCTAATCCTTGTCCGAAAAATGATGCGGATTGCGTAATGTAGAAGTAGAACACATCACAAACGTCAGTACTGTGTATAAGCGGTAAAACTCTGTCAGCCCTGCCATGATGTATGTGTTTTATCCATGCCATCCATTCATTTTGCAAGATTATTTTAGGGCATGAGCCAAAAACTGAGGCAGATTCAAAGCTCAAGTGGACCACACCACAGGAAGCAATGGGGATAATTACGCCCACTGTTGAAACCTTCTTAGGGCCCACCATGATGTTTATTTGCCATCCAACCTGTTCATAAGGTCACACAGACATGGATGAAGAAAACACAAGTATCAGCTTGATCCAAAACTTCTGTGGGCCCCAAGAGGTTTTAAATGGGAGGTGTTAAATCCCCACTACTTGTTGTGGCGTGGTTCGCTTGAGCTTTGTATCTGCCTCATTTTTGGGCTAATGCCCAAAAATGTTTTGGAAAAATGAATGGACAGCATGGATAAAACACATACATCATGGTGGGGCCCACAAGAGTTTTGCCACATATACATAGCACTGACATCGAGCTGTGTTCTACACTACGCTATTCAAGTCCGAAAATGGGATGCCCTAAGAATCAGGCCGATCGAATCATTAGGGTTGGTTCCATGTGAATTTGGAGGTTTTTGGGTGGTGTCCATTTTTTCTTATTGCATTGCTAGCCTGGTGATCAAGTTAGCCTGATTTTTGCGTGGGGTGATTTTCATCAGGAGGGGTGGTTGGACTGGTTGGATGTACACACACCACGGCGGGCCTTTCTCGTGTAGTTGACTACATGGGATAGTTCCCCTGTATGTATATATGTATGTCTGTAGGTAGGAAGGAGATCTGGTCCACTTGTAGTCATCTGACACGTGGCCTGTGTATGATGATCTGGACCCTTCATTTGTTACATGGTTAGTTCCCCTGTATGTATTTATGTATGTCTGTAGGTAGGAAGGAGATCCGGTCTACTTGTAGTCATCTGGCATGTGGCCTGCGTATGATGATCTGGACCCTTCATTTGTTACAAGGCTCCACAAATGGACCGTAGACGAAAAGTCATGATGGTTGGACAATCATAAGTTCAAAATCATGGACTGGATTTTCATTTTTTTTTTGTATGACAATTTTAAATGCTTAGGGTTTTCCAATCACTGCATGTTTTGGTGTATGATCCATTTGTTGTTGTCTTTAATGAATGAATGGCACGGATCATCATATGCCTATGCCATGTACAGTGTACACAGTATAAAACCTTGGAAAAGTGGCACGGATCTTATCCCATAGACATTTGCCATTTTTTATCAGTCTTTATTTCACTTTTTTCTATTTTCATTTTCTTTTGGATTAGTGAGATTCAACTCAATTTTATTGTTTTGATGAGATCAGTGAAATATCATTCGTTTGATGTGCTTTTTATTTTATTTTTTAATGTGTTTGTTAGATATTTGTCACTGGTGTGAGCTTGTGTTTGAAGATATATGGCCTTATTAGGTTGTGTTGGTACTTCTTCTTGCATGTCTCCGTACTTAAGTTCCCTTTACTTCGTAAATTTGCTTGTCTTTGGTTGTGGTTGGATGCATAGTTGAATTGAAAACAATTTGTCTTATAAGGTGGAAATAACCAAATCACCCCTTCCTTCAGTTTTCATATTAAGGATTTGCCACCTAATGGCAAATACATTGCAAGCAAATACATTGCTTGCAACTTGCAATGTATTCTGTATTGATCACCATTGTTATTGGTGCAACGACTGTTCCACCCCTTGTATTGGCCGTTTTTTTTTTTGCCCAAAAAAATATGAAAAACATCCAGAAAATCCCAAATAATCTAAATATTTCATATATATATATATATGTCGTTTTGAACATGTTTTTGGTGTTGTAACGGTCCACTCTTTGGTGAGAGTGTTGTATCGGGTTGTTTGATGAATTTACGAACCTGACATCTTGGGATTGACTGCAAAACTTTTATATTTAATTTTCTAATCATCTAATATGATGCTAAATATATTATAATGAATATAATGCCAAAATATCTCACATTGAAAAATTTTAAGAAAAAATTGAAATTAAGTTCGAATGAATAATGCCGCTGATTTAGGGGGCCATTCGAATGCCCCCAAATAGTCCCAAAATTGATGTGATATATGGCATCCATTCCACTAATGTATATCTCTAAGCATTTGATATCGCTCCTCCAAGTAATTATAAGAAAAATATAAAATTAAATTTAGATGAATAGCGTCTCCGATTTGGGGGCCACTCAAATTTCCCCAAATCGGCCATAAATTCATGTAAGCTATAACACCCATTCCTCTAATGCATATCTTTAACCAGTTGACATCATTCCCCCAAATAAATTTTAAGAAAAAAATGAAATTAAATTTGGATGAATAGTGTCACTGATTTGGGGGACCACTCGATGTCGCAAATCGCCCTCAAATTCATGCAATCTATTTGCACTCATCCTACTAATGTAATTGGCCTTGGATCGACGAACATTTATTGGATGATGAAGAATGAAAAATATTATTTCAAAAAAACTATTGTTCACAAAATCAATGATTAAAGTCGTTCAAACAATTTGATCTTGGGATTGCGACTTAGCAACAATGGGTCCCATAATTAATTGGTTAATTTTAAGTTAATATATACCACATTTACAAATTTTTTAGGTTGTGGATTAGGTGAGGTTAGGGTAATAGCTTAACGGATGATGCCCTAACCATGGGCCCACCCGATGTATATGTTGTATATCCATGCCATTCATGCTGTCCATCCGTTTTGCTAGCTCATTTTAGGGCAAGGTGAAAAAAAAAAAGTAGACGCAAATCTTAAGTGGACCACACCACAGGAGGTGAAGAAGAAGAAAAGAGGTATGCATATTCTTTCGTGTATAACGGCCGTTATGCCTTGTAACAGCCTTTACGGGGGCTATACTGGATTTATGCTTTGGAAATTCCAACCCCCACCATTTCATACCCGTATCGTGTGATGGTCATGGTTGTTACCATTACGTATCAGCTGTTATAGCCGAAACATAACCGTTTTGTTATAAGTTGATTGATTGCACGCTGGAGTGGAAAGGAATGTAACTGCGACTGGGAACTACTTTCTCATTTCGAGTCTTAGAAGTGTGATTAATTTGTCATTTTTTTTCTTGATTAAATGGAATTTAGCAATTCAATTTACTTTTGTATCCAAAAAGAACTTAACTTTGCTTTTGTGTTTACATTTAGTTAGAGTATAATAACTAATGATGTGTTGGATACACTATTGAATTGAATTGCATATACAAGTTCAATGAAGTTAAAATTGCCATAACTGTGATGAACTTCTAAGTATGTTAACGCATGGACATTTTCACACTGGGCTCGAGTGGGGTGGCCCGTGGGATGCAGGGGACTACTAGGGGCGGGTGGCTTGTGTGGGGTGGAACCCATGTGATATGGGGCCCACGAGGGGGGTTTGGCCGAGGACCTAACCCATGGGATATGGGGCCTGGGCTATGAGATAAATGGATTGATTCACCACTATCCAACTTAAAAGCAATTTATTACAATTTGAGCCTAGCCCCTTAGTATGGATGCTGGCCGTGTGAGGCGGGTGGTTCATGTGAGGCAGAATCCATGTGATGTGGGGCTCATGAGGGGGGTTCAACCGAGGACCTAACCCATGGCATGCGGGGCCTAGGATATGAGATAAAGGGGTTGATTTGCCACTATCCAACTTGAAAGCAATTTATTGCAATTTGAGCCTAGCCCCTTAGAATGGATGCTTACGAATGTAATTGCAATTTCATAAGTGTCCACTCCTGAACTAGTTATTGCTCTAGTTATTACGATTTAGTTCAACGGGGCACCCAAGCGTAACCTGTTGCAACAAGCTGGAATCTACCTCTTAAAAAAAAGAAAGAATGTCTAATTTTCCCTTGATTTCACTTTGTTTAAAGTGAATAACTAGTATCCAGTTGCAGTTATGTTTATTTTAAGTTTGATGTGAAACCATGGTGTTCCGTAAACGCCGTTATGTAAAGGTAACGGTGGCAACCGTTACACATTATGGGATCGTAACGGTCGTAACAACCATTATGGAAAAAAAAATGACCTGTAATTGCCGTTAACAGCACGTTACGTTTCCTATAAAGGCCATAACAGTCCTGTAATTGTCTGTTATGGGGCATATACGGGTTTTCCATACTTTTTAATCATCATTATGGGGGAAATACGGGTTTTTCACGATTTTTTTCAATAAAAAAAGAGACTGTAACGGCCGTTACAGGGGCCGTAATAGCCGTTACGACTTGTATCGTCAAGGTAACAATGGTGGCCATTATGACCACCATTACCGTTACAGAACACCTTGCGTGAAACAAAATCAATTGCAATGATGTGAGAGATAGATGGAATATTTATCCAGAAAAAAAGATCTCAATCGAAGTCAAATGTACATCCAAACATACCTTTATATGCTTGCCCGTGTGCATGTGTTTGTTTGTGCATCATCATCATCTAAGCCTTATCCCAATGATTTAGGGTCAACCACACGTATCCTCTTTTGCTACTCCACTATCACGGACCATATCCTCAGTTAAACCATAGGTCCTCAAGTCTTTTCTTATGACTCCCATCCTCACACCCTTCGACCTTCCTCTTGCCCTATTAGATCCTTCAACTTGAACCAAATCACTCCTAGTTGCAGTTCTTGAGCTCCATTGCACATGGCCAAACCATCCAAGTCTACTTTCCTTCATCTTATTACCCATTCGTGCTACTCTTAGGTTCCCTCAAATACATTCATTTCTAATTCTACCTTACCTTGTCTTGTGGCTCTTGCCATCTATTCATCTCAACATCCACATTTCAGCTATGCTCATCCTATGAGCATGTTGTTCCTTGACTGTCGTTCCGTCCTATTAAATATGGGTAGCCTTATAGCTATCTTATAAAGTTTCCCCTTTATTTTCGTTGGTATGTTGCGATCGCATCGAAATCTAGAGGCACATTTCCGCTTCATCCACCTGGCTTTCATTCTATGAGCAAAATCCTTCTTATTGCTAGTCTCAAGCCTAGATAAAGGAGGGTTGTGTCAACTTGATAACCAGCGTGAGCCTTTCGCCACAACTTTTATCTTGAATACTGACGAAATAGGATTTGTGTAGCTGACTTCAATTAGTTGGGAATTGGGATAAGGCTTAGACGATGATGATGAACATCCTTTTCAATCTCTTGGTTCTCCTGCATTCAATGTTTTCAATAGCTTTGTAGTGTACACTACGTGGCGTGTAAAAAAGGTACACTACAAGGCTCAAAGGGTTGTAGCGCCAAAAGCTACGTAGTGTGTAGTGTATGCTACACCATTCTTTGCTTAAAAACATCCTAAACGCTGTTAATTCAATCGTTGATGTAAAATGGTGGTGACCCATCATTCTCACATGTGGCAATGATGTAGAGCTATCCAAACCATCCAAATGGTGGGTCTTATTGTAGATGGAGAATATAAATACTTGTTTCCTTATTAAACAATCTTAACCATCTATAAATGGTCCTCTATGTGTATGGCTGAGGACATATGAGATATTGTAAATGGTATAGAACTCATATTTAAATAAATGTCTTAAAACTAAAGGTTTTCAAAAGAGGGGTTGGTTTTCGAAAGAGGGCTTTCAAAAACCTTCTGGAACCCTAATACTCGATGCAAGCATCCCTTCCGCCCCCAAATCCAATTTTTAAATTCTCTTGACCCACAAAGGCGTTGAAGAGTAGATTTAGGCTGATCATTTAACCCTGCAAGAAGGTCTGTTTGCTGTATTTCCAAGAGCATTGGAGTTGAAACAAAGGAAAAAAAAAAGATTTCCCCCCTTTCACATCCGTACGGCTATAAGCTCAAATATTCAATTTCTTGATTGATTGAATCCTTCTTGAGCTTGATAGAGGTATGTTCTTGCCCCTCATTATCTATTAATGAATTCTTTTTCATTTCGGAGGGAGGTTTATGGCTTATTTTGGGATTTTTTTTTTTCGTTTTAGGAAGTTGTTTGCTATGCAATGTTGTAGGATGTGGGTCGTGCAAATTTTCTTTTTTTATTTTTATTTTTTAGGGGGTTGCTGTGGTGTGTATATGGCATGCATGCAACCATCCAACCATCACATGGGCCACCATGCTTCAATGGAGGTGTTTGGGTTGTGGTGCATTGTTTTCCAATTGAACTTGCTTTTACTTGAAAAAATGAAGAATTTTTAGGCATTTTTAATTTTGCATTTTTGTTTTTTACATTTATTTCTTACTATTTATTTCATTTTCTCCTATTTTTAATTAAAAAACAGCAGTATGGTGTAGCTTATGCTACACGTGACATAGCTTACACTAGCAAGTAGTAACACTACACACTATAAAGGGCCGCTGAACACTACACAATACGCTATGCACTATTTAAAGCACTGCTTGGATTATTGACCTAAGATTAGAAAATGGTCATTTTAGGTACTTCTTGTTACTAAAATTGCATTATGTATACTCTGTTTTAGTTTGACTAATTTAAAAACCTTTAGACTTAAAAGCATTCCTTGATAGTTCTAGCTTTGCGTTTACCCCCTCCTTTCATCAATCAAAACTATGTCATCTGCAAATGATATACACCATGGGACCTCTTCCTTGTAAATGCCTCGTTAACTTCTCCGTAACTGATGTAGAAAATGCAGTCTTAATGTCGAACCTTATTGCAAGCTTACAACAATCGAGAACTCACTTGTCTCTCCTCTAGTGGTCCTTACATTCATTATTTCTCCATCATAAATATCCTTAATCATGATAATATATCGTCTTGAAACTCCTTTCGACCTCATCTTTTGTCTTCTCTAAGTTAATAAAGATCATGTGGAGATCCTTTCTCCTCTCCTTATATTTTTCCATCATTTTTCTAAGTAGGAAAATAACCTCAATGGTCAGCCTTCTTAGCATGAATCCATTCTGATTTTCTGATACATTTGTCTCATGCCTAATCTTTGCTTGACCAATCTCGCCCAAAGTTTCATAGTATGTCTTATAGGTTTAATCCCACTATAGTTAGTGCAACTTTATGTGTCTTCTTTATTATCAAAAGTAGGTACCACATTACTTTTCCTTCATTTCTCTGCCATTTTCTTCTACCATACAATCTTGTTGGACAACTCTATCAGCGAAAATAGACAATTTTTGAAGGATAAGATGAACATTTTATTAAAATGAACAAGCTAATTACAATAGAGGAAGGGTATCTCCAAGAGATTTGAGAGTAAATTCCATCTTGATCAATCCATGGGCTATATCATTTCCTTAGGATAATAAGTTAAGGAAACCAAGTGGCTTCCCCTCAATTCCTTAATTTCCCCTACCCATCTCACTGACCTCCATGGCTAACGTTCTTAGAGGAAGCTTGTTTTATGACATTCATGGGGTTAATCCAATCCTTGTGGGTAGGCTATGCATTTGGCTAGGATATTTCATTCCCATCCATAGGGCTTTAACTTTGGCCTCACTGGAATCCCCAACCTCAATAGGATTGGGAAATGCGGAACGGTTGTTGAGTTGGCATCTTAATCATTCTCATGATCCCACTAATCTTGGTCGTGCTCATGTTCTCTTTGAAGTAGCCATTGAAGTTAAGCTTCCACTTGCCATGAGGCTTCTATGCCACTAGGGAGATAGGAGGTCTCCTCCCATCCTGAACAACCTCTAGCCAAAATCTATTTTATCTTATTTGATTTTTTATTTTTATGTGATCTTGTGTGAAAACATTATAGTCAAAGGCATTTCAGGCGTATGCATATGGTTACACATAGGCATTTTGGGTCATCTGTGCCTTACCTAGGTCCTAGGCGAGGCTCTATCTCCGGCGTGTGCCTAGCGCATGATGCCTAGATGCAGGAGTGTCATCTACATAATATTGTGATGTAATCGTTTCCTTAAAAAAATGGTATTGTTGGTACGTACTATGTCGACGCCCATTAAGGGTGGAAAGGTGTCTTATAAACCCCCTTGGAGATTATTTTACCCATCTTTGTTTTTAGATCAAAGCTTTGATTTATAAAATATATCCTCCTTAATTTCTTGGAGTTCTTATGAACTCATGGTATCTTCTTCTTAATTTTGTTTCTTGTATTAGTGTTTTACGCAATACATTGGACTTCTTTGAAGCACTTTGAGTTTCCATCTGTGCCATATGAGAGAAGAAAATTTGTGGATTTTAGGGGAATTGGAAGATTTAGATTAGAGGATTTGAGGATATTGAAGATTTGGATTTTTAGGGTTGGAATATTTAGGGATTTAACAAAACTATGGGTTGGGGAAATTAGGAAATTTAGGGTTAAGATTTGAATAATTGGAACATTATGGTTTATAATTGAAAAAATTAGGAAAAAATGGTCTTAAAAAAAGGAGGAAAAATTGGGAATATGGGGGTTTGAGCTAAGGGGAATAGGGAACTTCGTGAAATTACGGCTTCTAGGTTTGGGAAATTGGGATGAAATTCTAGGGTTTTGTGGATTCATTGGAATCTGTGAGTAGATGATTTGGAATTGGTGTCTTACTATCCTCTGTTTATAATATGTAATAACTTTACAATTAGTTTTATTTTATTGTGTTAAAATTAGAGCTAAAAATATTAAATAAAATCAATACATCTGCGTATAACATATCATCATCATCATTTAAGCCTTATCCCAATTAATTGGGGTCGGCTATATATAACATATATAATATTAAAATAGATTTGAAAAAGGCCCTCCTAGAATCTCTAGTTGTGCACTTAGGCGCACCTAGGCATTCCAGGGCCAGTTGCTCCTACAGTGTGCATAGCGCATTTAACTACACCAGTTTTTTGTGCTGATGATAGGAATATCTAGGGCAAATTGGAGAAGAAATGGTAGATATGAATGCTCGGTTGACTAATAAAATGATTACATTATACATAAATATGTTTGAGTGGAAAGAATATATCTTTTATCAAAAAAGTCTGAAGAAGGGGATATCCCCATAATGTAATCTAAGCGACTTACATTTTGGGGTATCTATGTGCTGGGCACGATTCTCCACCGAACTATTTTTGGAATCTTGTTAGGTCTCCTTTTCCAACTTTGAATCTCACCCCTTTTGGAAAAGTTTCCCCACCTCTTTTGATGTGTCGTTAATTAGACAAATAGCTTTGTTACAGTCAAGCTCCTTCCATTCCTGACTTTGGAATACCACCTCTTTCCTTATATTTATTAGCTATTCCAATCCTCCAAAGCTCATTGTGATCATTGCTGAACCGCCATCAATGCTTAGATGACGAGGCCAATATTTGTTGTTGATTCTTATGATATTGATACCCTCTCTTTTGGATTTTTGAATGCCATTATAAGATGGAATTTATGGTAATTTTTATAACCTTACCAATGGAATTCTAATGGGCATTTTCAAGTTTCTTATTGAAAGTTGGAAGTTGGAACTATAAAGAGCCAGAGTACGTCAGAAGATCGATGAGTATAGATTTGATAAGAGTGATTCAACCCCACCCCCAAAGATAAGAGTGATTCAGCCCCACCCCCAAGTGAAGGATAAACCTTTTCTTCATCGTACTGATCTCTGTTCAAATCTTTTCATGATTGGCTCCCAAGTGGATAGAGTAAGGATTTGCCCCAAGTGGGAGCCATATATATATATATATATATATATATATATGGGAGAGGCTTATTTGCACCCAATAACTGTAACCGTTTTCTCAACCACATTCGTTCTGTCTCAATGCTGACAATAATTCTCTTAGTGAGGTTAATTCAGAGGCCAAATACTATGTCAAAACATTGGTGGACGTCTTTAATAATAAAGGCTTGAGAAGGACCAGTGTTGAAAAGATGATTGTGTTGTCCTTGAACTGGGGATGTAAGATGACTATCTGAGAAGTATAAATCGGAAAGTGATCCCCATGCCTTAATATCCATCTAGTTTGTAAAGAATCCAGCAACAGACTCATTATATAGGATGGAGAGATGGGCCAACAAGAGGCATCCTTATATCCATTTCCACCATTTACTTCCGAAATTCATTCCTCTTAAACCATACAATGAAATCCCCATCCTTCTGCTTCTTTCCCTCAAATTGACAAATTCATTTGCAAGAAGGTTTCTGTCTAATATTTAATGATAATTAATGAAAGCCCTTGGAAGTCAAGACATCACGTGTTCGAATTATCTCTGATATTATCAAAATATCTCCGATATTATCTTTATCTCCAGCTCAGCGATACTGATAACACTGGTAGAAATACTAAGAACGCTGGTAGTATCAGAAATTCTAGGTATTAGCAATGTATTGCGAAGTATCGCCAATGTATCAATATCGCTAATACAATCGCCAATAGTTTCAACTATGTAAATTTTAGGTGTCGCCTGTATTGCTAATGCATCAATATCGCCAATGTATCGCCAATATTTTCGACTATGTAAATTCTAGGTAATGCTTGTATAATAAGTGTATCGATGATATTTCAATAATATAGCCAATGTATTGATATCATCAAAATTTTGTTTATTAGAAATTTTTTTATTTCAATTTTTTTCATGGGCACATGGTTATATGTAGTGTTCAATTTGTCATTGATAATATTGATAATCTCTCGATCTTATCGATATCGCAACATGCGCGATATTAAGACCATAATCTTTCGTTTCCTTTCCAATTGTTGATGATTTCTTGCTGAAATATCATGTGTTGTTGATATTTTGCAATATCGATGGATATTTGGATAGGTTGGATGGTTAAATAGGCCAGATGGGATGGTTGGTCTGATTTCTTATAACAATACATCTTTTAAGGCCCCATTAAATGGAAACTTGTTATGTATGCATTCTTTTTTTTTTTTTTTTTTTTTTTTTTGAAATAAAATAAAATAAAATTTCTAAATATACAAATATGTGCATTTTAACATCTCCTGAAGTTTCACTGAAAATCCCAGCATTTTCCCCATATTTCCTTGCATTTCTGGTTATCAGCGATATTATCTGCGATATCAATATTGTTTCCATATCCCTGGCCAGCGAAACTTGTAGCGATACCGATACTTAGAACACTCCACATAGCTAACCCATTCTCTCTTCAAGGTGGTTGGCAAGTGTAAGATATTGTATAGGCTGCCCACCAGGGCAACGGCCTCGTCTCTTTGTAGGAACCACACAACTTCTTTCATCTATTCTTCTAAGAAATTGAGCCTGAGTCATAATTCCTTTTTCTGTGTTTTCAGTAAAGGAAACACCCTTCAGGAGTGGGCTGACTAATGATTCTATGGTAGAGCCTTCAAAAAAAAAAGAAGCAACAATGTGATTTCGAAGATTCATTCCGTCCTCCAAAGTTCTGTCAGCAACCTACAATCTCGAATTGCAATGCGTCTTCTAGTGTGTCCAGCCGTGAAAATATGTTGTGTTTCTATCTCCTTATTTTTATTTGCATTGCTCTTGAGACTTGTTCTAGGTTGAGAATGGTATGGAGTTCTTCTTTTAACCTTGTGTTCTGTTTCCTTAACTCTTCCAGTATGGGCTCTCTTTCTTCCTGGAAATCAATTTCTGTGATTTCACCCAAACTTATGGTAGCTTCTCTTCAAGCCGGCTGAATGTTGTATGATTTCCTTCTTTGATTTTTCACTTGATAGAAGAGATCTTCTTCCAAAACCTTAAGGCTGCCTAACCATGCGCATGGTTGGCATCAAGATTGGCACGAGGTTGCATTTTCTGGAAGCTTTTCTGTGCAGGTTTCACACTATACTGGCATCCTGATGTCCTTACCATATATTTGTTGGTAAGGCTTGTTTCAAGCTTTCTATGTTGAACACCTTTCTCAGAACTGTTATCTTGTCGTTGGCCTTATTCCACATGGAAATTGTAGTTCTTTTGTGGCTGCTTTGTCAAAATCGTAATTGTTTACTTGTGTATTTTCTGTGGATAAATTCATACTGCTACAGTTATGTTTTTTCTTTGATTGCTTCTCTTGTAAAGCAAGGTGTGCTCCTTTTCTATTATAGTATTCAATACATTGCTATGCATTCTGTATTATTATTTTGATTGCTTCTTCTAATAGGTACTCGGGGATCTACACTTCCCCGTAAGAAATCTAGAAGAATGGAAGGAGCTGGAAAAAGCATAGAAGATTCAATTCAGCGGAAATTGGAACAGTTTTATGTAGGATCTGATGGTCCACCACTTCGTGTGCTTCCCATAGGTGGACTGGGTGAAATTGGGATGAATTGCATGCTTGTAGGGAACTATGATCGCTATATTTTGATTGATGCGGGTATCATGTTTCCAGAGTAAGTTCTCAAAAATCACTGCTGCAGTTCAGTATTCTGAAAAGACCTTATTTAGTTTCCACTGTTGCATTTCTTAGAGACTTGGAGATTGTTTACAACTTTATCTTACTATATTCTGATTTCATGACATAATTTTGTCGGCAAAGAATATTCATTCCAACTGTGGAGACTATATTTTATATTCAACATGAGCATGAAAAGCTAATGAATTTGACAAAACCTTAGGTAAAGGTGTTGCCGGGTTGTCCGTTAATACTGGGGATGTTTCCCCTAATTTGATGTATTCTTTTCTTTTTAGTGAAGTTTGTGCTATTGATAAAAAGAGGAATCCCTTTTCACTATCCTCTTTAACCAATATTCTAGATTCCTTTTAGACCTGGTCCTCTTTTGAATTATCAATGCAAGGATCTAGTTTCATTAATTAATTATACAAAATTGAAACTCTCATATTACTTCTGTTAGAGTTGTTCTTGCATTGCTGATACTTGCAGGTAGAATATTTCTGTTTATAGTAGTTCCTGATGACAGTGTCTATCAAAACCTGATACTCCTTATGAGACTAGTGACATTTCAAATAGATTTGAAGAAATGGGTTTCTAGATCTTCAATTTTTATTGGATGGTCCCCTTGCTTTATCTCCTCTCTTTTAGTGAAAATATATATTTTTTAATCAGAAAGTAAAACCATCAGATCTGATGCTAAAAGTGTTATGCATAGTTTTGCATTCTTGATCCCGTTGGATTTTAAAGATTTCTCTGATGCTTGTATATCAGCTATGATGGGTTTCTAGATCTTCAATTTTTATTGGATAGTCCCCTTGGTTGATTCTGTTGCTTGTATATCAGCTATGATGAGCTTGGTGTCCAGAAAATTATACCTGACACAACATTTATCAAAAGATGGAGCCATAAAATTGAGGCAGTTGTTATAACGCATGGCCACGAAGATCACATTGGTGCATTGCCTTGGGTAAAATTTTCATTCCGCTTCTGGTACCCGCACACCTGCTTTGATGTTTATTCTTGTAATTTTGTAAGATTGCAAATTTTGGGTAGGTAGTTGTTCTTATCAATGAAAGGAAAAAAGAATAGTAATTGCTATTTTCATAGTTTACATTCCTTGCCCAATGCTCAGCTGTACACCAGTTCTCGCGAGAACTTTTTTAGAACTCATCACATGTGTGATGTGATCCCAAAATCTGAACGGTCCACGTGATGCAACACCCCATGAATCCCCCAAGGCCCAACTTTTACCTTGATCCATAACTTTGGTGGGCCATGGCAAAAGAAAACAGTTTCCTCCCTTGATTTGCATCTCTCTTTGCTATGGCCCTCCAGAGTTTTGGATGAGGGTGAAATTGGTCCTTGGGGGTTTCATGTGGTGCTGCATCACATGGACCGTTCGGATTTTAGGCCCATGACACGTGTGCAAAGGTGAGCACGTGTGTGCGTGAGCATGCCTGTACACACACATATAGAGTCATGCTCACCTGCGCACGTGTGCACCTTTGCACATGTGTCATGGGCGTCTAATCCGAACGGTCCATGTTACGCGGAATCCCGTGAAACCCTAAGGGACAAATTTTCACCCTGATCTAAAATTTTGGTGGGCCATAGCAAAGAGAAATGCAAATCAAGTGATGGAACTGTATTTCATTTTTCATGGCCCACTAAAGTTTTGGATCAAAGTAAAAATTGGGCCCTAGGGGTTTCATGAGGTTTTGCTTTACGTGGACCGTTCAGATTTTGGAGTCACATCATGTATGATGACTTCTAAAAAAAGTTCACACGAGTTCCGTGTGAACTGGCGCGCAGATGAGCATTCGGCTATATATATATATATATTTAAGGAAGTATCTAGGCCTCCATTATTATTTTTTGAGAGGTAATGCAAATTTATTAGAAACTGCTAAAAAAGCTAAAAGGAATAGAAAACAACAAAAAGAAAAGGAAAGTTGAAAGCCCTAAAAGTGCTGCAATGATACAAGGGTCCAAATCTTTCGCATCGAAGCCTACTCGATGACTAAAGATATAGCCTTGTGAAAGATACAAGTCACCTCTTCAGACTTGTTCTCAAAGCACCTCCTATTTCCCTCATCCCAAATAGCCTACAGGGTAGCCATTGCCGCCAAGTGCCAAACCGCCTTACCTTCTTTACCCACCTCTCCCTCATCCTAAGAAGCTAAAAGGGAAGGAATAGAGGTCGGCAACACCCACTCAACATTCAGAGTTGCAAGGAAGGACTCTCAAATTCTCCACGCAAAAGGGCAATGTATGAACAACTGATCTACGGACTTCGCATCCCTCATGAAAAGGAGGCAAATGTTTGGGAGCATTATACCTCTCTTTTGAAGGTTGTCAATTGTGAGCACCCTATTCCTACCCGCCAACCACACAAAGGCCGCTACTTTTGAAGGAGCTCCAAACTTCCAAAACCGAAAGTTGAAGTTGACAAGAGAAGCGAGAGCAAATATAATGCAGGGGCATTTTCACACCGGGCTTGAGTGGGGTAGCCTGTGGGATGCAGGAACACACTCGGGGTGGGCGGCTTGTGTGAGGCGGGCCCCACCTGTGTGAGACAGGTGGCTCATGTGAGGTGGTACCCATGTGATGTGGGGCCCACGAGGGGGGTTTGGCCGAGGTCCTAACCCATGCGATGTGGGGCCTAGGCTATAAGATAAAGGGATCAATTCGCCATGCTCTATCAGTTCAAGCTTTTAGAGCAAGTGGTTAATTGTCCTGCATCAAGATAACTTTCTGTAAAAAGAACGAACCGTATGGCAACCATTCTTGTGACCTCTCCAATATAGCGAGTCCTTTAGAACATCAAGTGCCAGGAGTTTGAGCCTATCCAAAAGACTAGTGAAAGCATTCACTTCCTCGTCATCCAGTCCTCTATGACGAGGGGTCCACACAACTCCTTCGGATGAAGAAAAACAGTTGGCTATGATGACATTCTTATCTGGTGCTAATGCTGCTAATGATGGGACTCGAGATTTGTTTCCCATTGCATAAGAGACGTCGTCTTTAAATATAGTCTATCGAGATAATAGCTTTCCAAGGACTCAAAACTTTGTAGAGTGAGGAGGAATCTTTAATCCACCACTAACGCAGGGGCATTTTTCACATTGGGCTCAAGTGGGGTAGCCTGTGGGATGCAGGGACACACTCGGGGTGGGCGGCCAATGTGAGGTTGGTGACTCATGTGAGGTGGTACCCATGTGATGTGGGGCCCACGAGGGGGGTTCAGCTGAGGTCCTAGCCCATGCGATGTGGGGCCTGGGCTATGAGATAAAAGGATTAATTCGCCATACTCTATCAGTTCGAGCTTTTAGTGCAAGTGGTTAATTGTCCCGCATCAAATTGGTATCAGAGCTATTCGAGACTCCTCATCGGGGGTGATTAATTTAGGGGCATTTTTCACATCGGGCTCGAGTGGGGTAGCTTGTGGGATGCAGGGACACACTTGAGGTGGGCGGCTCGTGTGAGGAGGGTAGCTCGTGTGAGGCGGTACTCATGTGATGTGGGGCCCACGAGGGGGGTTTGGCCGAGGTCCTAACCCATGCGATGTGGGGCCTGGGCTATGAGATAAAGGGATTAATTCGCCATGCTCTATCAATTCGAGTTTTTAGAGCAAGTGGTTAATTGCCCTGCATCAACCACCCTTCAGGACCTGCATGATATTTACTAGCTAGGACGTCTGTCACGACCCTAAATCTAGTGTTGGTCCTCCATGATTACTAGACACCAAATTTTGGTTGACAGCCTCCGTAGAAACAATTTGTCAAACAGGTAGCACGTAGATATTGTAAGGGACAAAGAGAGAAACCATTAGAAAGACGTATAACCTTAAACAAAACTAAGTCATATCTATCATCTAATCTTCTATTAATGACCTAATCAACTAACTCAGCAAATCCAGCCATACCTGTAAGAAAATCTAGCAATAACCTAACAAATTGAAATCAGAAAAATTAGTCTGCTTAGGGCTTTAAAAGAAAATCCAGCAACAAATTATCTTTTATAGGGCTGTCTTGGCTTTCAAGAAAATTGACTAACCGTAAATGAAAATCCATCAGTTTATCAAAACAGAAATCTTATCTTTTACTCCTATATTTATACCTAATTCCAGCAATACCTACTTCCAGCAATACATAATTCCAGCGATACCTAATTCCAACAAATACCTATGAAAATCTATTAACCCGAAATGAAAAGCCAACAAAAACCTAACCCTAAAACAGAAAAATCAGCAATTTTCTAACCCTAAATGAAAATCCAGCAAAAGGGTTTTGAAGGAAACCCCAACGTACACATATGCGTGCTCCTAATCTATGCACTCACCTGTAAATAGCAGAGGATTGGATTTTAACCTCAACTTCTATTTCCTTTTCTTCTTCTTCTTCTTTTCCTCAACTAGAGTGCTGGAAATGGAATGTTTGAAAGAGGTTTTTCCTATTTATGGACTTAAAAAGGGTCTTAAATAGGCTTTTGTCTAAAAAGGAGGGTTATGGGATGTTTTGTGTTGATTTTGAGAAGTTTAAACTTATGGTAGCAATAAACAAAAGGTTATGTAAGTGATTTGAACTAATGTATTCCAAAGATTTTAAAAACATCAAGGTCATTTGAGTATATTTTCTCAAAATATACATGTGCATCCCTATACATAACTTACAATCCGGGTGTCCTATTGACATATCGTTTTCTTCATTAACTCCGTAACTCGACTACGGTTACAACGGTTAAGCTCTCGGACCTAACGGATTTTGAAAACCCGATGGTGGGGCTCCGCCAGATAAAATAAGGACATAATTGTCATTTCTCAGATTGTTTAATTTTAAGTCCATATCTTAAAATTCGGACATCAGGGTGAAATACGGCGTGCGGCTTGATAACAGAACAACATTATGATCAAGTCAAAACATTCTCGAGGCCAATGGACCTATAGTCAATGGCTATCCAGTGTACAAACCAGATTTCGGGATCACGGGTCTTACAACGTCTCTCTATAGACTATGGTCTTTTGTAGCAAACCTCGATCACCACTTGCCCAGTAATGCATTTTTCATGATATCTAACACCCTCCATTATTGTCGGAGCATATCAAGTTTCTTCTTGCTTGTTGGTCCATGTTTACTGAAGATCTTAAGAGGGTGAAAATGGCTAATCCTTGAAGATGTTGGAGTTTAGTCATTCGGGGGGGATAGTCTATAAAGCTAGTTTATTGTCTCCCTCCTGGGTGGTGGAAGCTAGAATGTTAGAGGTGGTTCCGTAGAGTATCATGTAAATTCTGCAATTGCCGGGGTGATCCATGACTGCCAAGAGGAGATTAAGTTGATGTTCTTGGTCCCAGCAGGGTTTGGCTATGC
The DNA here is from genome assembly GCA_030180095.1 of Magnolia changhungtana. Classification (NCBI taxonomy): domain Eukaryota; kingdom Viridiplantae; phylum Streptophyta; class Magnoliopsida; order Magnoliales; family Magnoliaceae; genus Magnolia; species Magnolia changhungtana. The sequence continues at coordinate 1,377,070 of JASAUF010000189.1, forward strand.
AAATTTTTTGCCAAGCTCCTTGCAATTTAGGTGGGGTGTCACTTTATTGAAAACTTTCTCAATCCTCTTAATGTTGAAGATGAATCTAGAAATGCAATTGCTTGGGCCTCTGGTAATTGTCTGGCCCCTAAGAAGTGGGCTTTTGTTGTAATCAATGTTTTAAAATGATTGTGCTTTTAAGGATCGAGTTCAATCATCTTGCGAGAAATGCTAACTGTACACTGATGCTCTTGCAGAGGAAGGTCCCTCCAAATTGTTTCTGTTAGGTCCCTATATCCATTACCTTAATGGAGGGTTATAAATCTTGTTTCTTGCAATAAATTTTTTTTTTTTGTTGATCGATAAAAAATATTTTGTTATCAATCAGAATAAAAGAGCAAACGTTTTCGTTATACAAGTGTCCACCATTTGCCAAATCAATGGCAGGTCCCTGCTAGAACTTTCTTTTGCTTTATCTTTTGCATACAATGCATTTTCTGAAATTCAGTCCTCTCCTTTTCTCTCTTGCTTTCCCAAGCTTCTTTTTTGTGGTTCTGCATTTGAAGTTTTTGCTGTTGGGCTTCTGAAAGACGTTGGTATCATGAAACAGCGTTTGACATTGGCATCCTTGCCTTGTTAGTACACCAACGAAAAGACAAGTTTGAGCATATTTAATCTAACCACATGATTTCTTTTATTTGTATGATGAAAATTTTGGGTATTTTGAGTATTGGAAATTACTCTTCTGTGGACTTTTGAGCTTTTTCTTATTATTTTGGTATTGCGACTAATGACTGCGCCATCTGAGCAGGTTATCCCCGCTTTGGATTCCCACACTCCAATATTTGCCTCATCCTTCACAATGGAGGTATGTCTTGATAACAGCATTAGAGATTCTAAACAGTTTATTTTCAATTTCCTATAATGTTTTCGAGCGTGAATCATTGTCCATGGTTGGCTAGGTGTGGTTGGCAACCCTTGGGGCCCTTTGGTTCCTGTTATGCTTATTATTCAGTTTTTAACCGTGCCATCCAACCTATTGTATGACATTTATAGACCTCACAGTGGTCTTGACAAATTGATTTTGTAATTTTGGCTATATTAGCTCATTTTGGCATAGAAGGATGACACTTCCACTCTGTTTTTTTCTTCAACAGCTTATAAAAAAGCGCTTGAAGGAGTTCGGGATTTTTGTTCCATCTAGGCTCAAGCTTTTTAAGATAAGGAAAAAGTTTCTTGCTGGGCCATTTGAGGTAGAGCCTATCAGGGTTACCCATTCTATTCCTGATTGCTGTGGACTGGTCCTTCGCTGCAGTGATGGCACAATCCTTCATACTGGGGACTGGAAGGTAAGTGATCCTTATAATCCATTCCATTTTGGTTTAAATTATAGTTGCATGAAGTGGCAACAAATTCAGGTGCAAGAGTTGGGAATTCTCTTTCAAAATTTAAACAAGCATAAATAGGTAGGAAGCAGGGGCGAGAGTGAGAGTCCGAAGCTGGGATTTGATGCGAGAGCGACACCAAGTTAGAAGGATCCTGAAACTAAGGTTTAAATTCTGCTAACTGTGTGGAGAACTTCACTGTTTTACAGATAGATGAGTCACCATTGGATGGGAAAGTGTTTGATCGTGAAGCCTTAGAGGAACTCTCAAAAGAAGGTGTTACTTTAGTAAGTATCTCAGATCTGTGCATCATATATACCTTTGTTGGTAGAAACTAGAGAGTGAATTATTCTGTTTAGTAATGATGTGGTGCTCCTTTTGTAGTTCTAGCACATAGCACTATGGGGCAGACTTACAAATACAAAATATTGTGTTGATGATGATATGTTATGAGTACTTAGATGGAATCCAATAGAGAATTACCCCTTTTTATGTAGAGCTCCTTTTTATCAGTATACTACTTCAGAGTTCCCTTGAACTTCTGTAATTTTTATCATGTCTGATTTTGTGGGATTTAAGTACTTATTCCAAACTTATTCTAAGGTTTACACCTTGCAATCTTAAGGGTGGTTTGCCTTTTGCCGATGCACTACGTTGCAAGTTCCAATTTGAAGGCTGGAGACATTAATCCTAAGCATACAAATGTTAATCCTTGGCCTACATGGCACTGGGACATGCAGGATTAAGCATACTCTTAGTTATGACTTATGAAACATTTTATCTTTGTTTAATCCGACTTTCTTGTGATTCTATGAATAGGCATGTCCTTAATTAGTAGTTGTTTTTCTCAGATGATGAGTGACTCGACAAATGTGCTCTCACTTGGAAGATCTATTAGTGAGACTGTTGTAGCAGGTGCGTTGTTGCGACATATTTCAGCTGCTAAAGGGAGAGTAATAACCACACAGTTTGCATCTAACATACACCGTCTTGGAAGTGTGAAAGCTGCAGCAGATTTAACTGGTAGAAAGTTGGTATGTTCCTAACAGGTTTTCCTCGAGTTATTTAATGGCTATACAAATTTGTGTAGATGGTACTATTCATCTTTAGAAGTTTTAACTCAACCAAAGTTCCCTATCGATTTGACAATATTAGTATTTTGATCACGTGACAGGTATTTGTCGGCATGTCACTAAGGACATACTTGGATGCTGCTTGGAAGGATGGAAAAGCACCGATCGACCCATCAACATTGGTAACCCTTTAACATTAGTGTATGACTTTACACCTTTTTCTTGTTAACAATATGAGCTTTTTGATTATTGGTAGGGGAGAGAAGGAAAAACATGTTAATTGCTTGCAACACATGGTTAGACAGAATTTTGTTATCAAATTTGGTCTTTTATCTTTGTTTCATGACGATAAATGAAAAGGAGTAGCGGTGAGAGTGAGAGATGATATGAGAGTGAGACTGAGATCGAGAACGAGAGGAAGACTAAGAGTTAGTTCTGGTAGGCGACCGAGTGGAGGTAGAGTTGGGAGAGAGGTTAGGGAGCAGAGAAGTTGGGGCATATGGGGATGGGAAATTGAGGATGAAGAGAGGCATATCACTAATGATAGGGGGTGCATATAGGTTTAAGGGCAGAGGAGGGAGAAGGTGAACCAGTGGCTCCGAAGCAAGCTTGTTCTTATTGTGTGGTGTTGCAAGGAAGTCAGAGGATCAGTGTACTGAGGCAAAAGATTGTACGAAGGGAGGGGAAGATGAGGTTGGAGAGGTGGTGCAATGGGTTTGGAGGGAGGAGGCCTGTGTAGGCATAGTGGTGAATGTTCATCCCCTGGTTCTTGAGAAGGCACCGCTGTTGTTCTAGTGGTGCTTGGTGGCCACTGCTAAAGCTGGCATGTCGTTGGAGCAGTTGAGCTACTGGCTTGTGTAATGTGACATGGAGTCCAATTGGGTCCTCAGTCACTTTAGTGAGTCGACGATCCTGATTTCGCGCCACCCATATGCCGAGGTCAGTAGGATTATCTTGGCTGTAATCTCTTTAGAGGAAGATTTGCATTGACCATTTGCTGGTGGGGGGAGTGGTCCATCTTGGGTTGGGAGATTGTCTGGATTCAGTTGCCGGGTCCAATGATTGTAGTATCAAGAATATTAGCCGATATTATTGCTATTGCACAATACCAATATGATCCTAGGCTTTAGTTTGGCAACTTCCTAGTATCGGTTTATATATTGAAATGTATCACATGTATTGCAATGTATCAGCGATTCCTTTAGCGCGTCAGTCCACTCCGCGAAAATATTGGAAAATTGCCAAATATCCCAAAAATCTGTTTTTTCCTGATTTTTTTTTTCTTTCATTACATTCCTAAGGAAATTTAGAGCACTCCTTTTCGGTTGTTTTGGAAAGGAAAGGGGATTTAGTGGCAGAAATCGAGATCGGAGAGCATGCAACACTGGAACCAAATTGGTGAGTTTTTGTAAAATTTACCACCCTTTTCTTGTTTAAATTCCTTAAAATCAACAAAATGGAGTTTGTAATTCATGATTTTGCATGTTTTGCATGTTCAATCGAAGGTTTTGACCTTAGATTTTTGAATTTGGGAAAAATGGGGAAATCTGAAATTTCCTCCATTTCACCCATTTAACTTGCAATTAGAGGTTGAAAGAAATCACATCAGAGTGCTTGGAGGCCAATCTACAAATTGACAAAATTTTTTAAAATTAAAAAATATCCTTAGCTAAAAAATATTGAAAATTAATTAAAAATAATTTTATTTGAAAACAATGACCAGATATATGTATGTGCCCCAAACTTGGGGATCAGGCTCACTAAATTCCCGGCCGACGAATCCGGTGCCAACAACCTCCATAGTACCTCAATCTCTGCTCCTAGCTTTCATATGCTAGGTTCCGATCTTGGGATCCCACAGGGAGGATTTCATGGTGAATTTTTTTTTTTTTTTTTGTAGATGAGTATAACCACAAGTGTATTAAAACTAAAAACATAATCACATATCAACTATATAATTTGTTTGAGTACAATGCTGGAAAGGAAAATACAAAATATAGTAAAAGTCAAAAGATCAATCACATGCTTTAGGTTTAACATTGTTGATGCGCCCTAGCATAACCTGTAGCATAAACAGATGTGCATAAGCCTCCTACGAAGCTCAGTAGAGTGCTTGCATGTGTGCGCAATGTATATGACAAGTATATAGATATCAGAGTAAGCGAAAGAGATAAAGGGCTAAGTTGCCAAGTCCATGAATGCTATCATCTATACCGAGGCTATGCAATGCAAGGGCCTACATGGCCGAGCATCTTATGCTAGAGATGCAATGCAAGCATGCCAATCCTTGACTAATCTACATATCATAACGGTTCCCATCCGGAACATCACCGAGGTCTTATACACAAGCATTAGTTTGCAGTGCACAACCATTGCAATAACACTACTGCCCACTCGGCTCACAAGTAGCGAGCCCATTTTTGAGTTGGTCAGACTGGACCTCAATCACCTCTACACCTCTAGGCAGGTGAGGTCATACCCCTTTGCAACCGACCCCGACACAATAAGAGATGTGACCTATTAGTATTTGGGACTTGTGCGCTCATGAATCCAGTCGGTCTAGATGCTGGAGCATCCTACTGGTACCATAGGGTTTATGGACTTTCACCCAAGGACATCCATAGTACCTAAGTGCTGTAACAAAATTTTTGGTGTCCATAAACTCATCCACTAGTCATATCAAGGTTACGGGACTACATCCCTGGCGTTGCTAGGGAGTAGATACAATCATGACATACATGATGCATAATGCATGAGTCATACTATCCAAGTCATGCAACAAACCTGCACGTACCATGCAATCATGCAGGGCGACCCTATCTCGTATGGGTCCCCTAAGTGTCTCAAGCCGAAATGTGTATGCTATGATCAATCATCATCCATAGCCAGGCATACATATGATGCGTATGAACGAATGAATGGGCATGATATCCGTACACTAAGCGTATTATCATTGTTGACCTATCAGGCTAAGTACACGAGCATGTTATCAAACATATCGACTTTAAATGGCCCAATATATATAGAGAGTGTGACCCAAACGATGGGCCCCCATTAGCAAAGAAAAGGTCTTTCTGGCGTGGCCCACATTAGACTAGCATTGGCCCCACACCTTGGGTCTTCACACGGTGGAGAGCCACGACAGGCCCCAATGAATACACTAGTAGGGCCCACATGTTGGATGGCATGGGTAGGCCCCATTGTCCAACGTGGGGCCCACCTGGCTAAGGATTTGTCTTGCTTTGGGTCCATGCTATCAGATAGATGGTCAATATGAATATACAATAAATACTTCAAGGTGGGCTCCACAATGGCCCATTGGATAAATGGCGTGGATAAGACACATACAACATGGTGGCCCCTACCAGGGACGACCCAAATATACAAATAGACATGGTGGGGTCCACAGTGGGCCCTACATACAAGTTGGATGTCAAATAAACATTATAGCGGGGCCTTGAAAGTTTACAATTGTAGGCACTTTCACCACCATTTCCTAGGTGTGGTCTTCCTAAAATTGGACCCCGCGTATCCCTTGGTCTGCCAAGATGATTGGCCATAATCAAATACATCAAGGTGGGACCCCATGACCCCATGTGGCTGGAAAATGAACATTACGATCAGCCCAAGGAAGGTTTCAACGGTCGTCACTCAATATCAACTGTTTCCGTTCATGTGGCCCATCTGAATTTTAGATCAACCTCAATTTTGGGCTCATGGCCTAAAATCATACGGCAACGCGGATGAACGACATGGATAAAACAGATACATCATGGTGGGTCCCATAGAGGGGCCACCCGCAGGGTAGCATGGTCCCCTGGGGACCCCAAGGTTTTGAATCACACTGATATTTGTGTTTTTACCTTTTGACATGTCACATAGACCTGTGCCACATGTTGGATGGCAAATAAACAACATGGTGGCTGTATGAAGGTTTCAATAATGGGTGTTACTACCCTCACTGTTTCTTGTGGTATGGTCCACTTGAGATCTGGATCTTCTACAATTTTGGGCCCCAACCCTACAATGATTTGGCGAAATAAATAGACGGTGTGGATTAAACATATGCACCACAGTGGGTGATGCAGGACAATTAACCACTTACTCTAAAAGCTCGAACTGATAGAGCATGGCGAGTCAATTCCCTTACCTGATGAAGGTCCTAACCCCCCTTCGTGGGCCTTACTTCACATGGGTTCCGCTTCACACTGCCTCACACGAGCTGCCCACCCTGAGTGTCCCTGCATCCCACAGGCCACTCCACCCAAGCTCGGTGTGAAAATGCCCTTGCATTAATCGCCCCCGGTGAGGAGTCTCGAACACGAGACCTCCCGCTCTGATACCAGTTTAATTCATGACAATTAACCACTTGCTCTAAAAGCTCAAACTGATAGATCATGGCAAATCAATCCCTTTATCTCTTAGCCAAGGGCCTACATCGCATGGGTTAGGACCTCGGCCGAACCCTCTCGTGGGCCCCACTTCACATGGGTTCCACTTCACATGAGCCACCTGCTTCACACAGGTGGGGCTCGCCTCACATGGGCCACCCACCCCTGAGCCTGATGTGAAAATTCCCTAGCATTAATGGGCCCCACGAGTGGGCCACTTGTCACGCCCCAAACTCGGGAACCGAGCTCACAGAATTCCCGGCCGCCGAATCCGGTGTCGACAGCTTCCATAGTACCCCATTCTCGGATCCTAGCTTGCATAGCCAAGTTCTGATCTTGGGATCCCACAAAGGATTTTCAGGGTGAATTTTTTTTTTAAAATTTTAAATTTTAAATTTTTTATTTTTGTAAATGAGCAGAACCACAAGTGTATCCAAGTCACAAAACATCATTACCACATATCCACTAATAATAATATTCGAGTACAGTGCTGAAAGGAAAATACATGACAATATTCCAAATGATCGGGCACATGCTCCTGCCTCAATGCTACTACGGTCTAGCATAACTTGCACGTAACGAATGTGTAAGCTTACCACAAATTTTAGAGAGTGCGTGCGTGCGTGCGCAATGCATGTGCCAAGCATACAAATGTTAGAGTAACTGGAAATGATGGAGGGCTAAACTGGCAAGTCCATAAATGATGTTAACCATACCAAAGCTATGCAATGCAAGGTTACGTGGTCGAATGTCATATGCTAGAGATGCAACACAAACATGCTGATCCTCAACTAGTCCACATATCAGAATAGTTTGTCATTAAAAATATCACCGGGGTCTAGTACACTCCAACATTGGCTGTCGCCCCAATCCGCACATGATCAAATGAGTGGAAGAGACCTCACTATTTGCCTTGCTAGTGGTATACCAATGCCTACCTGGCTCGTCGACAATGGACCCTTTTACGAGCTGATCAAACTCAACGTAGCTTACAACCCCCAACCCTCGGGAGGATAAGGTCACACCCCTTTTCAACCGACCACGACATAGTGAGAGACGTGGCCTACCGGTACTTGGCACTCGGGTACTCATGTTATCCACTCGATCTCGACGTTGAAGTATCCTACTGGTACCACAAGGGTTTAGGGACTTTCACCCAAGGACATCCATAGCGCCCTAATGCCAGAACATGTATTTTCGGTATCCAATCTAGCCATCCACGATATATTTGTGGAAGCCATAGCCCTGATGTCGCTAGGGTGTTAAGTGATCGTGACATATAAGATACGAAATGCATGAGTCATACCATCCAAGTCATGCATCAAACCTGTGCGTACCGCGCAATCATGTGGGGCAACCCTATCTCATATGGTCCCCTAAGCATCTCAAGCCAAAAGCATTTGATATGATCAACCTTCATCCAGAACAAGCATACGAATGATGCGTATGGGCATGATATCCATTGTACCAGACATGTTATCATTGTGTCCTATCAGGCTAAATACATCAAGATGTTATCAGACATATCATGAGATAATCGGCCTTAATTGACACATCATAGAAAGTGGGAGCCGAACGACAGGATCCACTATATGTATAGAAGTCTATTTGGTGTGGCCCACGTTAGACTAATATCGGCTTCTTATATAGCCAGCAAGGCATGAATAAAATGCATATGACCCGGATGGATACCCACATGTACAATATGTGTGCCACTAGGCTACCAATCTATTTGGGCAGATGGCTCAATGATGATGTCCCAAAACAATCAGATTATCAACGGCATCACTTAATTACTTTAATAGGATGATTTGCACCGTCTGATCATTTCTGACGTAAACTGAAGGTTACAAATCATTAGTTAGTCACTAGGATATGATCCTATGCTTATGGCCCATCAGAGTCTTGGGATTCCATCCTTTCAAGCAAAGCATCTCCCCCAACAGATTAATACAACCATAATGTCAACATTACATTCATACACTAATTAAGGATTTTAAAATGATTTACTAATTAATTCCAAATTATGAAAATACATATCGCTTTTAACTTAGTATTATAGGGACTTTGAATCTAGGATGCCAAACATGGCCAAGGGATTCTCGAAATCCAGGAATCCTAAGTCCTAGAAAGCCCCAATTTAAAGAATCCGGAATCTAGGGTCCAATGGATCCTAAAAAGTAGGGATTCCCAAGTCCCAGGGGTCTCAGATCCAAGAATTCCAAGTCCAATGGGGTTCTCACCCCCATAGATCCCCATGGTATGACCCACCTGAGATTTGGATCAACCTGAGTTTTGGGCCCATGGCGTAACATGATCTGTCAACACGGATGAACGGGGTGGATAGGATACATACATAATGTAGGGTACCACGTGTGGCCCCACTTCCACACCCCTAGCTGGGCGTCCACACGCCTAGGGTGCTGGAAGATGCCTTATATATATTTATATATTTTACATGCACTATCAAGGTCGCCCCCAAGTGGATGATCTACTCCGTCCACCGTCTTGGCTAGCTCGAGTGGGGTCCAATAGACTCTGATTTGGATGATCAGTGACTCCACAGTGGGCCCTAGAAGGTTTCAACAGATGGGTATTGTTTCCCTTAGTACAACCCACTCGAGGCTCATATTTGCCTCATCTTTTGGCCCGTGGCCTAAAATGATCTGGAGGAGATGGTGGACAGTGTGGATTAAATGTATACTTCACGGTGGGGTCCATGAGTGGGGGCAGCCAAGGATGCTTCCGCCCCTCATGTTGCTGGGCAGTAATGCCCAGTGTAACTTCTTCCCTTTTTTTGTTTTTGTTTTTGTTTTTTCGTTTTATGTCGAGTGGGGTTCACGAGTGGATGATCCACTCCATTCACATTGTCGGCCAAATTTCCATGGACCAAAGGAGTTTAGGATTGGGAATGATTCATCATACACACACACACACAACGGTGGGCCTTAGAAAATTTCAACAGTGGGACTTTGTTTCGTTTCCTTCAGTGCGGTCCACTCATGACTCGGATCTGACTCATTTTTTGGCCCATAGCTTAAAATGATATGAATAAACTGGTGGATGATGTGGATTCCATAAATGCAACGAGGTGGGGTCCACAAGTGGCTCCCCCTCCATGTCGCATGGATGACGTGAGGAGGTGCTACCCTCCCACCGTCGCTTGTAGTGTGGTCCACTTGATGGTTGGATCAGCTTGATGTTTGGCCTCTAAGGTCAAAGTGAGCTAGGAAAATATATGGATGATGTGTTTTTAACAATTACATCAGGTTGAGTCCCACGAGTGGGAACCCACTCCAAACCTCTCATGCAAGGAGAGTTGGTGATGCTGTGAACGTTTCAACCCCTTGCACCTCATGGTGGATTGACTTCATATTTTGGCTCAACAGCTAAAATGATCTGAGGAAGCGGATGGACGAAGTGGATTAAACATATGCATCATAGTGGGACCCACGAGTGAAGGTCCAACCCTTAACTTCCTAGCGTCTAGACGCCGGACAGTTCTAGCATCTCTGACGATGTGAACATCCAGCGTCTGGACCCCTTTTCCCTTTCATTTTTTTTTATAGTATGCATGTGGGGTCCATGTGAGACATCTACACCGTCCATCAAATTGGACAACTCATGGTGGGCTAATGAGCTTTGAATCACATCACTTTTGGTGTATTTTCACCATCCAAGTGTACTTATATCAATCAATAGGTTTAAATAGAAAACAAACATCATGGTAGGCCACACAAGGTGGTCCACGCTGTGATAGTGTGTGGGACACTCTCCAATAACATGGCCACTTGTGGGTCCCACAACACCACGAAGGTAAGAAAAGAAAAGGGAAAGGAAGGGAAAGAGATCCGACCAACGAGGTAGGCCCTCACCACTATGGGGTCCACCCTATACTTCATACACGATCAAGGTGGGTCCCACCCTTGTGGGCCCACCAAAATAGAAAAATCACAAAGAAAGGGAGGATTTTAATCCTTCCTGTACTCACTTCGAAGGATGAACGGTTGGATCGGCAATCGTATGGTCCACCAAGCTCCTTTCCACCCCTAATATTCTATAATCACTTTTCTCTTCTTTTACTTTCTTGATCCTTCCTAATCCACTCACAAGCTCTCTTTTCTCTTAATCTCTTCATAATCTTTATTTCTTCTTCTTCTTCTCTCTCTCTCTCTCTCTCTCTCTCTCTCTTAATCTCTCCCTAATTCTCTAATATTTTTCTCTCGTAATCTTTCTTTACTCTTGCTAGAAAATGGTAGAATTGAGAGGGAGTTAGGGAGTTTTTGTGGTAGAGATTTTTGGTTAGATAGGGAATTATGAAAAGAGGGGTAAAATGCGGAAAAAAAGAAGGGAAGAATGATGGCTAGCATGGGTAAGGGTATGGGTTGTATGAGAAAGGCATGGACTTATTTGACTAATGGGGAGAGAGGGTGACATGAGTAAAATGGATGGGTTGATAGATTGATTGATTTAACAAAGTTGGAATGTGTGCAAGTGGGGTCTGCGTGCGTTGCGAAGCCCACTTCGGATTGTACCAAAATTGTAACTTCTAATTTAGTGACCGAAATGGGGTGTGCCGCGCGGTGTTGGAATCGTAGCGCCCACGCAGTCGTTAGGGTACAAGTCTCGGGGTATTACAGTATTCAAATAGGGTCGCGATCAAAACTCATTGATCTGGTTTGCCAGGAATGTGACGGCACTGAAAACGAAGCATACGGTCAGCCTCACAGAGTTACGAGTCTTATAACTAAAATGATTTGGAGAAGTCGGTGGACGGCGTAGATTCAATATAAACATCAGGATGGGTCCCGCTTGTGAGACCCATCATTGGCTAGAACGATTACCGTGGTTATTTCTTTTATTATTATTATATTTATTTTATGATTTGCATGCACTATCAAAGTGGGCCCCAAGGGGATGATCTACTCCGTCCACAGTCTTGGCCAGCTCGAATGGGGTCCAATAGACTCTTACTTGGGATGGTTTGGATGATCAGGATGGGTCCCACGTGTGAGACCCATACTTCGCTAGGAAGAGTTCAAGCCCAACATGCATCAACGTGCTTGGCGTTATTTTTGTATTATATATATATATATTTTGTGATTTGTATAGATAGAGAATTATGAAAAGGGGTAAAATGGGGAGAAAAAGAAGGGAAGAATGATGGCTAGCATGGGTAAGGGGTATGGGTTGCATGAGAAAGACATGGGCTTGTTTAACTAATGGGGAGAGAGTGACATGAGTGATGGTTGGGTTGATTGATGGATTGATTGATTTAACAACATTGGGATTTGTGTGTGCAAGTGGGGCCCTCATGCGTTGCACGGCCCACCTCGAATTGTACTAATCTAGGAATCAAAATGGGGCGTGCCACGCGTCGTTGGAATCGTAGCGCTTGCGTGGTCGCCAGGGTATAAGTCTCGGTGTATTGTAGTACTAAAATAGAGTTACGATCAAAACTCATCGATCTGGTCCGCCAGTAATGTAACGGTACTCAAAACGAAGTGCACGGTTGGCCTCACAGGGTTACTGGTCTTATAACTAGCATTCCGAGAAATGAATTCGGGACCTCTTTTCATAATTCCCTATCTACCAAAAAATCTCTATCACAAAAACTCCCTAACTCCTCATTTCTACCATTTTCTAATAAGAGTAGAGAGAGATTAAGAGAGAAATATAAGAGAGAATTAGGGAGAAATTAAGAGAGAGAAAAGAAAGAAAGATTAGTGAGAGATTAAGAGAAAAGAGAGCTTGTGAGTGGATTAGGAAGGATCAAGAGAGTAAGAGAAAAGAGAAAAGAGTGATTATAGAAGGTTAGGGGTGAAGAGGAGCTTGGTGGACCGTACGATCGCCGATCCAACTGTCCATCCTTCGAAGTGAGTGCATGGGAGGATTAAAATCCTTTATTTCTTTGTGATTTTTCTATTTTGGCGGGCTCACAAGGGTGGGACCCACCTTGATCATGTATGTAGTATAGGGTTGATCCCATAGTGGCGGGGGCCCACCCCGGTGGCCGGATCTCTTTCCATTCCTTTCCCTTTCTTTTCTTACCTTCATGGTGTTGTGGGACCCACAAGTGGGCCATGTTGTTGGAGAGCGTGTCCCGCATGCTATCACAACGTGAACCACCTTGTGTGGTCCACCATGATGTTTATTTTCTATTTAAACCTATTGATTTATATAAGTACACTTGGATGGTGAAAATACACCAAAAGTGATGTGATTTAAAGCTTATTAGCCCACCATGAGTTGGCCAGTCTGATGGACGGTGTAGATGTCTCACGTGGACCCCACATGCATACTATATTAAAAAAATGAAAGAGAAAAGGGGTCCAGACGCTGGACGTTCATAGCGTCAGAGATAGTGGAATTGTCCAGCGCCTAGACGCTAGGAACGTAAGGGAAGGGTTGGACCTCCACTCGTGGGTCCTCAGATCATTTTAGGTATTGAGCCAAAATATGAAGTCAATCCAAGTTTCAAATGGGCCAGACCGTGAGGTGCAAGGGGCTGAAATGTTCATAGTGTCACCAACTCCCATCATAACAGATTTTCCTGTTTGGAAAATCAAATTTTTTACGAAAACCACCCATAATGAGTATTTCCCATGTTTGAAAAGCAGCCAACAAAATGTAGCAGAGAGACGCACGTTGTAGACCACCGAATGTATCAGTTGCTAGACACGGACGACTGATATAATCGTCACTCGTTCATGTGGGCCCCATCATGGGGTGTGGTTTATATCCACACCGTCCAATTAGCCGCAAATATCATTCTGGGGGAAATCCAACAAAAATAATGACTTCCGTCCAGGGGCTCTCTTGGACCCCACCACATAGTTATGGTATTTTAGCTAATGTTACTCTATCGTTAATGCTTCTAGTCGATGGATGCATTACAGTACATTTACAGGAGTGGTCCAATAGCTTTACCATATAGGGTAGATCCATGGACCATTTGCAATTTTGGACGGGTGGTTTTTTGGTTTACTTGGGAAAGTGATATATGATATTAACGGGTGATCACCGTACATTAGTTGTATACGACCGGAATTCATCAAGTGAGCAAGTATGTCCGGAATGGGGGAATAAGTGGATTACGCACACCAGCTTGAGAATCACCTGATTTATACAACACCCTGATTCTTTCACGCAGGCCCTTTGTGATGAATGATTCAGATCTTACACAGGCATGCCACACATACACCAATCAATCTCATTGTATGTCATGTGCTCCAGTGATCCTAACTGTATAATTGGAGAATTATATGGTATGATGCACCAAGCCATAATTGTGTGGCCTGTGGTCTAGCGATTTCCTAACCATTACTCGGAGAGAACATTCGAATGGTTAACATCATCCAATCTAGTAAATATTAAAGGTACAATCCATCCTTAATGTGGTGGGGTCCAGAGCCCATGGACGGAACTCATTATTTTTGTTGGATTTCCCCCAGAATGATATCTGCGGCTAGTTGGACGGTGTGGATATAAACCATACTCCATGGTGGGGCCCACATAAACGAGTGACGATTATACCAGTCATCCGTGTCTTACAACTGATACATTCGGTGGTCTACAATGTGCGTCTCTCTGCTACATTTTGCTGGTTGCTTTTCGAACATGGCAAATACTCATTATGGGTGGTTTCCGTAAAAAAATTGATTTTCCAAACAGGAAAATCTGTTATGATGGGAGCTGACAATTCACCAAAAAGTAAAGTTGGAAGTAATAAATGCTTTGCAAAGATGCATTTACCGCATCTCTACGAAATCAAACAGGCCCTAAGGGTGCGATACATTTGTCGATACTGATGCTGAAAGCATCGGCTGGGTCTTCCCTTGGAGCTTTGGGTCCGAGAAGTGCTCAAGGAGATTGGGAAGTGATGTGGTGAGGTTGTAGCCATTGATTTGAGGACGGAGGGGTGCTTGGAGCTTCTTATGGCCTATATCTGTGTGCTAAGGAGGACAGTGATGCTGGAGTTGGTAATTGTGGTGGTGATAGGATTGGGGAGGGGGACTTGTTCGGTGATGCGTCCGCTGTAGAGCAAAGGGCAGGGGGTTTTCGGCTAGGCGGAATATAGAGAGATGCCATGTGTCCTGCTATTCGATTGCAATAAGACTTTGGAGGCGGTGGGGGAGGACACTTGTGATGGTCGGTGGCAATCATGCTTGCATGGTGTGAGAGGTAGCTGTCCATGGGGTTGACAACGGTAGGGGAGAGGAGGCATTTACAGCTGACGTGTTGACAACAGTGTTAGAGGGTTGCAGAGTGTCATTTATGCAAGGTGCAAGTGGTAAAGGAGAGAAGCATCTTTGGTTGATGTGTGGATGACGATGTCAAAGGGCGGCAGGGTCTGTAGGAACAGGTGGCATTGTCTTGGTAAACTCTGACACCTTAGTGGTCCTTGAGCTAACACGTGCTCGATGCTTGTCGTATCTGGCTGCATGGATGAGACACGTAGGTAGGGTTAGGGTATGAGGTTGATGGTTGACACATCTCCATCTTGTGTCTTTAAGTTCTCTCGTGTGAAGACTCAGGTTTTAGAGGCATGTCCCTTTAGTGGCGACATGCGCGACCCCAATTCTCTTTAGAAGGTAGTCAATTCCAACTCTATTTCTTAGATTGTGGAAGGTCCAATGTTTGCGGCTCTGTTGGACCAGTCATCGAAGTTCGAAGCCCCTCCTCTCTTAGGCAAATGGCATTGGCGGTTTGCAAAGAAAGAAGGCAATTGTTGGAAGGAATTTGTTTCCAGAAAGTTTGGCTTGGGAGTTGGGGCATGGTGGACAAGGGACTCTTCTTTATACAGGGCCTCGGTGTTTTAGAAATGACTTTTCAGGCTTACGAATTTGTTAAAGGAAGGGAAGTGTTTTTGTTTGGGATTGAAGAAGGATCGAGTTTTGGTATTATGTCTAGATGGGTGATAGGACCCTATGTGACGATTTTCCAAGGGTTTCTAGGCTATCCTTTGGATTAGATATGTTAGTCGCATGGGGTTGTGTTTTGAGCTCTTTTGGTGCTTCTTGGGTAATGTTGGAGTCGATTGGTGAGTTCCTTATGGCTTAGCATGGGGGAGGGGTGGGGAAAAGAGGTAAAAGGGTGTGGTGGTGGGCATTATTAGCGGGCATTTGGGCTTTTTGGGGGAAGGGAACAACCATTATTTTTGCAACATTAGTGGGACAACAGAGGAAGTTTTGAGATGGTAGCCGTGGTACGAACTGGAGTCATGCTTAGGCGACATATAATGAGGAGGTGACGTCAATAGGGTTATTGATGAGGGCAACGTCTGACGCGTGGCAAGGCTACAACTGCAACGTTGAAAGGGAGCCGATTATAGAGTTGACACGTGGTAGGGACGAGGTGACATCTCGAAGGCAATTATTGTTTTTTGGCACGTGTGGAGAATTCGCTTCCTCCAGCACGTTTCGTTAGTTGCCGCACGTGGGAAGCAAGGTGTTCCATAACTGTAACGGTGGCCGTAATGGCCATCATTATTACCTTTACAGTACGAGGCGTAACGACCATTATTTTCAGAAATATGGACCGTTATGACCTGTTTTTTTTTTTCCTCCCCTCCCCTCCTGTAATGGTCATTATGGCTGTCTTGGCCCCATAACCCAACGAGGTTTGGGCGAATGGTCTTCACCGTAGGTTTGCTCCCTATAGGTGAGGGTTCGATTCCCCTCATTGGCTTTACCCGATACATGTGGTTGTGGGTGATTGTGGGTATCCGTAGGGATTAGTCTCACTTTAAAAATGAGGTGGGGACACCTTGTCTTCAAAAAAAAAAAAAAAAAAAAAAAAACGCATAACAGTTATGACCCTTAATTGTTACGTAGCCGATTTGGAATACCATGCGTGGGAGCCTACTCCTTCAAGTATTCAGAAATATGGGCAGCCCCTCTCGTTTCAAGTTGAGTTTGTAGGCCTTGTGAAAGGAAATACTGTGGCAAACCTTGCTTATCCAGTAGAAGCCTCTAGCTTGCAGATTCTCTTGGCAGAAGTGAAAGATTGAGCGTCGGAGATAGCTAGTCAGGGCAGCTACACATCGGATGACCAGTGGGCTAATATTGAATCTCCAGAGGAAGAGCAGGTAGTGGAGGTTCGAGAGGATGAGCTTGACATGGAGGGTCCAAATTCGAGAGATACTTTGGAAGACATAGTGGTTATCACTTGGGCTGTCAATGGGCTAGGCTCTGTCCAAGCTCGACTTGCAATTTTGAACCTAAGCCCAAATCTAGCTCGGTCCTATGATGGGTTGAAATGGTCCAGCTCGAGTACGGCCGACACATTTACACAAAACTTGACCCGAGTTCACCCGAGCCTGAGCCTTGAATATCTCTGTGGATAAATGATATTTTGGTGTGCCTCATGTGTGAGAGAGGGAGAGAATGAAAGAAAAGGGGGAAAATTAGGTTTAGAAAAGACCTATCGAGTCGGGTCGAGTTTATGTGCTTTTGAGGTGCTAAGCCCGAGTTCGACCCGATTTACAATCGGGCTCCTAATTTAAGCCCGAACCCAACCGTCGAGTTTCATACACCACCCCAAACCCGGCCCAATATGGGCCAAGCCTGAAGGCCCGTCGGGACTACTCGACCCATTGATAGCCCTAGCTATCACCTCTTCAAGCCTCCAACATTTTGGATGGTAGAGGATTTGGTGATTAGACAGAGATGGTGGTGCTAACGGGGGACCAAGAAGGATCTTAGGGGCGAGGTGCAATAACTGAGGAGCGGTATCGATGGTCCAAGGATGTTCTCAATGTGGTCGGGGCTCTGGTTTGGATGTCTTTTGGAGCTTGAGATGAGGATGTCTTAGAGTTCTTCCAATTTGTTAAAAGCAGAGATGCTTAGAGACAACATCGGGTTTAGATGGTGAAGCCTAAGAAATCCCCTAGGGGATGGAGGGAACTACTTAGCTTAGAATGCTCTATCAACTACGACTGAGCAGGAAAAGCTAGTGGAGGAAAGAGGAGAAGAGTGGGTAAAGCCAATGATTAGTGATTATATTGTCTTGGAATGATAGAGTATTGGGTTGCAAGTCAAAAGAGCCCAAGTTAGGAAGGTTGGTAAAAGACCAAGGTGGAGATTATTGCTTTACAAGACACAAAGCTCTAGGTTATTGATAGAGGTATTCTCGACTCTATTTGGGGGGTAAAAAATTGGGGTGGGATTTTAGTGACGCAATAGGTGTTGTGGGGGGTATTCTCATGGCGTGAAATTTAGGTATGTGGAAGAAAGTTTTTTGGGGTCCTTTTTTGTTTCTATTTTGGTGTTGGAAGTTGCTTCTAGGAATTAATGTATCTTTACTACTGTCTATAGTCCATGTTCTAGAAGCATGCGAGACCGATTTTGGGATGAGCTGGTCTTCAACATGCAAAAATGGGACTCACCGTGGTGTGACGTAGTCCGCTTCTTGCATGAGAAATCTAGTGGGGGCCATGTTAAGAGCAATGTTAAGAAGTTCATGGATTGGGTGGCTAGACATGAATTTATGGACTTGCCCCTGGAGGGTGCTAATTTCACTTGGTCTAATGGTCAACAGAACACCATTTTATCGCGGTTGGACATGTTCTCAGTTTCCTTTGGTCTGTCAACATCAGCTATCAAGAATCAATTCTAACTATTGCCCAATTGTTTTGGAGGTGGCTATAGAGAACTGTCGCCCCAAACTGAGTTTAGTTGGCTTGGGTAAATGGATGGTTTTAAAGATCTGATAGCTAAATGGTGGAGTTCTCTAGTTGTTGAAGGCTTTGCTGGATTTCGGTCGTGTAGAAAAACTTAAGATGTTGAAGGAAAAAATCAAAGTCTGGAAAAGGGAGTTCTTGCGGCTCGTGAGGCAAAGTTTGATAGAATGGCTATGGAAATTCATGATTTGGACCTATTAGAGGAGGTAGGTGCTTTATCGGTTGAGGATAAGGATAAGAGGGCTGCCCTTTGTCTAACTTATGCTAACCGCTCTAAAGAGGAGGAAATTAAATGGCGTCATCAGTCTAGAGCAGTGTGCCTCAAGGGGGGAGACAGAAACTCCCGCTATTTCCATAGCATTGCGAGTGCTTGGGCTTCGCGCAATTGCATTAATAGCTTGGTTGTTGATGGATAGAGGACATTGGAAAAGGGGAACATTTGTGATTCTATAGTTAGCTTTTATAGCAACTTGCTTTTTGGTGATCATTGGAATAGGCCGCAACTCGATAATCTATCTTTTCGTAAGATATCCGGGATGAAAGCTTCATCTCTTGATGAGTTGATGTGCCATTCTCCATAGAAGATATCAAAGCCGCTATTGCTTTGTTATGTGGTGACAAAGCTCTAGGATCTGATGGCTACCCAAAAGCCTTGTTCCAGGTTTTTTTTTTTTGGTACTTAATAGGGAAGGATGTCTTGCTTTTTGTTTCAGAATTCTCCGAGCATAGCAGGTTATCAGTTGAGACATTGGGGCTTTCTTTACAGCCTTCATCTCTAAGCTTGAAGGATTAGAGCAACTGAAAGATTTTTATCCTATAAGTCTTATTGGGAGCTCGTACAAGATTCTCACAAAAATTCTTGCATTATGGCTTCGAGGAGTGCTATTTAAGGTTATTGCTGAAAATCAAGGGGCTTTTGTTATGGGTAGATAGATATTGGATATCGCCCTTATCGCCCACGAGTGCATTGATTTTAGATTTAGAGAGAAGAAAAGCGGTTTAGTGTGCAAACTCAATTTGGAAAAGGCCTATGATCACGTTAACTGGGAGTTCTTAGATTATATGCTAGATCGAGTGGGTTGTGGCCAAAAGTGGAGGGGTTGGATACGGCCTTGTGTACAATCGACATTTTTCTTTGCTCAGTTAAAGGCTCGCCTAAAGGCTTCTTTAAGGCTTCCAGGGGTCTTAGGCAAGGGGACCCCCTTCTCCCTACGTTTTTGTGGCTTAGCAAGAGGGTAGTAGAACGGTTTAGTTAACGGCTTCAAAGTCTCCTAAGGTGGAATCTAAATTAGCTCTCTCTAACATGCAATTGGCACCATCCTGTTCTGCAATGCGGATAATCTCCGCAAAGTCATTGTTGGTTTCAAAGTGGTTCTGGGGCTTAAGTTCAATGTGGCTATAAGTGAAATGTTGTCGACGAGGAGTTGGCTCGGTTTGCAAATGTCTTTGTATGCAAGAAAGGTACGCTCCCATCGATGTATCTCGGCCTCCCTCTTTGTATAGGGAAGCTTGCTAAACATTTGCGGGACAATGTGGTTGAAAGAATCAAGAGGAAGCTAGCAAGTTGGAAGTGTCGATATATCTCTTTGGGAGGGAGGTTGACTCTCATTAAAGTGGCCTTTTCAAACATGCCTGTGTATATTATGTCTCTTTTCAAGTGCCCCGATCAATTTTGGAGTTGTTAGGTAAGTTGAGAAGGGACTTTCTTTGGAAAAGGACTAATGATGGTCGAAAGTTTCATCTCCTTAAATGGGGGGACGTTGGTAAGCTGATTGTTAAAGAGGGTTAGGTGATAAAAGATTTGGGGGTCATGAACATAGTGCTTCTTGGTAAATGGCTTTGGAAACTTGGCACTGAATTGGTAGGTTGGTTTGTGAAGAGTTCCTCTCTTTACCGTGCCTTTAGCATATGGAAAGGAATCACGTCAATGAAACACTTAGTACAAAGTGGGATTGCGTTTGCTCTTGGGAGTGGGAACCTTATCCACTTTTGGGTGGACATTTGGCGTGGTGAAAGGGCGCTTCAAGAAGTCTTCCAATGCTTGCTTTTCTCGCCTTAAACCGCTTTGTTTCAATTTCTTGATGCTATTCTATTTGTGGCGGTCAGTGTTCGAGTTGTCGGTATCGCTACAAGTTTCGCTGGCCAGAGATAAAGATATAATATCGTTATCGCCGATAACCGGAAATGTAGGGAAAAAATGGGGAAACATGGAGAAAATGGTGGAATTTTTCAGTAAAACTTCAGGACATGCCTAAATACACATTTACATATTTAGGAATAAAAAAATTGCAAAAAGGATGCACTAAATAAGAAGTTTCCATTTAATGGGAATGAAAAGGCATGCGTTGTCGTAAGAAATCACTCAAATAGTAACCAAAATGAGTTTATATAATACAAATGTAAGCTTATAACAATGAAGACATGCAAAAGTAAATGAATTAAAAAAAAATACACATTTCTTGTCATATTTCATCCCCACATAGAATGATGAGGTGACTCTAATCATTGTCCGGATCCCGTGGTAGCTGAGAGTACTACTGTTGCCCAACTTGTTGGGCCCACCATGAATGTGCGTGGGTTTTCCACGCCGTCCATCCGTTTTTTCAGCTCATTTTAATGGTCGTTTCAAAATTTGAAGAATGTCCAAAGCTCAAGTGGACCACACCATATGAAACAGTGGTAATAATGATTTCGACAGTTGAAACCTTGGTAGGGCCTACAGTGATGTTTATTTGTCATCCAACCCGTTCATAAGATCACAAAGACATGGATGAAGGAAAAACACAAATAACAGATTGATCCAGAACTTCTTTGGCCTCATGGAATTTTAGACGGTATAATTTCAATTCACATTGTTTCCGTAGTGAGGTCCACTTGAGATTTGGATATACTTAGTTTTTGGGCTAAAGCCCTCAATTTATCAGATAAAATGGATGGACAGAGTGGATAAAATATGTAAATCACGGTGGACCCCACATAAATTACTCGCAATTACACGACACATGTGTACCCGTGTCCATAGGGACATGGATTAGCTATGACGGGTTGAGCAGCGAGACTTGCTACTAAAGTGGCGTTGAGCAGTTATGTGGCCCCACCATGGTTTATGCTTCATATCCACACCATCCAACCATTCGAAGATATCATTTTAGTTCATGGAATAAAGAATGAGTCAGATTCAAATCTCTAATGGACCACACCACATGAAAACAATAATGATTGGATATCCACCATTAAAATCCTACTAAGGCCCACTGTACTATTTATTTGACATCCAATATGTATGATTAGGTCATAAAAACCTAGATGAGGGGAAAAATCAAATATTAGCTTGATCCAATACTTTTATGGGCTCAAAAAGTTTTTAATGGTCTACGTTCATTCAACACTGTTTCCTTTTTTTTTTTTTTTTTATACACACGCATACACACCACCACACACTCACGCCGTAGTGGGATTTCACCACCTGTGTACTCGAACCCTCGACCAGGTGTTGAAACTCACGAGAGTCTACCATCGGAGTAAGAGCAAGGACTCAACACTGTTTCCTGTAATGTGGTCCACTTGAGATTGGGATATACCTCATTTTTGGTCTCATATCCTAAAATGGTCTAGAAAAATAAATAGACGGTGAGGATACAACACATACATCATGATGGGGCCTACAAAACTAGATGACGTCACCTCGGCAGCGAGTCTCTCTGCTCAATAGCTAATCCGCGTCCCAGACGGTGATTTCCTTCCTGCATTGAGATGTTATGTGGGGCCCATCATAATGTTTTTAAAAAATCCACCCCGTCCATCCATTTTTTTAGATCATTTTAGGACATCAGATAAAAAATCATATGGATCCAAAACTCAGGGCAGCCGCACGAGAGAAAATAGTGGAGATTCAGTGACCACCGTTTAAACATAATTGACCACTCATTTGGGCCCACATTGAATGTATGTGGTATATCCACACCATCCATCCGTTTTTTCATCAAATTTAAGTGGTTGAGCCCAAAATTGATTCATATCCAAAGATTAAGTAGATCATACCACTGGAAATGGTGGGGATAATGATTTCCACTGTTGAAACCTTTCTAGGTTCCACAGTGAAGTTTATTTTTCATCCAGCCTATTCATAAGATCATACAGACATGGATGAAGGGAAAACACAAATATAAGCTTGATCCAAAACTTCCGTGGCCCTCCAAGTATTTTTCAATGGTAGACATTCAATTCAACTGTTTCTTGTGGTGTGGTCCATTTGAACATTGGATATGCCTCATTTGTTTTCCTAAAGGCCTACAATTATCTATTAAAATGTATGGACGGAGTGGATAAAATAAATAAATCACGGTGGACCTCAACGAGTTTACTGAGTTCCAACCCGTACGACTTACGTACGCAATCCGCTGCCTCAAACGGATTGGATACTCCCTAGGACTAGTGTGGTCGGTGCTCTGTGGACTTCAAACATGATGTATGTGTATCATCCATGCCGTCTAATTCATTTTAGAGACAATTTTATGGTAAGAATCCAAAACTGAAGTGGACCAAAACCTCAAATGGACCACACGGTGTTGATTGAACTCTTACCATTAAAAACTTCCTGGAACTACAACAGTTTGGATCAAGTTGATATTTGTTTTTTGCCTTCATCCAGGTCCGTATGAACTAATCTACCTACCGTGTGACCTAATCCATAGGTTAGATGTCAAATAAACGTTACAGTGGGCTTAGGAGGTTTTTAACGATAGACGTTCAATCATTACTGTTTTCCCATGGTGTGGTCCACCTGAGATTCTAGTCAATCTCATTTATAAGAAAATTGATTAAAACGACATGTAAAAATGAATGGACGGTGTTGATAAAACACAGAGATCATGGTGGGCCCACATAACATCACGACCAACCACCTGACAGCGTCACTAGCAAAACCGCATCACGCGCGACTCACGCTACATATCTTCCTTTCTTTTTTTTTTTTTTAAAAAAAAAAATAAAACCTAAAATCTCGTCGAAGAGAAAATGCAGCCGAAGAAAGGGAGTTTTTGGAGGAGGATTGTTGCTGAAGAAAGGAGGCTTTTCTTACCTATAAATCTGGCGCTGTCGATCAATGTTCTTCGGATGTTGATCGAGGCGATCTTCGAAGCTCCGATTTCCGATCAACAAGTAAGAGATCTTCCTCGTTCCGATATTTTTTCCGATTTTTTGAAAGAGGGGTTTTCTTACCCATTTATTGGATTTTTGGTCGGCGATAATCCAAGATTTTTGCCGATATCTCCGATATTTCGCCGATAATCCGAAGAGAAACGAAAAAAGGGGGTTTCGGTGTCGCTGGGCCAGCGACACCGATATTATCAGCGATAATATTGACATTTCGTCGACAACTCGAACACTGGTGGCGGTGTTTGGAACCCTCTTCATAGGAATATGATGGATGATGTGGTCACTGAATTTATTAGTTTGATGGAGTGTCTCAAGTATGCTACGCTTTCTTCTCAGGTGGACTGAAGGATTTGGAAAGGTCACCAATCCGAAAAATTCTCTGTTTGTTCTTTTTCTGGATTTTTATCTACTTCAGGCAACAACCCTGGCCCCTCACATCTGTTCCACCATTGGCACTACGGAGCCCCTCCTTGAGTTGTGACATTCGTGTGGTTGGTTAGAAGAAAGTGAGTTTTGACTAATGATAATCTGCAACAGAGATCTCGTATTCTCCTCATCACTTGCTTGATGTGCATGGTGGATTAGGAGTCGATTGACTAATTTATCGATGGACTCTTATTCTCTTATTCTCCTTGCTGAGTTTCACGTGGTTTGGGTCATGCTGGAGTTTGTGGAGGCTCTTCTCCGGGCATGGCATGGGAGTGGAATTGGGAAAGTTGGCAAAGTTGTCTGGATGCTTCTCACTTTGGCTATTTGGAAGGAGCGGAATGCAATGTTTCAGAAATGGGAGGTCCTTGGTGGACAGGGTGATAAAGACAGTTATAGGTTTTATTGTGGATTGGACTCCTCATGTTAATGCAGTCAGTGTTTGAAGTATCGGTGTCACTATAAATTTTGCTGGCTGGGGATATAGAAACAATATTAATATCGTCGATAATCTCGTTAATAATTGGAAATGCGGGGAAACATGAGGAAAGCGGTGGAATTGTTTAGTGAAACTTCAAGAGATGTTAAAATACACATATTTGCATATTTAGGAATAAAAAACTTGCAAAAATAAAAATAAAAATAAAAATGCACACATAATAAGTTTCCATGTAATTGGGGCTTAAAAGTGTGTGTTGTCATAAGAAACCAATCCAACCATCCCATCTATCCATCCAACCTTCCATCCAAACGTCCATCGATATTTCAGAATATCAACAACACATGATATTTCACCGAGAAATCGTCAACAACTAGAAAGGAAACGAAAGATTGCGGTCTCGATATCACCCATGTTGCGATAATGATAATATTGTGATATAATCAATATTAACACTGCATACAACCATGTGCCCATAAAAAAATGAAATGGAAAATTTTTTTAGTAAACAAATTTTGAGCGATATCGATACATTGGCGACATTATCGAAATATCATCGATACGCTGGCAATACAAATGACACCTTGAATTTACATGGTCAAAAATATTGGCGATACAAGCGACACCTGAATTTTAGACAATAAAATTTTTTGGCGATACACAACGATACATCGCCGATACCTGCAATTTCTGAGAGTACCAGTGTTGTCAGTATCGGTACCAATGTTATCATCATCACCGAGTTAGAGACATGGATAATATTGGGGATACTCCAAACAATCAATGCAGCTGTGGCTGCTTCTTTTCTTCAAATTTTGTGTGTTAGTGCTCCTTTGTATTCTTTTCCTTCCTTTCGGTGGGTGTTCTAATAAATTGCTGCTGTATTAATCGGACTCCTTCTCTGTTAGTGTTACGTTGTTTTTTCTTTTTGCTTGTGTGAGTTCTCCAACTTTATGTATACTGACTTTAGATAATTTGATAGAATCCCATGGGCCTTTTAGTTTCCATGTCACTGCTGGGATATGATTTTTATAATTAACATATTTGTGCTGGCACTTTGACTTTGTACATTCAAAATTGGCGGTCTAATTGTTATTGTGAATGAGTGGATTGATATTCATCTGTCCTTTATAGATATTGCTAGCATGTATGCTCAGAGAGTGGCTGATGAGTCACCGACTAAGCCAGACTCCTCAGACCAAGAATATGTTCTCTATCTTATTATGTATTTCTGTCTCTCTGTCTTTCTGTCTAGGTGAATTTTGATCATCATTTACTCTTAGCAACTTGAAATTCATTGCTTACTTTGTGCAGGTTAAAGCGGAAGATATCGATGCCTATGCTCCAAAAGATTTGCTAATTGTTACAACAGGCTCTCAAGTAAGCTATTCTACAGTTCTATCATGCCCACCATAATTGTTCATTACAATGACCAGAATGGTTTTCTGAGGCATTTTAGATAACATCTGACTCTATATAGTAACGTGCCAGGCAGAACCACGTGCTGCACTAAACCTCGCATCATTCGGAAGCAGCCATTCCCTCAAACTGGGCAAAGATGACATGATTTTATACTCAGCTAAGGTAACTAAATCATTGAATCTAGAAGGTGTAGGCATGATCGTTCCTCAATATCCAATTCAATATGCTTCTTTTGTCCCCCTATAATTCTGGATGTTTCTATGAGAATCAACTGGTGTCAAGCCAGATGGCACTGGCAGTTTATAAAAAAATTGTCATTCTTCATTCTTCAGCAGTTGGTTGAGATCTGCAGGGCTGTCTTTCCACGAAAAATTCAGATCTGGATATAATTTTTTTTCTTAATACAACTCAAGAGCAACTCTTTTTCTTTGCTAATAAGAGCTTTTTTAAATAGAAAAAAAAAATCAGAGATCCAATCCTATTAAAAATTTGCATATCTGCTTTCGCTATAAGCTGTATAAGGCAAACAGCCATATCCCGTATACCTCTATATCAGTTTCCATTTGTTTGATCAGTTGCTAAGAATGGCATAGCCAACTAGCTGTTACTTTTGTTTGGTTCTTGTCCCCTCCCTTGGGATGTTGCTTCTGTTTTTGACAGTTTAAGGTTATGTGCGTATTCCATGGATATTAGATTTCTTCATTTCCATAGCAAAGTTACTTGTATTGTTGTAATCTTCTATAAATATTCTCTTTGTATAGGGGAGTTTTATACATTGCCTTGATGAGTTCAAGCCCATAGCTCCATGGTAGATAACTTGCATTTCAACATTGAGATCTTGGGTTCAGTTCCAGCCTCTAACAGTGTGGAAAAAATAGCATTTTATAGATTGGTTCTGCTTAAAAACTTCCGAAATACCACCCGGTTACTAGAAATGGAATTTTTTGCAATGAGGGTCGGCTAAATACACTGCAAATAAAAATATGTTGATGGAAACTGCTGAAAATACCAAATAAGCTGCAAGAAAGAGCATCTAATTATATCTATGGGCCTCACAGTCCAATTATCTAGCAATCTGGGCCACCCAGACCATTCAAATGTTAATCATAGCGACATCCTATCATCAGATGACACATGGAGTCCACCCTTGGGTCCCTTCAACATAGATATGCTTGATGTGTGGCCAGGATACATCACAGTTTTAAGGGCAGGTTGCGGATAGTTGTCATTAATCCCATTCCACTCGTTGAGGAGATTGGATATAGAGGCTCCTTTGAACACATAAAGGAAAACCCAATTTATTGACATCTTGATCTTGGGCACAATAAGTGCCATAGTTAATGGTGTTTCTTCAATTCCTCCATAAATTGGCCCCGGGGCTTGAAAGGCCCTCAATTCCAACCGCCTACAAGCTCACAATTGAACCTGGAGTGGAAGAAGCTGGACCAACTTTACCGTGTCGCAAGTCGCAACACACTTTATAAAGAGATGATCCAGTGTTTGCAAGCCCTTTCACATAATAACTTTTTCTGAGGTGGATCAATTGTGCTTTCAAAGGTTATTAATAGATAGAATCTTGCGTTATGGGACAAACTGTTGGCATTCAAGGAACAACATGTTCATAGGATGAACATAGCTGAAATGAGGATGTTGAGATGGATGGGTGGCAGTACAAGGATAGAATTAGATATGAATGCATTTGAAGGAACTTGGGAGTAGCATCAACAGGTAATAAGATGAGGGAAAGTAGACATAGATGGTTTCTCCATTTGCAATGGTGACTAAGACCTGTACTGTACTGTTAGGAGTGAGTTGGTTCAAGTTGAAGGATCTAAAGAGGGCAAGGGAAGTGCCCAAAAGGACATGGGTGGTGGTCATAAGAAAAGTCTTGATTACCCATGGCCTAGCAAAGGATATGATCCTTTGATAAAGTGGAATGGTGGAATAGGAATCTTGTAGTTGACCCCAATTAGTTGGGATGAGGCCTAGATGACCCTAATCATGATGATGATGATGATCGTTAGGATCTTGTTAGCAGTAGCAACCTAAAAGAAATCCTTTACATGAGGAGGGCATGCCCCCTGCATCGCTCAAGGTGATTTGGGAGCCACCAACCGACACCACTTTCAGAAAGTTATATGAAAAGGCACCTTTGGAGCACAAGGCCCATTCGAGATCATCCTCTTTCGTAGGGTATAGGATTGTTCTAGTCAAAAGGATCAAGAAGCTTAACCACCATGATGATTTCCAGTTCCACAAATTTCTACAATATTAGATCGACTAGACGATCTTATTGCCCGTTAATTCATTGGAATTGTTAACACATATCGCACGACTAACATGTAAAATCGAGGGAACCTTTAGGCAAAGAGGATTTCCCTTAGTCTAAAAGTCTTTTAAAGAACAAACTCTTTTGTTGTCACCACTCACCACCTTAAACTCACTCTAGGTCACCTTAAGAAAGTTTGACACATCCACTTGGCTATATCTCCAAGCCAAGGTTTTGAATATCGGCTTCTTAAGGGCGTATAAACCCTCTAAAAAACCGATAAGATATTTTTGTCCTAAAAAATTAGAAATTGTTGGGAAAATTGGGGAAAATGTTAAGCACCAAAATCTATCCTCTATTATTATTATTATTATTATTTTGTTTCTGACACATTTAATTTTGTATTGGCTATTGTTTAAAAAATAATATCGTTGCTTGTCTGCATGATGTGTTGAAAGTTAACCAAATAGGCCATAATCGAATGATTTGGTGGAATATTGCATATTACATCGAAATACAACAAAAGGAAGATGAGAATAAAAAAAGTGATAGTTTACCCTTTTTCTTTCCCAGAAAAGATCTATTTTGCTTTGATTCATTGATTCTTGCTCAAATCTTATGTTTTGATCCTTAAAATAGGCCTATATCTAGTCTAAAATGAGTTTTTGAGCTTCCATTATAGGTTGTAATGAAGGGAAGAATGGAGAAAAGGAGAAAATGGAAAAAAAAGAAAAGAAAACAAAACAAATGAAAGCCTTTGTGGTTGTGTCGGCGCATATTGGCCATATTGAACCCCCATTATTGGCCAATGGCCCAATATGAGCAAATTATTATTATTTACTTGGGGCCGTTTCATCCCGCTGTCATGAATCGAATAGGGCTGATACTATATGATATGGCAAATATGGTTGTATCGGAACTGTTTAGTGGAATTTTGCTCCATGCTTCAAAATGACTGATGCAGGACAATTAACCACTTGCTCTAAAAGCTCGAACTGGTAGAGTATGGCGAATTAATCCCTTTATCTCATAGCTCCGGCCCCACATCTCATGGGTTAGGACCTTGACTGAACCCCCCTCGTGGGCCCCAAATCACATGGGTCGACCACCCCGAGTATGTCCCCGCATCTCACGGGCTACCCCACTCGAGCCCGGTGTGAAATGCCCCTACATTAATCATCCTCGGTGAGGAGTCTCGAACACGAGATCTCCCCCGTAGGCCCCAAATCACGTGGGCCATCCACCTCGACTGTGTCCCCGCATCCCACGGGCTACCCCACTCGAGCCCGGTGTGAAAATGCCCCTGCATTAATTACTTTCTAAATGAGGACTCATTTCCCCATTTTGTCAGTTGTCACACAAGGCATCCAACCCCTCTTTTACTCCCCACATTTGGAAGTGATATTTTTCTCACAAGTGCTTCTTGTTCTTTACCAAATGTCTACCACCACATTGCCATATGAATGCTTTGGATTCTCCACGTGTCTAATGCACAACTCATTTTCATTATAATATGTAGGTGTATGTGCGTGTGAGACTATGACTAGGCCCACAGGTACATACACCTGGGCCTCGTGTGTTATGGGCCTTAGTCTTAGCCTTTTTTCTTTATTGTTATGTTTCCTTAGTTGTCCCTTGTCTTTCTTTATTTTTCCTACTAATAAGGGCATATATGTAATTGTACTCTTCTCTTGTTGTTGCTAGTGTTTGAAATATCGGTAGCACAATATGTATTGTACCCTTAGGACACAGATACATATAAGTTATTGCACGAGATATATCGCTTGTATCGGGTAATTTATTGCACTTTTAGGGAAACATGGGGAAAATGGTTGAATTTTTCAATAAAACTTTAGGGATGGTTAAAAAAGACTTTAATACACAATTTTAAATCATAACATCTCAAAAAAGAAGTGCACATAATAGGTTTCCTTTGTATAGGGTCCTAAGCTATGCACTATCTAACTGAACTAATGCAACTATATTCAAATTGAATGCATAACATTTAGAGTGTATGTGATTATCATTTCATCAAACACTCATAAATACTTTGAAATTAGTCTCAATTGACAGCTGGTGGACGGGAAATTTCGGGAAAAGTAATATTTTAATAATTTTTAATATAAAATAATTTTTATTTTTTGAAAATTGACAAAGACTTAACAAATTAGTAGATTAGCCCTCATACATGCTTGATTTCATGTTTGGAGTGCAACATTGCAAGCAATTTAGGAGAAATTGGGGAAATTTCGAATTTTCTCCAATTTTCCCTAAATCGGACCACCTACTCTCAAATTTCGAAATTAGAGTATATGTGATGAAATACTCTTAAATACTTTGAAATTAGTCTCAATTGACGGTTGGTTGAAGGAAAAATTTGAAAAAAAAAAAAAAAAACATGTAGAACCAATGGATATCGAAATCAAAGCTCTAACTCCATGATTTTTTATGCTAAATAGGAAGAACCAATGGATTTGTAACCATTTGACACTGATGTAACATAATTTCAACAAAAGAAAATAGATCGGAAATTGAAAATGCTCAGCAGATCGAACATGTGGGATATATTGGCTCTACTTGTGTGTTTCGTATCGCACAGGTGGGATACAAGATATATCGTGGGATATATCGGCCGCTATCGTCGATATTTAAAACATTGGTTGTTACCCAATCCTATGTGCTTCCTTTCTCTCTCTCTCTTTCTCTCTCTCTCTCTCTCTCTGTCTGTCTCAAATTATCTCCTCTAACATGGTATCAAAGCCTAAGTGCTCCAAGGGTTCTTTCTTCTTCTTCTTTCTTGCCTTCTTCCTTTTAACCCTGTGAGTTTTATTCTGCTAATTTTTTTCAACAAGTGGTGTTTCCCTTCCCTTCCCTTCCTAATCTTCTTTTCTTTCTTTCCTCTTTTCTACCACTTCTTCTAATCATTCTCAACAATTTTTGGCGTTTCCTTTTCTTCCCTTCCCAATCTTTGGTGGTTACCTTCTCTTCCTCTTTTCTTCTTTTCCCTTCATTGTTCTTTCTTCTTCATTCTTTTTTCTGTTTTGAGAGTCATGGGGGTCTTTTCCTCACTAACTCCTTGTGATTCGTGAGAAGGGGGTGACTTGCGGTTGGAATTTTTAAAAAAGGTTTTGAATAATGTGTTGCTAGATTTGAAGCCTCTTTAATATGCAGTTGAAGCCACTGCTGATTTGTCTACTGTCCGGTTGAGGACATTGCTGAAATTTCTTATTCTATTCATTCTTTGAAGAATTTTTCAGAGGGATTTATTGTTTTTGCTGAATGGTTGGAGATACTGCTGGATGTTCAGGTTTGGTAGCTTTTTTAAGTAGTTTTTTCTTCAGATTCTCAACATCCGGTTTGCAGCAGTAAGAGTTTGCTGGCTATTGTCATTTAGGCTTCTTTTCTGATTTATATGTCCAGCCGTAAGGCCCTTCCTCTCATCCTTAGTTCTCTCACTCTGTTTTGAGATTATATATGGCCTCTTAGTTGACTTTTGAGGCACTTTATCCTGTTAACTCTAAGACGGAACGATTGATTGTTCATTCTGAAAATCCTGGTTTACAGATTGCCACATACGCCGACATAATATAGCACCAATGAAATCTGTGGATTCTCCACGTGTCTGATGTAATTCATTTACATTATAATACAGCGCCAACTGCTATAGGATCATTTCCCATGTTTTTGTGCGTGTGTGTGCATGTCTGGCTGTGTGTGTCATGACCAATGCCATGGGCTTACATCGATATTGACTTTCTTTTGTTGTGTCATCATTGCACACTTCCTGTGATGCAATCATTTCATTGCATACTTCCTGTGAATTTTTTTTGTTGAGATAGCCTGCTATCTTATTCAGTTGCATATAGTAGTTGAGTTGACCGTATCTTTCTTTTCTAGGTAATTCCTGGAAATGAGAACAGAGTGATGAAGATGTTGAACCGTATAACAGAGCTGGGTCCTACAATTGTAATGGGTAAGAATGAAGGGTTGCATACATCTGGCCATGCATATCGTGGGGAATTGGTAAGCCATGTATCTGTAGATTCTTTTATTTGGTAATTTAAATTGCAGCCATATTTGGTGGTGTTTGATAAATGACATTCCCTTCAACAATTTAATCAATAAATCTGGATATATGCCTTGGAAAGCCAATATGATACTTGAATTGATTTGGATGACATTCTTGTTGGACAATTTTCTTCTGTTTAATACGTATCAAGATATGTTTACTAAATGCATTTCACAGAGCAATGTGTACCGTGTGAATATTTGATGGGATTACAATAGTCTATGGAAATCACTATTAGGACTTTAGAAGTGAAAGTGTGATCATGTACTTTTAATTGCCCATCTTATTTTGCCATTTAAGTGGCTGAAGCCCAAGTATTTTGGGTGCATGGTATGTAAGGTGGAAGATTATTGACAATTCATCATGAGATCCACATGCTTGGAAGCTTTTATGTATAAGATTGAGATTAGAAAGTTAGATCTATCTGACATGCAATCAATGCTTTGTTGAAAAGGTGTTTCTGTAAGTAACATTATATCTATTAGATTATTTGAAAAAAAATAAAATTGACTGGTATTCTTTAGTTTTTTACATTTGATTGGAGATCTAACAGTTGAGGTCTAATTGATCCCTCTTCCCAAGTTGGATGGTGAGGATTCTTTGGGTATTTGCGAATATCGGACTCATTTTTTATGGTTGGTATGGAAACAGGCATAAAGTTAAACTGTTTTTGAGGTTTTTTTGAGCATGTTCATTTGCTGGGGCATTTGGTGACCTCTATGACAAAGGGACTATGCTTATTTAAAACAACCATGATGGATCACATACCCAACCTTAACCTCTCTTTCTTCTCTTTTGGAGAAATCCTAGAAACTTGAAAGATTCTCCTCTAGACCCATGGTAAAGAAAAGTTAGGAGTGAAGAGCTAGGGGATTGGATGTGAGAGGCTCTAGGAGATCCATGGGCTTTGTTTTGCATTCCTATATTCATCTAATGTTTGACTAAACTCTTTCTTCGTTGATTATCTGTAGAGCACGAAAATCATAAGCATGGTTTCATTTTGTGGACTTCTTCGACCCAATTTTGACCAAAATATCCCTCAGACACTTGACCAGACCATAACATCGCATCCTCCTACAAAATTATCCCTGACTAATCTTTGGTTGTTGAAATTACTATCCTTCCCTTAAAAAACTTTCGAATTTTGTATTTGCCAAATACTCCTCCATTTAAACCAAAACCTCTTGTAAACTTCATAGAAGCTATTCGTCCTAATTACGCCTTATAGTACCACAATTCACCATTCTACCACCCAATTAACCATCCAGATGATGCTGCTTGTCAAGCAGTCAAAATCCCGTTTACCTTTTAGAAAAACCTCTCAGTTCCTATGAATTTAATATTAGAACCATTTGCAAGCTAAATAAATAGAGACCACTCTCCCCCAAGAGAGAGGTCTTGATCTTGAAATCCCCAAAGTTGAGCCATCCCATGGAAAAATTCGAAGGAGAATCTAGAGAAAAAAAAAAGAAAAGAAAAATCCCACAAGGCTAAAGAGTATGGCCCAACCTAATGGTTGTGCAAACCAACTCAGTAACCTTAGGGAAAGGAATTCCTTAAGAGTACTGACCACCATTTCCATGTGCATTAAATACCCTTGATGAGACAAGACCCTCTGGTGTGGATTTAAGGAACCAGTTCACGAAGAGGAGATAATGGCAGCCAATCCACTATCTCCTCCATTTCTCTTTCTTTTGTTCTTCTGAATTCCCTTTTAAAGAAAACTCTGCAGAAATTCCATTTCTGGGATTTCACTTCCCACTAGAAATAAAGACTATGCTTTTTGCATGAGTGGGGTCCATGGGGAAGGACGCCTGACACCTTCCTTCCCCCATCTCCATGGCCCTTATATGGAATTGCTAGTTTTAGACCTCGTCAGCAAGGTGTTCTGTAACGGTAACGGTGGCCGTAACGGCCACCACCGTTACCTTTACGATACGAGGCATAACAGCTGTTACGGCCCCGTAACGGCCATTACAGTCTCTCTTATTTATTTATTTATTGAAAAAACCCTTGAAAAACATGTATCTGCCCTGTAATGTTGATTAAAAAGTATGAAAAACCTGTATCTGTCCCGTAATGGACAATTACGGGGCTATTTTGGCCTTTATAGGAGACGTAATGTGCCGTTAACGGCAATTACGGGTCATTTTTTTCCATAACGGTTGTTACAGCCATTACGACCCCGTAACGTGTAACGGTTGTCACCGTTACCTTTACGTAACGGCCTTTATGGCCCTGTAACGGCCTTTACGGCACATCATGCTTGTTAGTCCCAATTTTAAAAAATCACACGCTTTCGAAAAATTAGGATCTTAGGTTCCTCTGTCTTTAATTTCTGTCAAAATCAATTAGTGGCAATTCCATAGCCTTTGCCTGCTACCCTCAGCTATGATTGCTAGTCAATCTACATTATCATATTTAAGTTGCTTAAAAAGATCCTTGGCTTTTGGATTTTTTGAAAATTTATAGTTTTTGCTTCTGCCTCTCAGAAAATCCAACAATAAATATATAGGTTTTGTTGCATGGTTGGTTCTATAGGTTTGGTGTCTTCTTTTACGTTTCTTTTTTTCTTCTGAACATGCATATATTGATCTTTGTTACCATTCTATGTGATGACAGCTTCCTAAAAACTATATTTATTCTTGAAGGAGGAAGTACTTAATATTGTGAAGCCACAACATTTTTTACCCATCCATGGAGAACTTTTGTTCTTGAAAGAGCATGAACTACTTGGGAAGTCAACCGGCATCCATCACACCAATGTAAGTTATTTGCTTTTCTGTTGTTTCTTAAACTTGTGTTCACTATCTAAATGTTTTTACTATTCCTTTTCTTTTATTACAAGTGTTTAACCTTTTTGAAAACTAGTTTATATGCAAAATCTTGCACATAAATGTTCTAAATTGAATATGTTTTCTTTTACCTTTTTATGTCGAAGTGGATATTATTATTATTATTTTTTTATGGCTTTCTGAAAGTTAGTTATTTATATATAACTATGGAGGGATGTTTTAGAATCTAAAGGTTTTAAAATAATCAGACTAAAATAAAGTATTTGGAATGCAATTTTAGTAACAATAGGAGTGGCAACAAGGAATTAATTAAGATTGCCGACCAAGAAGTACCCCAAATGACCATTTTCATTATCTTGGGTTTGGGTATACCAAAGGTTTAGAAGTTGTCTGGTTTATCTATAAGGGCTGAATTTTGTTTGTGAATGTAGATCTAAGGGTACTAGGGGCTCCTACGGTTTAGATATGGGGTCGTATAGGGGCTTACTTGGGGTATGTAACTTGGAGTGGGGTGGAGAGAGATTGGTTGGGCTGAATTTTTAGGTGAAACGATAGATCTAGGAGTTTTGAGCAGGGGTGGCAATGGGCTGAGTGCACCCAATGGGTACCCGCGCCCAACTCAACATGACTCGGGTACGGCCGTGTAGGGGTGGCAATGGGCTGAGTGCTCCCAATGGGTACCCGAGCCCAGCTCAACCTGACTCGGGTATGGCCGTGTGGGTGTAGCTTAACGGGTGTGGGTTTGGGTTTTTGTTTTTTTGAACCCGATTAATAAATGGGGCTTGTGGATATACCCATTCCATACCCCAAGCTCACCGGAACCCGATTATTATATAAGTAAATAATAAATAAAGAATATCCGTATACATATTCCATGTATTAAAATAGTGGATCGTCCATATCAGACCTATCTATTTTGACATAGACATGTGATCCACCGGAGGTGTAAAATCGTCTGTGGTACAAGTTCCAATTTGTAGGACCCATGTAGAATTATTTATGGCATTTGATACACAGACACTAAAAAATTGTACACATGGCAGACGATATCTCAAATTAAACTGACTAAATTGTGGAAATCACTATCGCTAAGTAACAATCCCAAAATCAATTTGGTTTAAACAATCCTAATGTCCCATTCATTGACAATTTTTTTTTTTTATTGAGATGCAGTACAAAATGGGGCCCAAGTTTATTTCATCCATAACCATCGAAATGCTTATAATCATGGCCCGCGATAAACCAGATTTCCGTGGCTTTGCTCGGGGATCTTTGTATTCGATTTGGTGGACAACATTTGCACTTGTTTGTAGGCCCCACGAGTCTACTATCCAATTTGCTTTGCTTTGATTGCTTTCTTGAGTTTTGAGGTATTTTGGTATTTTACATTATATTAGTTTGAGAGGTTAATATTTTGGTATTTTTACTTATAATAGTTTTTAGTTGAGATTTTAGTATTTTTCCATTATATTAGTTTGTGTGGTTGAGATTAGAAGTTAGAAAAGATTATGAAGGGTTTAAATTGATTACAATTAGGTGGTTAGTATAAATGCCTTCTTTGTAGTGTAATTTTTCAGTTTTTGATGAATTAAGTAAAAAGTTCTCTTTTAGTAAAGGAAGAAGAAAGTGGATTCTCTTTCTATTTCTTGATATTGAAGTTGGGTTTGATCTTTGGAGGATTCTATTATTCTATACTCAATTTGCTCACCTGATTCAAAATCATTGACTTTTGCAAGCTATGGCGTGGATTCGGCGCGTACTCGACTACATCAAGTGGTAATAGAGCAAGTAGTGATCTCGGTGCCATTTTGTTATCACTACCTTGTCTTGCTGGCACAGATCTTTATGATTCCCAACCGCCCGATCCATCTGTTGCCATCTACTACCAAAATGTTACGATGTTAAAAAAAAAAGCAGTTAAATCCATCCCCTCCATCTTCCACAATTAACCACCCTTGAGACGTTTCCCATCTAAGTCATTCATCAACTCGATTGGCTTCCTGAGATCGAGATCACAAAGAAAAGATTATTGTTAACACTTGGCACAAGTTGAGGAGATTGAATTTAAGAAAATTGTGGTTAAGTGTCTAGTATAAGAAATTAAAGAGATGGTGCAATGTTGGCAATGCAATGCCTAGATCTCAAAGCGGACACCTGCTATGTGTAATGAAGAACGTAGCCCCGTTATAGTCCCATGTCACCTGTGATTTAGACCAAATCTTCGATCTTGAAGATGTGCCTGGTCACTATGGGGGATCTCTTAATCTCAACAAAGGACCCATATTCGACGAGGAACTCGAAGAGATCAACACGATCACTACCAACCATTGTTGCATGGACATTATCAACATCAATATGCACCATCACCTTTTCATCATTGTAGACAATCCACTACCACCACCATTGCATCATATGCATCCATCATCTGATGACCACCCCAAGTACATTAGAGTCATTCACGAAGCACTTGAGGAGCGCTCGCATTTGCTCCATTCAATTAATGTTAGGTGGTATGAATCCGATGTTTGATGTGCATAGCATGTTGTTTGAGGACTCCCAAAGAAACAAACCTCAAGGGAGAGTTTCTTTCAACTTGAGGGTTTTGATGCAACTCGCATCGAGGCCATGTCATCTCCATCGTTGATCTTTAGATGGTCAATGATCTTACCATTCAAAGGTTGTGTTTTCGACACATCGCATGGGGATCATTATTACTATTCCAGGAGAACCACTATTTGAACTGTCTTGATTAGGTTAAGGATAGAATTTTGATGGTTCGCCAAAGATTCACGTCTTTGATAGAGGATCACATCAACTGCCAACTATGAGTCCCACGTCCGACGTAGAATATCTAGACCATTCCATGGATAAATTCGATGGTCTGGATTGTTTTGCCATTTTGGCTCACTTGCACCCATCAAATGTGGCAGTAGAGATCATTTTGAGTTGGGCCATGATCTTACACACCTTGGGATCTGATTTAGTCCCAACGTACTATACATAATATTGGACTCCATGGCCCAGCTAACTATCTAGATTCCATATTGAACCTTCTGTCCACTTTTGGGGGACCAAATGGTGTCGAAATGATATGAAATTGATCTTGTTTGAAAGCTTATCGATTCAACTTTCCGATGAGCCGAAGAACGCACAATCCTGATATCATATGGGTGAGATATGATTGAGTGAAGTGCTGTTCGAGCTATGTGCATCCCAAAATTCATACTCAAGTTGCATCTAGTTTGTGGCTATGGGTCATATATACATGTGATTTCTCCTCTCAAATTCCAGTTCTTTTGAAGGTTTTCAGGGCACATAGCAAATGTGGAGAGGTGGAGAGAGGTTGTGGGTCCCATGCGGGGCCAAAACCTCCAAAGAGTAGGAGTTATCATGGTGTACTGTAATGGTCGTTATAGGGGCGCAATGACCGTTACATAACGGTAATGGAGGCATCCGTTATACATAATGGGCCATTATGGATGGCCATTACCCAAAAAATGACCTGTAACCAGGGTGTGCCAAAACGGTTACGTTTCGGCCGTATCGGCCGATACGTAACGGTAACGGTGGTAGCCGATACGCGATACGGGGTCGTATCGGCCGTTTCCATTTTTGTACACGTATCGGCCGATACGGTCCCGTTTCGGGCGTAACGACCGCACTGACCCGTAACTGCTGTTACGGGCAAAAAGAAAAAAATAAAAAATAAAAAAATAAAAAAGAAAAAGAAAAACGTACCTGTTTTCGATTTTTCTTCTTCTTCTCTTTCTTCTTCTTCCTCTTCTTCTTCCTCTTCTCGTGGAGCCATGGCTTGCCTGCTTCAAATGGCGTGCAGCGAATGGCGACCTCCTCCTCCTCCTCCTCCTCCTTCTTCTTCTTCTTCTTCTTTTCTTCTCCTTCTCTCTCTCTCTCTCTCTCTCTCTCCTTTCCCTCTTTCCCTCTTTTTCTTCTCTTCTTTCCCTCTTTTTTCTTTTCGGTTTCCCTCTCTCGCTTTCTTTTTCTTTTTTTTTTTCTTTTTTTTTTCACGCGTACCGCGCAGGTACGTGTCGCGCTGAGACGAGCGCTGAGACGAGCGCTGACACTCCTCGAGCTCCGCGTTGTACGAACGGTTCAAAGAGATCAAAGTTACATGGGCTCCACAGTGATGTATTTATCACATCTACACCGTTCATCTATTTTCAGAGATCATTTTAAAGCACTAACCAAAAAATGATTTATATCCAAAGATCATCTGGACCACACCAAAAATAACAGTGGAGATAACATTTTCACCGTTAAACAATTTGGGGCTACGGTAACGCTTATATTTTCCATCCCATCCGATCCGATCGGACGCAGTGGGCCCCACCATGATGTATATATTTTATCCATGTCGTCCATCCATTTTGCCACGTCATTTTAGGTCAGGATCTGAAAAATTAATAATATCCAAATCTCAGGTGGACCACACCATAGGAAACAGTGGTTATAGAACGCTCACCATTAAAAATTTCTTAAGGTCCACTGTAATGTTTATTTTCAATCTGACCTATTAATTGGGTCACACTGACGTGGATGAAGAGAAAACACACATGTCAACTTAATCTAAAACATTTGTAGCCCCCAATAAATTTTTAATGGTGAACATTTAATTGTGCAGTCCACCCGAGCTTTGGATGTGCCTCATTTTTGGGCTCATGCCCTAAAATTATTTGACAAAATGGATGGACGGTGTGGATATAACACATTCAACACAGGTGGGGCCCAAAAAACTTTGACACGTGTGTTACACTTCACAATTCAAGTCCTGCCTAATTCGACCATTAAAAAATTGTACACGAGACATATATTAACTTAAAATTTAGCAATTAAATTATGGACTGCAATTGCTAACTCACGATGCCAAAATCAAATTGTTTGAATAGTTTTAATTGTTAATTTGTAGACTTTTATTTTTTAAAATAGGGACTTTGGATTTTTTTTCATGATTCACTATCCAAGAAATGTCCACTAATTCATAAGTGGGATAATGACAATAAATTGCATGAATTTGAGACTGATTTGGTGTATAGATTGGTCCTCCAAGTCAGCCCCAAATTGACAATGCCATCTACAAAGAACTATTGAGAGAAATGATATCAAGTTATTAAGTATATAAATTAAATATTTAAGTCAAATTCAAATTACCTGGTTCATAAATTTATCGACAAATCCGATACAACTTCTCACCAAAGAATGGACCGTTACACCACCATAAACATGTTCCAATTTATAAATGAATACACATTTGGAATGCTTAGAATATTCTGTATTTAATCCATATTTTTTCATATTTTTTTAGCAAAAAAAAAAAATTGCGCCGTTACATGCCGTCACGCATTACCAGATCGCCGTTACACCCAGATCAGATCGGTTTTGGAGATCACCGTTACACCAACCGATACCGATACGGCACACCTTGCCTGTAACAGTCCCACAATGGCCACGTAATGGCTTGTAACAGTTCGTTACGAAGTCGATGCTTTTTTAAAAGGAAAAAAGAAAACCTTAATGGCCGTTACAGCCCATATTGCAACGGTAATGGCTTTGGCTGTTGCA
This sequence comes from Magnolia changhungtana, assembly GCA_030180095.1. Taxonomy (NCBI): domain Eukaryota; kingdom Viridiplantae; phylum Streptophyta; class Magnoliopsida; order Magnoliales; family Magnoliaceae; genus Magnolia; species Magnolia changhungtana. The sequence continues at coordinate 1,417,735 of JASAUF010000189.1, forward strand.
ACCATTGTCACCGTTATAGAATACCTTGGGAATTATGCACAAAGCAGCGCGATTTCTTTTCGTTTTTTCCCCCCTTAACTCTTAGTTGCTTTATTGTCATTGGTCCTTAGGAAGTTAGATTTGATTAGTCTAAACTCCTGTGTAAGTATGAGAAGGATTAGAAATGTAATTTTGTTCGGTGTTTGATAAAAGGGAGCCTCATATACGTGGATGGCCATGGTTTTGAGTTTAGGAAAATTATTTTCTCTTTGTGAAAGAGGATAGAGGGCTTTATACACCTTGGATTTTTTGTTTTTGGTTTTCCCATTGTTGAGTCTATCACAGGGTAATTGTACCACCTTGGCCAATATGATTTGATGCTGAATTGCTTGCCAAATTGCAGTATCATTTATCAATAGGCAGTGTTTTAAATATCGATGATATCGGCCGATATATCCCATGATATATCTTGTATCCCACCTGTTCGATATGAAACGTGGAAGTAGTGGGATATATACCACATGTTCGATCCAGTGAGCATTTTTTTTTTTTTTTATTTCCGATCATTTTTTCCTGTAAATTATGTTAAATTGGTGTCAAATTGTTTGCATGAAAAATCATGGATTGGGAACTTCGATTTTGAGATTTGGAAGAGAAGGATCAAGTTGTGGAAAATTGAAAAAAATAAAAAAAATTTCCAATTTCTCACAAATTGGTTGCAATCTTTGTATCCAAACATAAAATCAAACATGTATGTAACCTAATCTAGTAATTCTTCTTTTGCTTTTGAATGTATTGCTTGTGTTTCCACACGTCTTCTTACATTTATAAATTATATGAATATACTTGCATCAATTCAATTAGACAACGCATAGATTAAGACCCCATACAAAGAAAACCTATTATGTGCACTCGGTTTTTTTTTTTTTTTTTTTTTTTTTTGTAATGTTTTGATTTGTAAGTATGTATTTATATATTTTTTAACAATCATTGAAATTTCATTGAAAAATTCGACCAATTTCCAATGTTTCCAAATGTTTCCAACAAGAGCAATACATTACGCGATAGAACCGATATATCCCATGCGATAATTGATACATATCTGTATCCTAAGGGTGCGATACATAACCGATATTTTGAACACTGTCGATAGGTGAGCACCAGCATTGTTCTTTGCCATCATTAAGGACATCCACCTATTGTCTCAATGATAGGAACAATCGTCCTTTGAGAGAGAGAGAGAGAGAGAGAGAGAGAGATCATTGGGTTTTTGTATTATTAGTGGGGTTGTATGGTTCATGTCACGCCCCAAAACTGGTTTCTGATGCCCATTCGCCGTAACTTGAATCCGAAGCTAACAACCTCCATGGTACCTCGATTTCGGCTCCTATCTCCCATATGCCAACGAGGATATCACAAAGAAGATTTAGGGAAAACTTAAATAACTGAGCATACCTAAAAGAACTCCACAAGCAACGTACGTCTCCATTTAACAATAGTTCAAGGTACAATGTTGAAAAAGTAAATACATTATATAACAAAAATTTAAAAGATCAGTAGTGCACTCTAGTCTCAATATTGTTGATATGCTATAGCATAACCTGCAGCGTAAACAAACGCACATAAGCTTCCTATGAAGCCCAGTAGAATGCTTGTGTGCATGCTTAATGTATATGTCAGATATATCACATTAATATCAATATCAGAGTAAGCAACAAAGATGGAGAGCCAATCATGCCAATGCCCATGCGTGCAACTAGGCATACCAAGGCTATGCATATATGCTACCCGAAGGCCAACCGGGCCGAATGTAATATGCAACTATGCGATTCGATCATGCCAATCCTAATGTCTAATCCACATCTCTGTCCGGTTCTCATCTAGAATCATCGGGATCTAATACATAGGCATTGGTCCGTAGTGCCAAACCATTGCAATAGTTAGAGACTTCACTACTCGCCTCGGTGGTGGAATGCTGATTCCCATGTCAAATCCCACCCGACATGCCAGTAGTGGACCCATTTCCGGACTGGTCAAACTGGACCTTAATCGCCACTCCACACTCTAGGTAGGTGGAGTCATACCCCTTTCTAACCGACCACGCAATAGGGTTAGACACGACATACTGGTATTTTGCACTCGTGCGCTCATGTATCCACTCGGTCTCGGCATTGGTACACCATACGACCATAAGGTTTAGGGCCTTTCACCCATGGGCATCCTACGTGCCCAATATGCTTAGAATAAATTTCCGGCGTCCATACTTGTATACACCAACCATGACAGAGCCATGAAGGCTATAACCCTAATGTTGCTAGGGTGTATGCTACAACCCCGATGTTGTTAGTGTGTATATGCGAGTGCCTCACGAAAATGTGTGAATGCATGAGTCCATAATCCGAATCATGCAATCATATCATGCAAATTGTGTATGTATGCAAGGCGGCCCCATCTCATATGTGCTGCTGAAAGGCCCTAAACCTCCCTCTTTGATTTTCATCCAAATAGGGGTAACGCATGTTCCCGATCATGTGATGGAATATGCGCATTTTGATGATTATAAATGGATGCGACATTTTTTTTTTAATGGTAAAGGACGTTTAGTATGATGGTCACCTATGCCACTGATCGTTTACATATTTCGATAGATTCGATTAGAGAGGCCTTAGACCTATTGCACTATTGGTAGATCCAATTTGAGAAAGTGCTTGGATCTTTGCCTATTACTATTAGAAATGTGGTGCTTGGGGTTGGTCATTGTTGACATAATTGGGAATTTGAGACGGGGAGCATTCAAGTTCTGACTATTATGCTAAGATGTGTGGTTTGTGGCAGGACTCATCTTTCTTGGATAATCTCCAATTTGCTTGTACCACAGATGCAGAGGCATATAAACGAAGTATTAAGAAAAGGATATTTAAATTGTTTGTGGGTCTTAGTTTTGAATTTGAACGAGTGCAGGCCTAGATTCTTGGTTCCCCTACTGTACCTTCCCCAAGTAGTGTGTATGCTTTGCTTTTACGAGGTGAGTGGCATCGTATAGCTATGATTTCAACTCAAAACCTGCTCTTATGATTGGATTTAGAAATTATGATAATACTGATAGTGGAAGAGGTAGAGCTATTGGATGGGGAGGTCGGAATGTTGGTCGTGGTCGCGGTCATGGTGCGACCATTTGTGTACTCGTTATGGTTGTTATGGCCATACAGTTGATTATTGTTGGGTGCTCCATGGTAAACCACCTCAAGGCCGTGCTACTAATTCAACCACTGTAAAACTATAAAGACTTTCTACATATTGTTGGCGAGGTGGCTCCTCTGGCCACATCATTTGTAGTTTAACCAGCTAGGGTTGTAGTTCATCATTCAAAAAGTGAGTATGATGCTTTATTAAGGGGTGCCATGCAGAATAAGGCCTCTCCATCTACATATTTGGCTCAAAAAGGTAATACATTCTCTGCCCTTCACACTGCTTTTGCGTCCAACCCTTAGATGATTGATTCGAAGGCCACAAATCATATGATAGGTACATCTGTCTTCCTACAGTTCACCACAAAGCATGTTCCTTTGAACTTGGGCATTGACTGTATTCATACTTGTTTGCCCATTTATTTTGATCCATATTTAGATCCGTCGATGGATCTATCTCTTGCTATCAGGGAAGCTAAAAGACAATGTACTAATCCTTGTAAAAAATTTGCCTCATATCATTCTTTCTCCTAAACATAGACCCCTTATTCCGACCCTTGAGTGTTCTTCTTCTACTATACCAAAGAATTATAAGGATGTTCTTACTTCTCCTCTATGGCATCAAGCCATTGAGGAAGAGATGGCTGCTCTTGAGAAGAATCATACATCTGAGATGACTACTTTACCTGTTGGAAAGACTCATGTAGGTTGTCACAAGGTATATGCCTTAAATACTACCCTGATAGTAGTATAGCTAGTAGAGGTGTACACGAACCGAGCTAGCTCGGTTATCTCGCTTAACTCGACTCGAAAAAGCTCGATTCGACTCGATTCGAAGCTGAGTTCGAGCCGAGTCGAGCTGATTTTTTTAGCTCGAAAATGAGTTCGAGCCAAGTTTGAGCTAGCCCCAGCTCAACTCGACTTGGATCAAACCCAGCTCGAATCGAACTCGAATCGATCCAGTTTGGTGACTCGGTTATTTTGATATTGATGTTGCTCACCAAGTGTTTAATGAAATGACTCAACGAGGTGTGGCTAGTGGCAAGGAAGGTATTGGGAAATTCTACCCATGGTAGCTTACATAGTCAATCCATCTGGAAGCTATCTTCCCCTGCACCATATTACACAACTAGTTGGGAAGGAACGAATGGATATTCAACACGTATTTGGCGATCCAAACAATCGAGTCAGTAAATGAATCTTGCAACTCTCTATCATAGAAATTAGCAATCTCCAATGCTGGCAACAATAAAACTTCCTCCACCCTCTTTCTTGGTTTTTATGTTGCTTAGAAGGTGTTTGATAAAATACCTATAAAACCATTACTGTTATTTTACAAACAGTGGGATTTTGAAGGTGCAGTCCAGGTGTTTGTGGAAATGCTGTAAAGGCGAACTCGGCTCGATCTTGGCTCAAACTGGCCCGAGTTGCTGACTGAACCGAGCCGAGCCGAGTTCGAGCTGAGGTCAGCTAGTGGCCAAGCCGAGTCGAGCAGAGGCCAACTCGACTCAGTTCGACTCGATGTACACCCCTAATAGCTAGATATAAAGCTCTCCTCGTTAAAATAAACTCAATTCGTGTTATTATTTCTCTTGCTGCTAATCTAAATTTTCTATTGCACCAGTTTGATGTTAAGAATGCCTTCTTAAATGGTGATTTCAATGATGGAATTCATATGCTTCCTCATCTTAGTTTTGCTCAAAAGGGGGTGAAAAAGAATGCATTGGAGGGGATTTAGGAGTAGCATGAATAGGTAATAAGATGAGGAAAAGTAGACCTAGATGGTCCGGGTATGTGCAACGGAGACCAAGAACTCCACTGCTTAGAATGTGCGAGTTGGTCCAAGTTGAAGGCTCTAAAGGGCAAGAGAAAGGCTGAAAAGGATGCGGTTGAAGGTACCAAGAAAAGACTTGATGACCTATGGCTTAACTGAAGTTATGGCCCTTGATAGAGTGGAATGGCGGAAAAGGATTCATGTATCTGACCCCAATTTCCTGGGATAAAGCTTAGATGATGATGATGATCATGATGATGATTTTAAGAAAATGTTGAAACGAAAACATAAATATATAAGATTCAGGAAAAGATTACTTTTCATTAGGCTAATTTGGGAAATGAAAAGCAGCGTTAGTTGAAAAAGAAAACATAAATGTATGAGATTCAAGAAAAATATTACTTTCCAGAAGGTTCATTTGGGAAATGAAGGAGCTAATTGTAGAAATATATTATTTTGAGATGTTATTGGGGTCATTCTGGAATCAACGTTATCGTTCACGAAAATTCTGGAATCGATAGTCTTTAAACTGTTCAAGAAAGTCCAGGAATATTTTAGTGAAATGAAAATAATCTCGTGGGAGTTAGAAAAGATTAGACTGTTAATAAGGCAAATTTTAAAACCAGAGATCCTTAATTGCTCATTATCCCTACATAAAGGTGAAGATCAAGGGAGAGATTGTGCTGAAGATGGAAATGGTATAGGGAGATCATAGAAGGAATTATTGGGTTTAGTTGTGACTTTAAAAGGTTGACATCATTTCAGTAGAATAGGTTTCATTATGATGATATTTTTCTGCCTAATAGGTTTAGACTAATTTCTTTTGTAGCTTTGGCATCTAAATAGAATATATTTCATTATAATGTCATACTTTTTCTCCACTGTTTGCATTGTGAACCCTTGGGTCACATTGCTAAAGCTTCCAAAGAACTGTTTTGATTGTACTCTACTAATGATGCAAACATTGTTGATCCGGTTTTTGAAAGAGACGTGTCTGGGAATTAATCATTTGTTTCAGGTTATTTTTGTAATTTGCCTATTCAGGACTTCTGGGGAAATTTGGCTATTAAGGAGAATTAGAGTCAAAAGAGTTGAAGTGTATTAAATATGGCCATGCATAGAAAACCAACACCTTGAAAGTTCAAGAGTTGTATAGGCAGTTGCAGGCATTAGTTGCTAGTCTTGGAAGTCTAGTTGCATACCTAGGAACTTTCATGTTAGTAGTTGTGAGTTATGTCCTTGAGTCAATATAAGGTGTCCAAGTGTAAGAAGGCAGTCCATTTCTGTTATCCTTTAATCAATGGAATATTCATGATTTGTGTCTCTTGACTCTTTAGAAGCTATTTTATCATCCTATCCAATCCTTCTCTGGATTTATTAAGGATTTGAGTTGTTGCTAACCGGACATGGCTCATCTTCAAGCCAACCGGTTTTGCACCAACTAATTACAACAGGTTATAAAGAATGGAGAGATGCTTGGAGTTTCACATCTCAGAAACAGAAGAGTTTTGTCCAATGGTTTTGCTTTGTTAGGGAAGGAAAATTTGCAGGTTAGTGATCCTTTTAAGTGTTTTTTCCCCCCTCATATTATTTATTTTTATCGCAATACTAGTTTGTATGAAAAGTTTCCAATACTTTGTTTTGTTATTGCGAGTGGCAGTTGATGTATAGCGATGGAGATAAAGCATTTGGCACATCTTCAGAACTTTGCCTCGATGAGAGATTACGAATAGCATCAGATGGAATTATAGTTGCCAGGTAGCTAACTCCCAATAAAGCTCATGCTACTGAGCTTTGTTTTGCCTGGAAAATCATATTGCTAAGATCTTAGATTGCTATGGTGGACAACCCCTACTGTTGGCACTTATGTTTTCTGTCCTCTTTTTGTACTTTTTGTGTGAAATATGAGTTCTCGCATGTGAAGTAACTGATCGTCCTAAAATCAAAATGCTTTGAGGAACATAACTACTAAACTTGTATGCATATATTCCGACTTTGTGATGTTATAAACTGGATGTTCATACCCTGTTAGCCTTCTTATTGCACACTGTTAAACAAAGTAAATGATGAGAAAACAAAGATTTATATTAAGAGAAGACTGAGGTACTCTTACTTGATTAGAGCTTCTGGGTGCACAATGGGCTACATTGCTTACACACTCTCTACTAGACTAAAGTGGTTGAGTTCCTTTATATTGATAGGAGTTGCAACGCACTTTACCACAAATATCTGATGTGCGACTCAACTAGCAAGAGAATAAACCTAAGACACAATAAAAGGTTTGGGTTCCAGATTTTCAGTCATAGTCTTTAGATTGGGCCTTTGACATCCACTGAATCTTCTCTTGAAACGGTAGGCATAATAGAACTTTACAACCATCAATACTTCAAAACATGTTAGTGAACTGCATAAGACAATAGAGAACGGGACTACATCTACCACAACATGCGAAGGCACAAGTGCAGTACTGCGCAATAGGTGATTAAACTACAACCACAATAGATAACAAGGCCAAATAAATACATCTACCACAACATGTGAAGGCACAAGGGCAGTACTGCATAATAGGTGATTAAACTACAACCACAACAGATAACAAGGCCAAATAAAGGAAGAAACATTCTATAGAAAATGAAAGCTCAAGTGCTAGTTGAAATCCTCCATCTCAGCTTTGGTCAATTTTTATGTAGAGGAAAAACAAGGTTAGAAATCATTTTGGGGATGCTAGATTGCTCATAAGATAGTAATCCACTGTATGGGTGGCAATGGGCCACGCTACCTGTTCATAAAAGGCTTGGGCCACTAAACTTGGCCCGAGGGCTGGGCTAGGGCTTGAAATCTAGTCCTGCTGTTCGGGCCAGGGCCAATGATGAATAGCCTGGCCCGGTCCAGCCTGTTACCCTAGTACATACTACATGGTACATAGGTATTAGTAATGCAAACTATAGGGTTTGTATACTAGTGTGCGTAGTAAAATAAAGAACTTTGGTACTCCAGTAAAGTGTGATGGATGACTTCTTTAGCCCATTAGGGTTTGGGCTGGGCTTAGGCTCTAGTGCTAGGCCAGGGCCAACCTTGGACCAACCCTAGCTCGTTCCGTAATCACGGACTAATCTGCTGCTCCAACTTCTACCTGTAGCACCTATACCACGTTTACATCAACCCTCATAATTCCCAAAAGAACCACATGAAACTCTACTATGCTCACTAGAGCTGTACACGAGTCGAGTATCGCCCTACTCGTACTCGGCTCTTAACGCCCAAGTGCTGCTCGTACTCGGCTCTACTCGGCCAACAAGCATGGACTCCATGCTCGTACTCTACTCGCCTGAGTACGAGCCGAGTACGAGTAGTAAACGAGTCGAGTCGAGTCCGAGTTTTCGAGACGAGTCCGAGTACGAGCAGAAATTTGTGGGGTAAGGTAAAGAAAAGAAAAGGAAAAAAATAACAAATTTCTACCTTAAACAGGCTAAGGACGAGCTGCAGCAGGGACGGGCACCGGGCAGGGCGGGGACGGGTTGCGAACAGGGCAGGGCAGTGACGAGCTACGGACAGGGGCGCCGGACAGGGCAATGTGAGCGCGCGAGAGAGAGAGAGAGAGAGAGAGAGAGAGAGAGAGAGAGAGAGAGAGAGAGAGAGAGAGAGAGGGAAGAAGAAGGGTAAGGGAGAAGGCGACGGGTAGGGCAGGGACCGCCGGACGATTGCTGTGGCCGTGCGGGTTAGGGTTTTTGGGGGTTTTTTTTTTTGGAACGTCGGAACGACCGAACGAGAGAGAGTACCACCGGAAAGGGGCACCGGGCACTGGCAATGGCAAGCAGGGACGAGCTCCCCGGATAGGGGAGTGAGGGAGAGGGAGAGAGAGAGAGAGGGAAGAAGAGGGATGGGTCGGACGACGGACAACACCTGAGGGGAACGAGAGGAGAGAGAGGGAGAGTATTTTCGAACGGATGCTGGGAGGGAAAGGATTTGGATATTTTCGAACGGGCGCTGGGATGGAAGGGATTTGGGTATTTTCGAACAGGCGCTGGGAGGGAAGGGATTTGGGTATTTTCGAACGGGCGGGCTGCGCCGTGAAAACGACGGGCAAAACGAAAGGGGGGTGTAGGTTTTTTTTTTTTAGGTGGATATATATACGGTCGAGGACGAGTCGAGCACACGAGTCGAGTATCTCTAGATTCGTACTCTACTCGTAATCTAAACGAGTGTGAGAAACCCGCTCGTACTCGGCTCTAACTCAGACGAGTCGAGTATTCCGAGTCGAGTCGAGCGAGTACTCGAGCCTTAGTCTGCTCGTGTACAGCTCTAATGCTCACCACACCGCCGACGAACGGTAACATTGACAAAACAAGTTACAATGAAAAATGACGAAAGTGGTGTAAAAATTGGTGGTGGCCAATGGCGTCTACTTAGACAGCTATGCATTATGAAGATGAGCTTCTCCAACAATGACGATTGGCTTTTCACCAAAGGTAGCAGGTTAGCAGCATGGTTCTCATTATGTAAAGGGACAAGAGTAGGAAGCAGGAACACTAAACCCCATTTCCTAAAGGAGAGAATGAAACCATATAATTTCATATGTAGCATGAGCCATTGAATGGTCCTCAAAGTTGTTTGAGGAGAGTGCCACCACAATTAATATCTTCTTCTTCCAAGTTACGATATTGCCACCAACGGATGTACAATAGCTACTTGCAAACCTATCATTCGGGGATCCTTCCCAATCAACGTCACCCTACCTCTCAAATTCATGTGACCATCATTAAAATATAGTAGACCCTTTCTTAGTGCATCCTTTAGATAGTGAAAAGTATGGTACACAGCCTCAAGATCTTGAAGAGCCTGTAATAACCTGCACTAACTGATTTGTCACACTGACAGCCTAGGCAATGTCTGGATGAGGTATTGTCAAGTAAATTAGCTTCCCTGCCTGACAAGGATACATGTCTGGATCATGAAGAACTTTCGATTCCTTATCGTGAAGAAATAATTTACTTCGATAAGAATATCCACTGGTCAAGCATCCAGCATTCCTATATCTATAATGTCGTCATCATCATCATTTAAGCCTTATCCTAATTAATTGGGGTCGGCTGCATGCTTCTTTTTCTGCCATTCCACTTTATCAGGGGCCAAACCTTTAGTTAGACCATAGGTCATCAAGTATTTTCTTGCTACCTCCATCCACCTTCCCCCTTCCCTTCTGGAGTCTCATGTATCCATGTCTAGAATACATTTCCTCTTTGAGATAAATCCCTTGTTTTGATCTAGTAACCTCGATTGCAAGATAAAGAAAGAGAATGGAGAGACAGAGGGATTAGGGAGTATCACCGATTGAGATCTTATTTATAATGAAATTAACCATATGGTGCTTGCAGGACCACACAAGATCACACATGCCCACACATTCTCCTACAATATCAAACTTCCTTCAGGTGATCTGCATGCAATTGGTGTTGTGTCAGAGAGAATAAAGCACTTGGGAAGCAGAAGACAGTTACTAGGGTGGATGTCCAACCTTTTCCCTTTTACAGTAAGTGAATTGCCAAATTACATAAAGTGCCCTGAGCACAAAGGGAAAAAATGAAAAAATAAAAGTAAAAGAATAAGAGGAATAAGAGAATCACGGTCTTGGTCCACTAAGCCACAATCCACACAAATATGTCTACACTCCCCCTCAAGCTAAGGCATGGATATCAATCATGCTCAGCTTACTAAGAATACGTTGTCCAACTTCAACTGTAAGAGCTTTAGTGAAGATATCAACAAGCTATGTATTAGATGGAACAAATGGAGTATAAATAATGCCGCCAACAACATTCACACAAATAAAATGACAATCAACCTCAATATGTTTTGTCCACTCATGAAAATATTAATTACAGCCTGATTATTACAATACATGGGAACCGGCTTCTTTATTAGTAATCCTAACTCAATAACAAAACTTTTCAACTACAAAATTTCACCCAAGGTATTCTCTATAGCACGGTACTTGGCCTCGGCACTGGATTGCGTAACACGTCTTCCTTTTAATCTTCCAGGTAACGAGATTGCCTTTGAAAAATGTACAATACCCTATTGTAGAATGTTGATTGTATGGTGAGCTTGTCTAATCTACATCAAAATAGCTTTTAATATTAAGATTATTGGGAAAGCTAAATAATATGCCACATCCGAGAGAAGACTTAATGTAGCGCAAGATGCGACGAACTCAATGTATTCTGTATCAGTAATGGTGGCCGTAACGGTCATCACCATTACCGATACGGGTATCGGCCATAACAGCCAATACGGGGGTATAACGATCATTACGACCCCCGTAACGGTTGAAAATGTTCTTTTGCCCAAAAAATTCTGAAAAAATATCTAGAAAATCAAGAATAATGTAAATATTTCAAATATGTATTCATTTTTTTGTTTTAAACATGTTTATGGTAGTGTAACGGTCCACTCTTTGGTGAGAGTGTTGTATCAGGCTGTTTAGTGAATTTTTTAATATGATTTTCTCTCTAATGTTTACACATCACAATCAAGCATTAGAAGTAGAAATCTTCTTTTTTTTTTTAAATGCATAAATACTGCTAGTCTGCTACAATTTTTTGAAAAAAGAAATTGGCCTCGGAGCTTCTATTCGCTCGAATCATTTCAATCTACGATTTTAATCTTAAAAACTATAGTAAGATGGTCAAAATCTGTTGTAAAATGATCTATGAGAGTTTTTGGAATGAGAAAAGTGAAAAAAAGAGGCAAATGAATTTAAATAGAACAAAAAAAAGTGACCGTTTTTCGACTGTTATGGGAGTAACGGTCGTTATGCTCCGTAACGGCCAATACAGTCTCAAAAAACCAACTGTCCCGTCTCACCCCTGTATCGCGTAACAGTCATGGCCATTACCTATACATATCAGCCTTTACGGGCGTATCGTAACGGATATGGAACGCCTTTACAGGCGTATCGTAACGGATATGGAACACCTTGGACGAACTGCCTTAAGATGACTGAAATAAGGAGCGCATGAACTAACTTACCAAACTTATTGCACAAGATAGTTCTGGATAATTAATAATCACATATATCAATTGACAAACCAAACGCTAGTACATGCGAGCATTACCATGTTCGCCATCATCAGCTCGAAGCTTCATATTAATCTATAATGGAGAATTAATAGGTTTGACACCAAGGATACCAGTTGAAGTCAACAAATCAAGAGCATATTTTCGTTGAGAAAAAACTATCATTCTTTTAGAACGAGTTATATTAATACCAAGAAAATTATTTTAACAGGCCCAAATCTTTTATGTCAAATACCTTGCTCATATAGAGTTTCAACTCAAAAATCGCACCAACATCATCACCTGTAATAATGATATCATCCACATGTACACTCACACTGATAATCCCTATATGCATTACTTACCAAACATAGAGCGATATAAGTAAGCATGAGTAAATCCAATACAAATCAAATCTCTTAAACTAAGCTCGATGAGCCTACTTCAAACCATATATAGGCAAGACGACAAACCGTTTGTTCCTCCCCCTTTCTAGTATAGTCAAGAGGAGGAAGCATATAAATCTCCTAAGTCAAATCACTAGTCAAAAAAGCTTTCTTAATATGATAATATCTAGTTGGTGCAACAACCAATACAAATTAGCAGCAAGAGAAATCATTATCAGTAATGAATTCATTCATCTTAGCAACACCAATAAAAGTCTCAAAATAATCCTCACTATATATTTATATAAGATCTTCAACAATTAGTCAAGCTTTATATTTAGTTACACTACCATCAGGGTTGTATTAGCAGAGAAATCAATCATCTCCCATGTATGATTTTTTAAAGGGCAACCATCTCCTTCATATCTTGACGCCACAGAGGAAAATTAAGAGCCTCTTTAAGATTTTTAAAAAGTGGAAGAACACTCAAGGGTAGAAATAAAGGGCCTATGTGTTTGGGGAAAAAAAGATAGGAAATAAAACACTAAACAAGAAGAGCTATAAAATTGTGCTCCCCCAATCTTTAGAAAAATACGGAGCATCTTCATAAAATGTAACGTCCATGGAGATGTAATGTTTTTTAGTGACTAAACACTTGTACCCTTTTGAAAAGATAAATATTCCAAGAAAATACATTTGACAGCTCGATTTAACAATTTATTTCAATGAGGATCAATATTATAGACATAACAAACACACTAAAAGACATGCAATGGAATTTTAGGAATAGGATAAAACGTTGAAAACTATTGAATTGAAGACTGACCAGAAAGAACCTTAGTAGGCAAAAGATTAATAAAATAACATGCGGTAAGAACAACATCCAACCAAAATGACTTATGAATGGGCATACTAATGAAATGCATGAGTAACTTCTTGGAAATGTCTATTCTTTCTTTCGGCAATTCCATTTTGTTACATACCATTCTTTCTTTCGGCAATTCCATTTGTATTAAATTGGTTATTAAGCCAACATGAAACACTTAGAAAATAGAACTAACCTCATGTCTATTTTTAATCAAATAAGTCCATGTCACACGAGAAGCATCATCAATCAAGGCAACATTAAAAACCATTAGAAGCAATAGGAATTGGACCTCGTACATTAGAATGAACCGATGAAAAAAAACTATATTAGACTCCATGGGATGATTAATTGACTTATGATATTTGGCTAAAACACAAGCCTCACATTGTAAATTCTTGACAAGAGTCAATTGATTGAGTTAATGAGATTAAATTAGAAGAATAGCCAAACCGATTATGTCAAGTATAAAGTTCTTCCTCTTTTACACTAAGATGCACAAAATTGGCTTGAAGAATTTGAATGAATGATGTGTAATCTATCTTTTTCATGTTCACCATCAAGTAACTTTTTCATCTTTAGATCCTAAAGACAATGATCAGCCAAAAAATGTTACACTCATGGTGTGCCGTAAAGGCCGTTACGTAAAGGTAACGGTGGCAACTGTTACACGTTACGGGGTCATAATAGCCGTAACAGTTGTTATGGAAAAAAATGACTCGTAATTGCCGTTAATGGCACGTTACGTCCCCTATAAAGGCCATAATAGCCCCGTAATTGTTTGTTATGGGGCAAATAAAGGTTTTCCATACTTTTTAATCAACATTACGAGGCAAATACAAATTTTTCAGGATTTTTTTCAATAAAAAAAAAAAAAAAGAAAGATCGTAACGCCTGTTAGGGGGCCATAACAACCGTTACAACCCGTATTATAAAGGTAACGGTGGTGGCCGTTACAACCACCGTTACTCTTACAAAACACTTTGATTACACTACAGTTTAGATCCTTCATAATCTGACTAACAAAACAAATTAGAGGCAATGTTAGGGACTAATAAAACAGAGGACAATGAGAACAATGGTGAAACAAAAACAATATCATTTCCTCCAATAGGTGTCAAGGTACCTTTTGCTAATTTCAGCTGATCCAAATTAGGATTGGGAGTAAATGAGTAAAAAGAAATAGATGTACCTGTCATATGATTAGTAGCCTTCGAATTAATTACCCAAGGGCTTAACGCAAAAGTAGTATGAAGGGATGTGAAAGTATTACCTATCTTAGCAAAAAATGTAGACAAAGAGGCTTCGTTTTTAGTAGCATCCCTTAGTAAGGCATCATACTCACTTTTTTGAGACATTTGACTACTTGACTAGCTATTGGAGCCATAGGAGAATATGCAGATGGTACAGCTTCACCAACAATATTCTAAGAATCCTCACCATTTGTAGTTGCAAAATTAGCAACTCAGTCTTGAAGTTTACCATAGTGTTTTAAACAGCGCATAGCATAGCGTTCACCCCTTTAAAGTGTGAGGCGTAAGCTACGTAGCGTGTATCATAAGCTACACACTGATTTTTAATCAAGGTTGTGCTTGGTTACACCAATTCATGATATTTTGCACCAAATTAGAATGGTTTATAATAAAATTTAACAAAAGAGCAACTTAATGCAACCTAACATAATAGGAAAAGGCAATTATCAAGTATAAAGGCAGAAATAGAGCAATGAAATTGATTTAATACTGTTACTTGTATTATTTTACTAAAAGCATTGAAAAGATTAACTAATTTTTATTAAAAATTGAAAAATGTAAGAAATCATTAACTAATTTTAATGTTGTAGTAAAAATAACTTCTAATATGAGCTACGTAGTGTGTTGCGTAGTCTATGTAGTGTGTAGCGTGTGCTATTTATCATTTAGTGTAGGCTACACTTGACTTAAGCTATTTGCATGAGCTACATAGCGTTAAGGCTAAACTATGCTATGTAGTGTAAGCTATACGCTGCATGGCGTAGCTATTTAAAACATTGGTTTACCGTGAAGTACCCAATAATAATCTACAATATGTCCATATAGACCTCAATAAATGCATAGATGGCCCAAACCACAATCTCGACAGATATCGCGACCACAACCTCCTCTTCCTGTACCTCTATCTCGGCCAACACTAGCATTATCAGATTTTTTTGAATCCCGTCACAAGAGTAGATTTCTCAAATCTCAACAACAGTTGATCCCATAGTTGTTCGACACTTCTCATCTCTTAAAAGTAAAGCACAACACTATTAAGTTCAAGGTAAAGTAGGTGAACCAAGACTATGAGCCCAAACAGGTTCAAACTCATAATACCAATAATTCAAATATCATTTTCTTTTCGACACTTCGTTTATATTCCTTTGCATCTATATAGAGTAAACAAATTGAAAATCGTTTAAGGAAGACAATTGTTGCCACAACCCACACATCTTAGCAAATAATCAAACACCGATCACTTACCTTATCTCAAATGACTAATCTCCTGATAAATATTGTAAATTCGGGCTATATTATTCTGATCAGCATACAATTCATAAGCAATCAATCAAATCTTATGCACAATAGACAACATAAAAAGTAAACTAACCTTTGGTCCATAGAAGTCAGAAGCCAGGACATAACTAACAAATTGCTAGATTTCCACTCTTCATAAGAAGGATCAGTCATAGGAGGTTATAATATAGTATATCAATATATTCCTGCTTTGTTTTCCTCCAATATACATCTCAACAGTTTTTTACCATTAAAGATATTTGTTGGAGTTAAGTTTATGAGTTGTAATTTGCAACCCTAGATTCTCATGATGAACAATCAACTTACCCATCTTGGAGTTTATGGGATGTCTTGGAAGTTGATGATGAAGTCATAGTCATATTTAATCCTGAACTAATGTTGTCAAAATCGTTATTGTATTGCGAATTGTTGTTGGGGTTAAATCGTATCAAATAGCAAATCATGTAATAAATTGTAAGATTTTTCTAATCTTTCCTTTATTTTTGTCTTTTAAGAAAATCTCCTTAAAAAATGTGCCAGGATCATTTAATAATTTATGTTCTTGTTACATTTCTTAAATGAAGAGTCACATTGAACAAGCGGCATTTGATTGTGGACCGACAAGAAAAGATATTATGATTTCTAACCATCATTCTACAATGCAAATTGGTCAACATGATCATAACCATCCATAAAAACATTCCCAGATGGGTCATACGTCAATTTGGTGTTTCGACCAGTTAAGAAATAAGAAATCATTAAAAAAAAAAAAAAAGCTCCAAGGATTTAATGTTGAAGAGAATATATATAGTTTAATTTCTTATAATGAAGAAAATAAAATAATTTACCATTTCTAAACGATTCTTAAAGCCCTCACCAATTTAAAAACATAAAATGAAAGCCTGGTGAAGTTTAAAATAGAAGAGAACAAGTATAATTTGAATCGTAAATTGGGATTTGAATCGTAAATTGTAGGATTTATAAAAAAAAAAAAGGTATGCAAGGTGGGATTCAAATCATTTTGCTTAAGATTTGACTCAAATCGTAAATTGTAGGATTTTGACAATTGTCCCGAACAATTAGAAGAATACTTAGTAGCAAAGCTTCACACTAATCAATATCAAACTACTGCTATCAACTATAGCTTGCAGCAATCTAAAAAAAAAAAATCCAAAAATTCATTAAGAGAAGGGGAATGTTATCACGAAATAATCAAGTACCAACAAATCCACACACACACACACACACACACACAGAGAGAGAGAGAGAGAGAGAGAGAGAGAGAGAGAGAGAGAGAGAGAGAGAGAGAGAGAGAGAGAGAGAGAGAGAGAGAGAGAGAGAGAGAGAGAGAGAGAGAGAGAGAGAGAGAGAGAGAGAGAGAGAGAGAGAGAGAGAGAGATCAAATGCCTGATTCTAGCCAAATCTAAATTTCCAACAAACCGCTACAAAGGAACTTTTGTAAATCTTGGTCGAATCTAAACCCTAGTAAATCCTTCAAAAGAAAATCCAAAAACTGCCACAAGATCCCTCCTAACGAATCACATTCAATTAGTGATTAAGCCACCAAGACTCAAAGCGAGAGGAAATTTGAGAAGAAGAGAAGAAGAAAGAAAGGTAAAAAGAGAGAACAAAATCAAGGAGAGAAGATTATATAGAAATCCTAGGAACTTCTTTGCTTTGATATGGTTAGAGAGAATGAAGGACCTAGGAAGAGGAAGACAAGGATGGACGCCCAACTCTCTCTTTTACATTAAGTGAATTGCTAAATGACACAAAGTGCCTTATCATAATGGGAAAATAAGGAAAAAAATAAAAGAATTTGAGGAATAAGAGAGTTACGGTCCATTGTCCATGGTCCAGAGAGTCATGGCCCACAGTCCACCCGTCCACACAAATATGTCCACACTCAGGATATGTCAGTAAACCGCATCTCCATTTGCACGAAGATTTGAATAATCACATATGGTGGCCAAGGTGCTGATGCATTTCCAGAAACTCTCTTAGTCAACCTTCAAAATGCACTCCCATTATCTCCCAAAGTATGCCAATAATTTCTGGTAATAAAGTGGCTGCTTAGGTCTTGTCATCACCATATCCTGCAATTATATTATAACCAGTGTTTAAAATAGCAGTAGCGTGTAGCATAAGCTACACGATACTTATATTTTTTTAATTTAAAAATGGCACAAATGTAATAAATAGTGGGAAAAAGGAAAAAAATATCAAAATGCCTAAAAGATGATTCATTTTATCAATTATAAGCATGTTCAAACAAGTTATTAGTTATCATTTATCAAAAGCCTATCCACTTATATAAACCAAATCAAATAATTATCAAAAAGTATATCCACTTATATAAACCAAATCAAATAATTTTTTTTTAAAAAAAAAACCCCATAGGTTAAAAGTATCAAGTACAATACAAGTGTCACATTCCTCGATACTAGATAAAACGAAAACATGAAAAAATAATAAAAAATAAAATAGTAAAAAATATATATCATAGCGTACGCTACATGCTATGTTGCTGTAGCGTACGCCACGACCCGCTATTTAGGACGCTATGTAGCGCTACAGCCATGCTATGGGCGCTATTTGAAACACTGATTATAACCTTGTATTTGCTTTGGTGCCCATTTTGAGGTTATCTTTAGTTTCCATAAATTACAAAATAATCATCAATATTTACACAGCTCATGAGAGAAATGGCGGAAATAAGAACAAGGTAATTTCATTAAGTTGGGAGTGTTATTTCTTATGTTTTAAAAGAGGTATGGATTATCCATGCTTCCTTTTGAAGATATCGCTTTGGATTTTATTTGGAAAGACTTGGGATTTATTAGTCATTCACCAAATGAATAATATTTTCCTATTTTCACCATCCATCAACATGTTTGAAGTATTTATATTTTAAACATGAAATTGAGCATAACGGCATTCTTCTTATTGTGTATCCAGCATGGAAATTTTGCGCCCAAAAAATGCAGATGGTTTATCACGACCACGCATAAAAGGAAAAATTAGAATTACCACTCGATGTCTGTGGCTGGACAAAGGAAAGCTTTTAGATGCACTTCACAAAGCCGCGCATGCTGCATTATCAAGCTGCCCTATAAACTGTCCGACGGCTCACATTGAACGAACTGTGTCTGAAGTATTAAGGAAGATGGTAAGGAAGTACAGTAGTAAAAGGCCTGAAGTCATTGCAGTTGCTGTAGAAAACACAATGGGAGTTCTTTCTGATGAGCCGAGGGCTAGATTATCTGGAGAATACCATGACAGTATTGGGTTCTCCGTAATGAATGAAGTAGCCAATGCACAAAAGAGGGGATCGAACAGAAGGCTTGAGGAAGTTAATGGTGGTGATGCCAACTTGTCATATGACCTGGTAGAAGAAGACATAGAAGGTGCTAACTTCACCTGGATTCCATTTATTGGTGTTTTATAACTTAGTTTCTTAATTACGTTCTCATTTTATATTTATTTACTGCAGAAGTTCTAAATAGTGAGAAAATGTCCTCTTTGATCTTGAAAATACAGAAATCTTCTGTGGAGCGTGTTTGTATGTAACTCCAAATCAGGGTTGCTTTGCCATTTTAGTCAACCCCATCCAGGACACTGTTATGTTCCCTTCTCTGCCTCAAATTTATACCCGTTTTCTTTCATTAACATTTACATGTATTGAACCAATATTAATTTGGAAGGAGTGGGAAAAAGAAACCACATTTTTCAGAATGTAGCTTTCCTGCCTTTTCCACCCCAAATTAGATATTCCTTTCAGCTATTGATTTAGGCAAAGCATATTTCATCTGAAATAGGATATGCATGTGGTCATTCATTCTTCTGGAATTTAACAGATGCCCTTGATTTCCAGAATGACCATTATATAGGTTTTTCTTCTGGACATTATCTAATGCTTAGGTAAAATAACATGATATATAGCCCTTGCGTTGGCTTGGTTTTCATTGTTGTTTGGCAAAAGTTCAATGAATGGCTGCCTGCCTGACATCAACCCTCATTTACCTGGGCTTACCTAGTGGATCCTGGACTGTTATGCTAAAGTTATAGCTTTCAGAACATTTGTTGTGAGCTTTTTTTAATTTTTGGGTTATGCCATGCAGGAAAGGATGTTGAATTTGAGCAGCTATTATCAGAGGAAAACATAAGAAGTCCTGATTTGGCGACTCCATCATCATCAAAATTGACAGAATCTGCTGGTTTCTGGGAATTGTCTAGAGTGCCTGAATTTGCAAAAGGTGAAAACGGTTCTGTAGAACCTGAGAAATCCACTGAAAACGCAAATGAGAGCAGCAAAAAATCACAGAAGTCTCAGGCAGAAGCATCCAAGCCTGCAAAGCGGAATGAATGGAAGCCTGAAGAGATTAAGAGATTAATTGAAATGCGTGGTGAGATGGATAGCAGATTCCAGACCGTGAAGGCACGCATGGTTCTTTGGGAAGAGATATCTGCTACCCTGATGGAACATGGAATCAAGCAAACTCCAGGGCAATGCAAATCACTTTGGTCATCGCTGGTTAAAAAATACAAGGTATGTCCTCTTCTTTATCTTGGAACACTAATGAAAGATTTTCCGAATGTGTTCTGAACTGATGAAGTTCCTATAATTTTTGCATTAAGAGATTGATAGCACTTCTGCTTTTGTAATGCAGCAAAAGTAAGCATTTTAAAATAAAACATGGAAAGCAAAGAAACATTTCTAAATCATTCTAACTCATTATTCACGTGATTGTAATTAAAAACCAGAAGGTAGCTGATGTAATTGGTATATTATAGGCTATCTCTGTGTAGCTGTACATGCTATAGATAACTATATGAATGGATACGTGTAGATCTGTTAAGATCTCCTACACTCTACAGATCTCTACAGACCTCCCACCTCTTCCAAATATTCTTGTCATTCTCAATGGAATTAGTAAAACAACAAAATTCTCCGAAATGTAATCTCTAAGATTTAACATGGTATCAAAGCGAATACTACATCCTGTGTTTGCGTCACTAAAGGGGCAACTTGTGGTATTGACGACCTAGACCAAAGTGTAAGGAACCACAATGGGCTAGTGGAAAGTGTAACCTTCAAAAAGAGGCCAGTGTGAGTGCCATCATGGATGTTGGCTGTGAAGTGTGGTGGTTTGTTACGATCCCAATGGTTTAAGAGCCAAGTTGGACGTGTTCCATCAGTCTTGAGGTTATTGGCTTATTGGTTAGGTTCTTAACAATTGGTATTGAAGCCATTCATTGGTCCTCTGTCCACCATCACCTAGCTTCTCCAATCATCCAATTGAATGCAGCCAAACCATGATCAAGCCCCACACAACCATTCAGATCCCCAAATCCGGGTAGTCTGCTAGTTTAGCCTTCAACTCTCATCAAGATCATCAACGCAATGACATATTTTCTTAGTCAATGAAGAGAGTCATGAAAACCCTCCTTGATCTTGGAAGAAAAGAGGCGTAGGATGTCTTTTATTTAGTGCTCCATGGGTGCATCAGTTTCAGTGCTTTACAAGAGCACTTAAGTGGTGCACTTGCCTTACCAACCTCAAATGCTACCCAACCAACATGTTTACATCAGTCCTCTGACATCTTTGTTCTCACTAGGAAGTTCTCTGTCACGCCATCAAACGTTTCCTCTCTTTATTGTGCCAAACCTTTCTAGTTGGACGTGTTTCTTCTTTGCTGCCAGAACATTCTAAAGTTACAGGAAGAGTAACAGTTGAAATCCCACCCACTAGGAGTGTGTATCCACCAGAAGAATGATAGTTGAAATCCCACCCACTAGAAGTGTGTGTGTGTGTGACTGTGTGTGTCCACCGGAAGAGTGATAGTTGAAATTCAACTATAGGAAGTGCTACTAGATCATTCGCTAGCCATTGGAAGTGTCAATTGTTTGCATCCCTGAAGTCATCAAGAGTACATTGCATGTATATTCTGTTATCCTGTGGTCATCATATTCTTGGAGATGATAGTTGCAACCCTATGTACTTGCCTCATACTACTTGTCGCTACTCAGCTCTACAGATCTCCCACCTCTTCAATATATTCTTGTCGTTCTCAATGGAATTAGTACAATAACAGCATTCTCCAAAAAATAGTCTATAATATTTAACAGTAATAGAGTTTTCTGAAAAACATTTACCCTCTATTTCCTTTTTGGATGGGTAAGTTGGGAGAGAACCAGCAGCCTCAATGTTGTGACACAACACCATTTGATTGAGCTTTAAACTCTCCACCCTAATCTTTGCTATTTTAACTGGAACATTTGTCAGTCTGACACAGATAACATGTCAATTCGAGTTCCTGGAGTCTTGTCATACTGACATATCTGAGAGGACCTGTGTTTTTGGTAAACAGTCGCCAGGGCCTGGTCATTGCGAACCCCTTTGTGAGGAGGCACCCCTTCTCCTGAAGTTACAGGGTGATTTTGCTGAGTTTCTTAGAGAGACTGATAAATCCAATGGAAATTGCTGAGCAAGTACAAGTATCAGTCGCATAGCAAAGCAAAAATGCAGTCCTGGGGTCAGGGCATCTATATGTTGAGGCCCACCTGATGAACAGTTCAGGTGTTGCATGTGTAGTGACATGGGTCAGGATGGCATTTACATACGTATGGAATTAGGAATCTCTAACCTCTTATATAAATAGGAGTTCATAAAAGCACAAGAGATTAAAATTTCTCCTAATGATTGAAAATACATTAAAACCTATGTAATATTCTATAGGTAGGAGGTCCAGTTCAGTAGTCCACTCAAAAAGCAAGAAATTAAGGTCTTTTTCTTCCCAACAACCATTTCTGGATTTTGAACTCTTAACATGATGAAGTTGGGAAAGCGGTATGCTTGTCACAATGTATTTGGCCATTTCTATGCCCCTGTGGTTTGCAACTTGTGGTTATAATGGGGAATGCCAGCATATTTGCTTGTGTGAGATTAACCATGGGGCTTCATGCTGCGGCAAACATGCAAGATGAGGACCATTCATAGCCCCATAGGGTACCTTGTGGGTATGCTCTGGACTAAAACTAAGTCAATTGCATGCTTCAGATGGACCACACCTCCATAATGAATATAGATTGTCAGTCATTTCTTTTCCAACTGTCCATTCTTCTCATAAAGTGTGGACTGCTTAGTGAGTGGACCAGTCTGATTTTTGAAGCGACAACGCTCGGTGTGACTGTTGGATGGCCGGATCTTGCACGTGTAACATGTTCCATGTGTGCTGTGAAACCCTCAGTACATGTCAGCAAAAAACTACTCTTATCATTCCCAATACTTCATTCGTGCAATTGGGATCTTGATATACTTCTTTTGATTTTTTGGTTTTTTCCCTCTGTTGATATTGTTTGTTTACCTTGTGCTGTTACAGGAAAACAGGACTGGCAAGATAAGCAAGAGAAGTTGGCCTTATTTTGATGACATGGATAAGATTCTACATGCTCATGAAGAGCCAACAAAATGAACAGCGAAGGAAGCAATCACCATGTTTACAAATTTTGAAGAGGCAAGCAGCAGAGAAGTGTATACTGAATCAGCTTCAAGGGCACATGGCATGGATTCCATCACTCTTTTCTTTCATATAAAAGAATAAGTGAATTCAATCCAAAGAGCATTATCTAGTAGATTGGTCGAAATTCAAACAGATGCGAAATGGGCAAGTGCAGATTGTTTGTATACACTTACCAGTGTTAAATGTTTGTGACTTGGAAATTTTATCTGGACGTGAGGTGCGCCGCATCAGATTCCAGGGCATTGTGTTGTTGTATGCATTCTAGCAAAAAGAATATTTAAGGGGTTACAGAAATGCAAAGCACATCTCTGACAGTTGCATCTTCTTAACTTGACACTGGGCCATTTTATTTTGTTGGATTGTGCTTGCGTTCATGTGTTAGTCGCGGTTCCAGGTGTGTGCATGTGTATGACTGCACGTTTGTATTTCAAACAGGTGGTTGAATAGAGGTGTTATCACACTGATTAACTTGTAAAAGCTACCAGATTTGTGGCATTGCAGATGTATTTCATTTTGCTTCTTCCTTACTCTATTGCTTCAATCTATGAGCATAATATTTACATGAACATATATAGCCATTTGTTTGCCCCCTGCTAATCAAACCAAATCTTTTATCCTCCAATATTTTAGTGTTTCCATTTCCTTTAAATTTTGGCCAGCTTTTTTTTATATTTTTATATTTATTTTTTATGATGGAGACAAACATTGAATTGTTTTTAATTGGATGATTGGGCATAGCAAAAAACTTCTTCCCTGGTTACCTAGTCCACTGATTTGGCCAGAATATAACTTCATACTTACAAGTAATTTTGAATTTTTTTTTTTTTTTTCCCGCATACTCAATTGGTGTACAATATCCAGTGAGTGTTTCTGAGGCCCTTGAGGTGGGGTGCACAGCGTATGGCTTGACCCTCAAGCTAGTCTAATCCACTCATCAGGTGAACCACATGTACACAAAAATGCTGAAAAGAATTGACTGATGGTCCTCATTTAATATACTGGTGAGGCCTATTTTTCAGTCCAGGTGATACCTAGAATGTGTGGGGAAATTTTTTTTTTTCGGTCCAGGTGAGCAACATCAATATCAATATCAATATTAAATGGGCTTAGTTTAGCTTATGAGCAAAAATGGAATTTTTTTTTTCAGTCCAGGTGAGCAACATCAAAATCAAAGTAACCGAGTCACCGAACTGGTTCGATCCGAGTTTGATTCGAGTTGGGTTCAATCCGAGTCGAGTTGAGCTGGGGGCCAGCTCAAACTCATTTTCGAGCTCAAAAAATCAGCTTGACTCGGCTCGTACTCAGTTTCGAACCGTGTCGAATCGAGTTTTTTTGAGCCAAGTCGAGCTAGCTAACCGAGCTAGCTTGGTTCGTGTACACCCATATCTTCCATATTAATACTCTTTTCTATTGCATTTTCATTGTGAGAGCATTTCCACGCACCTAGTTGCATATGGGCCTGTTGGCATCCACATCATCTATCTGGGGGCATTGAATAGGTTCTCAAGTCTACTCTTCTTTCATGGCTCTTTAAAAATTACAGCAATTGATTGGTCCTAAACATTTGTAACCGGACCAATCTTCTATGAACTATATTGCCCATCCATTTCTGCATGCCACAAAATGGACGGTTTGGATCACTTGATCATATGATTTTTCCATCGGAGAAGAAGTGGACTGGACCTAATGGATGGTCCAGATAGATGATGCGGATGGCAACAATTCCAAAACCATCTAGGTGCATGGAAAGGTTTCACACATTTTTATTTTTCAGATTAGTTGAAGTATCACGTGCATTCAACTGCATGTATCGTAATTGGGTAGACCCATTTCCCATCCTACAAGTTACAGGGACAACGGTGTATTGGTTGTCCTGCGGATGGCCCATGGTTTTTTAAAAAAATGATTCTGATGGAACAACACCAGCCATCACTTACCTTGATTATTTTTCGTGTGATAAATTTACCTGTTAACAATCTCATTTTACTATCTATTGGAACGCCGCTAATTGGATGTCTATGATTAACCAATGCGTGAATTTTGGACATCAGGCCCACTAGTTGGATGGTTCCAATCTGCTGTTAGAATTATGCCATTGTGAAGTCTGGCGATGGTAGGTACTCTACACTTAAACAATAGAGCGTTGGGTTCAAGCTTAATATGATTAGCCTGCACAGTACCTATTAAGAAATGATATACGATTAGACCCAGTAAGGTGGGGTCCATCCATCTAATTGCCCCCGCTGGATGGGAATGGTTCAAACGATCCTAGCAAACTAATTATTGGCCTTCAAATGAATGGTGAAAAAACAAACAAAAAAAAAAAAAAAAAAAACATTTAATGTTCACTATTGAGATTGGCAAAGTGGACAAAAGTGATGAATTTTAAACATGAGCCATCGATAATTAGGCAATTATCACAAAAGATAGATGGCTTGGATTTGTGCACCAGCCTACATAGCAAGATGGGGCTCTACCTACTATGAATTCTTCCTGCTCTACAGAATCATCTCCATGGTACAATTATCTGAAGCAGTCATCTCTTGGATTCCACTGACCGTCTACTGACTAAGATTTGCCTTGATTGGATAATCACATGCATCAAATAGATCGTATATAATAATTTTTTTTAAAAAAAAATCACACTAAATACAAAGCCATCGACAATCTTATTCATGTTCCATCCATTACGATTGTCCAATCAGTAGTCTATGAACCTGTTAGACAGGGATATTGTGTTCTTGGGTGGTCCTATTATATTTGTGGATGGTCCGGTGGACTACCGTATCAAATTATACCTTAGGGTCGTTTGGCACTATGGTTTTGGTTGGAGGGAGGGTCACGTCTGTTTGGCACAATAAAATAACTGAGGATATCAAATTCACTCGAAGGTAGGATTTCATTTAAAATCATTCCATATGAGTCTCATGCGTGTCACTAGGCTACTAATTTGATTTGGCAGGTGCCGCACTGATGATATCTCAAAACAACCAAAGTATCAACTACATAACTAAAATTACTTCAATGGGATGATCTGTGCAGTCCAAACATTGTCAATGTAAATCAACGGTTAAAGATCATTGGTTGGTTGCTTGATTGTGATCCTTTCCTTGTGGCCCATCCGAGACTTGGAATTTTATCATTTTCAGCTATAGTATATATTTCAATGGGCTTATTACAATGTGTGTCAAACATTACATTACATACACTAATTAGGAATATTAAAGTTGATTTAGTAATTAAATTCAAACCCCTCTAAATATGCTATGCATAGCTACTTATGGATTAGAGGGGATTTCGAATCCAAGGTGCCAAGCACAACCGGAGAATTCCAAATCCAAGAGATTTCTAATCCAAGTATTCCGAATCCACTGTGCCAAACTACCCTAATTCTAATTGGCTTTAACCATGTAAATGGTATTAGGTTTGCAAAACCCTATCCCCCAATCTTCTCTCTTCTCCCCTCTCTATTTATATTAATAAAATAATCTGATACAACAGCCTGCAGGACCACCCAAAAATACAATATTCTTATCTCTAGCAGAACCATTCACCATCAGACCACCAAAGGACGGACTGAATCTCATCCATCTTGTGCATGGCATTGTAAATACAGAACACGGCAGTAGGCCCCATCCAAAAAATGACACCTATAGACAGTCTAAACCTTCCAACACGATGCCTTTTCAGGACTGCCAGCTGAGTTGCCACAAACAGTCCAACAGGTTCCGCATGGAAACAGAGTGCAAAATAACATCATAGTTTCTCAGGGCAATCCCAGGGAAAAGGATTTGGTAGATCCCTGACTGTGGGGCCCACTGTGATGATGTGTCTTGTATCTACGCCATCCATCCGTTTTCCAGCTCATTTTAGGGCATGAGCCCAAAAAATGAAGCAGATCCAAACCTAAGATGGACCACACCGCAGGAAACAGTGTTGACTGAATGCACACCATGAAAAACTCCTAGGGGGCCACAAAAGAATTTGATGAACATGAGATTTGTTTGGTCTTTTCATCCAAGGTCAGTGTGATCTTATCAACAGGTTGGATAGCAAATCAACATTACTGTGGCCCCTCAAGAAGATTTGGACCTGCTTCATTTTTGGGCTCATGTCATAAAATGAGCTGGCAAAACAGATGGACAGTGGATATACGACACAGACATCACAGTGGGCCCTGCAGTTAGGGACCTTGGTGGATCTGGGGATCCACCGGAGCTGCATCCATCTCAGAGACACTTCTGACACTTCTGCCCGTCTTCACAGTGCTGGGAATTCTTTTATTCCATGAAATATTCAGAAGGAAATGCAGTTCGCTAGAAACTATAAACAGATAAATAGAGATCCAGATAAATACAGATCCTTGGCTCATAAGCTAAAAACCGGTCTCCTAGTTCCAACATAGAAATACATACAGATTGCAGGAGAGGCCAAGTCCTTTCACACTTTTATTCCACAGTAATTGCCTTCAGAATAACCTTCCCTACACCAAAATAAATGATAAATGAGTAGGAGCTATAGCCATGCAGTACAGGTGGGAATTTAAATGACCATGAATCTATACAAAGGGGAACCATGGCTCTCCAGTCCAGATTGTCAATCTGACTGAAGCCTGCCGCAGATGGAAAATGGTGACTCCTCCAGCCATCAAGTCATTGCTGGGCAGTGGAAATGGTATGTCCGCTAGATAGAGACTATGCCCATTGATCTCTGTTTTGATTGGTCTTTTGCCAAGGGGAATTTTGGGATGTGTGAGGGTAGATCGGTCTTTTTGTTGTGTAAAGTAGTTGAGATTAGTTGAGAGTTGTGATTAGCACATTAATCACAAGAATAGTTGGATAGTATATAAATACTCTACTTTTGCAATTGTAATAAGTTTTTTGAGTTTTGAGAATTGAATTGAAGAAGAGAGAGAGAGAGAGAGAGAGAGAGAGAGAGAGAGAGAGAGAGAGAGAGAGAGAGAGAGAGAGAGAGAGAGAGAGAGAGAGAGAGAGAGAGAGAGAGAGAGAGAGAGAGAGAGAGAGAGAGAGATTGCTTGTCCAAGCCTCTCCTAGGTTTTGTGTGTGTGTGTGTGTTGGGAGAGGATTTTCCCCAATTCGTTTGAATTGTTCCCCTTTCCCTCGACAATCCCCTGCTCTGAGATTGAAGTTCCTGGCTTCCATCAATTGAAGCAAATGGGACTGCTCACCCTCTGACAACTGACCATTAAATAGACAGTTGTGCAATGCTGTGACATATCTACACCTACACTAACATCCATCAAATCAACAGTCTGGTTCATTGAAACTCAGGCCCCACTTGCATAGAAGGCCCTGCATGCAATATCCTTGGTTGAGGATCATATCATTCCTCTATCAAGACATCTATGTACACGCTCTTGCACATGCACCCATGCACACACCATACTCATGCATACGGTGATCAGAACCAATTGCCAATGGGCCCAGTGTAGAAGGGAAAAAGTTAAAGAATCACACTAATTGGGTAATCCAAAACTGGTGGTTTGGAAGTAGATGACTAACATAACTAAGCCCATTAGTTCACCCTCAATAAGCAAATGTCTAATGACTGGACAGTTACAATTGTCCCACTGCCACAACTGCGCAGTGATAGATCCATGGTGAGTCCCACAAGATGATTGGTCCCACTGACAAACACATATGATGTTACAATGGAGATTGATGCTGCTCCTGAATTGTGCAGCAAGACTACCAATCATTTCCTGTTTGAAGGAGTGAAATTGTGATTTCTAACGACTGGACCATTTTATGGTTAAATGGTAGTATTGAGAGACCATAGGATTTAAATGTCAAATTGAGGTGGTTGGTTAACATTGAGGTGCAAGCAACTGATTGGATAAAAACTGTCCTTTCAGTGTCCTTTATTGGGGAAGGAGATTCACTAACTACAGTACGAGAGCTTCTTAAGAACATTCGAGCTGCTGAGGACCCATGGCTTAACAAATTTCAAGATCAAGCACTGACCCTAATATTGCAGGGGCTAAACAGGGACAAGGTCATCCACCTGGCAGACAAATGGGGGCAGTTTTACTCAAGGTCATCTACATGGCAGACAAATGGGGGCAGTTTTACTCAAGGCCATCCACATGGCAGACAAATGGGGACAGTTTTACTCAAAACCAGCAGTTACGACGGCTTCACATTGAACTGTGGACATACCAACTCATCCAACCTGATTTTTCGACCAGGTCATCCACATGAAGGACAGAACCTGTTGCATCAGTCGGATGATCCCCCAAAAATGGCAGATCAGCACCTATGTGCACACTTGAATGGGCGTGTATATACATGATGTGAAATTAACAAAAATCTTTATAGAAAAGGCTAAAATAGTGTTTTGACACCTATTTTTTATTTCAAATTTCTATATATTGGAAAACCGCATAAGATTACATTTAGGTAAAATGCATATTATTTAATTTTCTTTTCTTTTCTATTCTTGTTTTTGGTACATTTCGTCTATATTTATTATGTTCTGTATATGCTTCAAGTGTACTACGTTATTTGATTTCCGGTTTATTCAAAATACTTTTGTCGAACCGAACTGGTCTGATCTGAACGAGGGCTTTAAGGTCCTGCGCACTGGCAAACGAGCAGTTTCTGACACCCTAGCCTGTGTACATTCAGGACCATGGCTCAGTGATCCAACTGTTGGTTTGATGGGCCCCACCTTGGATAGAGGACTAAAATCTCTGATATTGGGGGACTAATCATTTGATTATTGGACTATGTTTGGATGAGTGTTGCACGCTGCTGTACCCTCCGTAATCGTCTATGTAAGCCACTGACCGAGGGTTATAATCTAAATCAGGTCAAAATTTTGCAATAAAAGGGGCAACTTTTAAGAATGAAAAATGGAACTATTTCAGATGTAAATGATGGATTTCATTAAGAATTTAGCGAGGATTCAGTGGCATCGATATTATCTAAATTATCAAGCATTCAACATATATACATTCAGTGAATGTGTATAAGATCTGGACCGTTCATCTATTGGGCTCTACCATCACACCTTGAAAATCACCCAAGTAACATACTGGCCAGTGATTAGAGAACTATTGACAACTGCAAATGGCTGGCTAGGAAAAATTCCTACCAACAGTTGACATTCAATGGGCACAACTCCAAACAGATGGCTAAGGTCATTGGAATGGTGTCATTTTTGAAATATGGCCTATTCATTATTAGGATCCAATAGATGAAGAGTCTGGATCTCATACATGTGGCCATGTGTATAGAAATCAAGCATTTGATAACTAACATGGATATAAACATTTGCCATTGGATACTCCGTACATTGTATCTTCAACTTATAAAACTTGCCCATAAGGCTAAAACTTAATATGACAAAAAATAATAATAAACAGCATTGTTTACCAACTGTAAAAAAGGAAGGGAATGGAAAATTTGTAGAGGGGCAATTTTTTACTATAGGCACGACTTTTCACCTATTCGACCCAACGTGACCGACCACAAACTTAGATAACCAAAATAGACCACTGACCGTACGGAGAACCTATTTCGGACAAAAATAACCCTCCTTTTTCACCTGCTTCTTACCTTAACCGAGGGTATTTTGGTCCGTCCTTACCCTAAAAATCGCCTTCCGTCGTCTAAGTTTTCCGCCAGCGAAAAAACTAATTACCCTAAAAGACACTGTCTACTTTGCTAATTATTTCATTGTAGAGGGAAAGTGGAGAATTTCGATGCATTATCTCCCCATTTCTCCCATGTTCTAAGAGGATTGCAGAGATGAGCATCTAAAGAAACCTAGATAAACACAACCAGAGAAACCAAGATAAACATACCTATGTCCAACCAATTTAAGATAATACATAGGTATGGTACACTGCAGGTGCACGGATGGCTCTGAATATTATCATTTCATATGGTGCACTGCAGGTGCACCCAAAGCAGTGTTCTCTAACTCCAACCAAGTATCATCATTTATAAAGTGTGTCGAAAAACATGGAAACAGTGCTTTTAAAACCTGGGCCGAACCATGACCCATGTCTGTGGGCAGTTCGGTCCAACCACCAGTCACGGATGTAAACTTTCAAATGACATTTTTTGCCTACACTGAAATTCAAATATGTTCAAAAAGCTTCCTTGCAAATTGTAACATGGCATTAACAGGGTTTCATTATAGAACCGGACTGTGGCAATCTTATATACACTGACAACCAAAAGGGCATTTCATTAAGCTTGTATTTTCAATGGATCTCAACAACAACATTGTCAGATGATTGGTGGCAGAACATAGCAAAATGATAGTAATTATGATCTTGGAATAGCATTTAGAAAAGAACAAAACAAAACTCGTTCATCTTATAATGAG
The DNA here is from genome assembly GCA_030180095.1 of Magnolia changhungtana. Taxonomy (NCBI): domain Eukaryota; kingdom Viridiplantae; phylum Streptophyta; class Magnoliopsida; order Magnoliales; family Magnoliaceae; genus Magnolia; species Magnolia changhungtana. The sequence continues at coordinate 1,449,395 of JASAUF010000189.1, forward strand.
ACTTCACAAGGGAATTCTCTCCCTTTTGTGACAAAGCCCGCTATAAAGGAAGTATATATGCTTTTCACTTGGAAAAACATAAATGTAACTGCCATTTTCAGAGAAAAGCATGGAGATGTCAGATCCCTTTTGTCTCAAGCTACAACCCAATGAGAAGAAAACCAGTTCTCTTAATGAAAAAACGATTTTAAAAAAACAACCTGCGAAAGAGCCTCAAGCAGTAGCAGCCCCCACCAGCTCCCTCTCAGCACGCTCCCGGATCCTTCTCTCCAGCTCAGGTCTGAAATGCCTGATGAGCCCTTGCACAGGCCAAGCAGCAGCATCACCCAAAGCACATATTGTATGCCCCTCAATCTGCTTCGTAACCTCCTGAAGCATATCGATCTCCTCCACCATTGCATTTCCAACCTTCAACCTCTCCATGATCATCCACAGCCACCCTGTTCCCTCTCTGCAAGGTGTGCACTGCCCACAGCTCTCATGCTTATAGAAGTATGAGAGCCTTGCTATAGCATCGACAACGTCAGTCGACTTGTCCATCACGATGACCGCCGCAGTCCCCAATCCCGACTGAACAGCCTTGAGGGCATCAAAATCCATCAATACATCATCACATATGTGCCTTGGCAGTAGGGGAACAGATGAACCACCTGGAATAATTGCCAGCAAATTATCCCAACCACCTCTAACTCCCCCACAGTGCCGCTCAATCAACTCCTTCAATGGAATACTCATCTCCTCCTCAACTGTGCAAGGATTGTTCACGTGGCCTGACACACAAAAGAGCTTCGTCCCAGAGTTATTCTTCCGGCCAAAGCTAGAAAACCACTCAGGGCCCCTTCTCAAGATAGTGGGAGACACAGCTACCGTTTCCACATTGGTGACTGTCGTTGGACAGCCATATAAACCAGCATTTGCAGGAAACGGAGGCTTCAGTCTTGGTTTCCCTTGCTTCCCTTCGAGGCTCTCCAACAGCGCCGTTTCTTCACCACAAATGTAAGCGCCAGCGCCATAATGAATATGTACATCGAAATCATAACCAGACCCACACGCATTCTTGCCCAACAATCCAGCTTGATAAGCTTCCTTCCTAGCCCTATCAAGGTTCAACCGCTCATTCACATACTCACCCCTTATGTAGATGTAAGCTGCAGTAGCCCGCATGCCTACCCCAGCAATCAAGCATCCCTCAAGTAGTTTATGTGGGTCATGGCGCATGATTTCTCTGTCTTTACACGTCCCAGGCTCACTCTCATCCGCATTGACAACAAGATAGGAAGGACGGCCATCAGACACCTTTGGCATGAAAGACCACTTAAGACCAGATGGAAAACCAGCACCTCCACGGCCACGAAGACCGGATTTTTTCATTTCATTAACAATCCAGTCAGCACCTTTCAGGACAATGTCTTTGGTTCTATGCCAGTCACCCCGCTTAATGGCACCTTTGAGGAAAGGGTCATGCAAACCATAGAGGTTGGTGAAGATACGGTCTTCATCTTTGAGGCCTCCAAAGTGGGTTTTCTCAGGAGGTGGGGGTGGCGGTGGAGGCTGTGGAGTGCCTGCTGTAGTTGCAGCCTGAGTGCTGAATGATCTGCAGACAGATTGCCACCTCTCTCTGTATTGACAAACCAGAGTTATCCGGGGTTGAGATAGAATGTTCTTGATCGGTCCCTAAGCACACAAGTTATTCAGGTCAGAGAGAGAGAGAGAGAGAGAGAGAGAGAGTCTCAAGTGGTCCCTGGTGTAGTACACCAGATATTCAGGTTAGAAAGTAACAAAGATCAGTAAAATTTACTTTCCAACTATATTGATCAACCAGATAAAATAACTGCAAATAAGAAACTGATTAGCATTGGATCTATCAATTCTATATAAAACAGAATTCATAGTATCAAATAGACATTGCAACAACAGTATAATAACAGTAATTGAATGTGAAAGTCATGTAACATGTACCATATTTTTATATCCATAATATTAAAAAACAGTGGCAGTTTCTTCACACCTCATGGAACAAATAATATTGGTTTTAGAGTGGAGAATGCTAATTTTTGGATATATCATCTTCAATTCGTAGATGACACCCTCCTCTTCTAGGATGCCAATGTGGTTCAGGTAGATAATATGAGGAAAATTGTTGCATGCTTTGAATGGATTTGGAAGGTATAAAAGTAAACATTCACAAAAGTGAGATATTGGAGAAAAGAATGTCTTCAGAGGAAGTCAAGTATCTAGCAGATGTCTTTGGATGCAAAGCAGGCAATCTCCCATCGACATATATGGGCCTCACGTTGTGCACTGGAAAGCCAGCAGAGCGTTTGCGGAATAAGGTTATCGAGAGAACTAAAAATAAATAAATCTCAAATTGGAAGATGAGATATCTATCATTTGGATGGCGGTGTGGGGGATTATGCTGATGATAAAGGCAGCATTGTTCAATATGCCAATCTACCATATGTCCCTTTTCCAATGTCTTGTCCATGTGCTAAATATAATTGATGGAATATAGTACAATTTCTGGTGGCAGGGTTCAGATGACAAGAGAAAATTCCATCTAATGCAATGAAGTAACATATGTAAACTAACTAGGAAGGGAGATGACAGGATAAGAAATTTAGAAGTCGTGAATATGGCTTTTAGGTAAATGGCTGTGGAGATTTGGGTTAGAGGCCGGGTGCCAATGGAAAAGGGCGATAGCATTGAAATACAGGGATGGTTCACAAAGGAATAATCTCAGTGAAGAGCTTCTGCAGCATGGAAAGTGATAGTTAGTACGGTTGACGAACGCACAAAAAAAGGAGTTTCCTTCTCAGTTGGCAATGGGTCTCAGATAAACTTTTGATCAGACATCTAGTGCTCAAATAGACCTCATCATTATCATCATCATCATCATCATCATCATCTAAGCCTTATTCCCACTAATTGGTGTCAGCAGTTCAAATAGACGTTTTGATGTTTTTCTTCCTAGCTTGGCTGATATCACCTCAGACTTGGAGGCTCGTGTTTCCGAATTCTTTAAAATGGTGGGTGGTCATGTGGTTTGGGCCCCCTTGTGTCATAGGAATCTTTCAAACAAAGAGTCAGAGCAAATGGCTAGGTTATTGGAGCTTCTCCACCTCAAACGACTATCTTGATGAGCTGGATTCGTGGGTGTAGAAATGAGAGAAGAATAGGTGATTTATGGTTACATAATTCTATGAAGTTGTTCTGGTTCCAGGTAGGAGGAAAGTGAGGATTTGATGGAGGTTTGACATTATAAAGGTCATCCTAAGGAGGTGGCTTTTACATGGTTAGTACGGAAGAACAAGGAACTTACGGTGGAAAACCTTCAAAAGAGACATATGATCATTCCCAACGCATGCATCATGTGTATGCGGGATACGGAATCCATGGATCACTTGTTCATTCAGTGTGCCTTCTCGAGAGCAATCTAGGACAGCTTCCTCAAGTTGTTCCAGTGTCGTTGGGTGATGTCAGGATCCATAGAAGCTCTTCTTTCAACGTGGCATGAGGGTGGGAAAGGCCCCAAAGGGAGATTCCTTTGGAAACTATCTTTTCTAGCCGCATTATGGTCAACTTGGAATGAGCACAATGAGAGATGTTTCTAGAATAGCCAAATATCTCATGCGATTTCTTCAGGAAAGCTAAGTTGGATGTCATTTTCTGAGCTTTGTCTCTGCAATACTTTGCATCTGTTCCTATCATCCTTTTCTATTCTTCTTAGTCTTGTTTGTAATTCCTTGTGAGGAATCTTCTTCCTGCCTTATAAAAAAAACTTGTGACTTCTCAAAGAAAGAAAAGGAATCTATCAATCATCACTTCTTGCATTTTTTTATTGTGATGAAGGTGTGGTATCATTTCTTAATCCAGCTTGGTCTAGAATGGGTGTTTCCCATTTCAGTGATTGATCTTCTTAATGGTTGGCAGGAGTATCATTGTCAATCAACGCATGGTTAAAAGACTCGGCGACTTAGAGCAACTCATTCAGTCCTGAAATGAGTTGAGACTCGCCTGAGTTGAGGCTGAATCGGCCCAACTCTCCCAAATCAGGGCTGAATCAGCCCACGTCTCAGGGTTTCATATAGGGTCATGTCATCCTACTGAGTCCACGTCAACTTAGATGAGCCACATCATGCTAGTCTGAGTCTTTAAACCATGAACCAAGGGGACAATGTGGGAGAATTTTCAAAAGCAAAGTTAGTATAGTGGATTCCATCAAAAGAAAATTTGTAGTTTCTATATTAGAATAAATGATAGTATTGCAAAATTCCATGGGTCAAAGGAAGGACCTTAATTGTGATTGGAAAAGTGTGCTAGGTTGGGAGGAGCATTGGAGTGGCTGCTAGAGGGGCATCCATGTCCCATGAGATTTTAGACCCTGAAGCTGCCTGTGTTTTTTCTTCATTGATTTTGCTTTTGATCTAAGATTCCATAGTGAAGGTAGTGTGGTGATAGTTTGTTGTTAGAACTACAAGAGGATTTCTCGTCTGCCTCGTTTGTTGGCTGTTCCTATTGCTTGCTTCTTTCAAATGAGAGAGAGAGAGAGAGAGAGAGAGAGAGAGAGAGAGAGAGAGAACAAAAATCAAAGAGGCTGGTTCCTTCTCAATAGCTTTGGAATGAAGGGGTATCCTTGTACTGTGATGTGCGTGTGCCATCCAACCCACTCATTAGGTAAACCCTACCATGATAGGATGCCCCAAAAATAGGCTTATACCTTCATTATCTGACCACAGTATAGAAAATGATATACAACCGCGCAAGAATCTCCAAGTTCACATGGTGGCAGACGTTATGGTTGGATATGCCTCATTTTTGGGGCGTCAAATTTTTTTGCTGGGACGACCCTGCTGAACAGATTGGATGCCATACACACATCACAGAAGTTGTAAAGGAAACTGCCTCAAAGGCAAATGCCAAAGAAAGAAATCCCAAGACACACCTAAAACCTCCATGACAGAACAATCCCAACCTTCTAATTTGTGGCCCACAAATTGACACCTAAGAGACAAATACAGCAACAGTCCACATTCAACTTAAAAGAAGGGCCCGAGATTGGCAGCTACAATCTCCCAGTAAGGGAGATTCCTAGGGCATGGTCTGCCGACGGCACATCCCATCAAATCAACGATTGGGATCACCGAACCGTGGGACCCACTTGTAGAAACTGAAAACCCAATTGCCCTGCTACACATCATTGATTCAGGGATCATTTGATTCCTCAAAATTGAAAGCCTAGGATAGTTGAAAATGAACCGAATTTCTTCAGTAATGTGAGCAATGGAATTAACTGAAACGGCTAAATTCGCCACGATCAAATTCTCTACAAATAGCACGAGATTCCCGGGCATGGAAATCACATTTTTCAAAGGATCGGAATGCAGAAATGAGAATCTAAGAGAGAGAAGGTAGAATCCGTACCATGAAGAGGGAACAGAATAATAGAATCGCCTTGGAATGGAGAGATTGAGCTTCGATCGGTGCTCTTTAATGGCGGAATTTCATATCAAGGCTGAAGAGGGAGGGTCGCGGCTCCTGGGGTTTCGGTCTTACTGCGAATGTTTGCTGTGTCTGAACAAGTTACTGTCAGGACTGTCGAAATGGTGGGCCCAGATACGGCTGATTAGAAGATTACCCCGCTCCCATGTAACCCAAGGTTCTGTGCGGCCCACCCAGATGTTTGTGTTATATCTTGTATTGTCCGTCCATTTCGCCAGCTTATTTTAACACACAAGCTTAAATAGCAGGAGATTCAAAACTAAAGTTAGCCATACCACAAGAATCACCCGGGACATTAAAGGCCTTTTTGTGTACCACCAAATGGTTACATTTTAACTTATGTACTTAAAATTTTTTTTTTTTTTTTTTTTTCGGTTTTTATCTTTGCATTTTCCTATTTAAGTCACATATGTGCTTAAAGATACTCATAGCTTCAATATTTTTTTAACTTTCTATCTTTTCACCTTTCTACTTCTCTCTCGGTCCATGTAAAAAAGGGCTCGAACCATGGATTATCCACATTGAATGTGGGGCCCACACGATGGACAAGGTGGGCTTCATATAATGGATAGTCCAAATCAAAAGTCGGCCCATATTAATAAATAACCCACATAAAAAATGGACATATATGATAGACAACCCACTTCAAAGGTGGGGCCCACACAATAGACGTCCACATCAAAGGTGAGCTCCATGTGATGGGCAATGTACATTGAAGCTGAGCCCCACATGATGGATGGCGCACATGGACCATGCACGTCAAAGGTTAGCCCTACTGATGAGTGGTCCATATTCAAGGTGGACCCCTTGTGATGGAAGGCCTACGTCTGAGGTGGACCCAACATGATGGTGATGGATATTGAAGGTGAACCCCACATGATGGACAATAAGATTGATGGTGGCCCTATACGATGGATAAGCAACATTAAAGGTGGGCTCTACGTAATGGACCATGCACATTAAAGGTCGACCCCTAATGATGAATAGCCCCATGAACGCTGCCCGCGAGCTTGACTCCCTCTTCGCCAAGTCTGTCTGGGGGAGAGAGGAGGACACTCGTGGGCACGCCACCTCTAGGAAGTGTGGGAGACAGAGAAGGAATGTTTTGTTAAGTTTGGAGCCCGCGCTAGCTAAGAAAGCTGGTTGGATCCACGATCAGCTAGAATCTGTGGAATCACTTTGGGCTTGAGAAGCCATGAAACTTCTCGACTTAAATGACTTCTATGATTAGTCTACGACTATAAGATTTGGGTGAGGGTCTCAGTGACAGAAGACGAATGGGTTAGGCAACCTCTTCTGTCCACATAGTGTGCAGTCTTTACTCGATGGGGTTCACAACTTTAAGAGAAATTTAATTATACAGTATTGTACAACTAGCCATGCTTCGCATAGTCCCTTATGGGAGCCGAGCAGGTGAAAATAAAGAGGATCCTAGCTTGACTTCGTGGGATTAATTAATTCTAGGTAGGCACATGTTTAAAGAACAAGTGGTGGAGGAGAGAGAAAAATAAATAAAACTTGTGAGTTGATGATGATATATTAGGAATGTGTGGAATAAAATGTGTTGTGAAGTTGACTGAGATGTGAGAAAGAAAATGAAAGATTAGACATCCTTTTTATTCAAAAGAGATGGCCGGATATCCCGGATTCCAAACCTACTTTTGACTTTGATGGCTTCTTTAGTTGACTTTTGTTTTTAGAGCCGGTTTTCTGAGTCGGGCAAGACCTCAACACGCTTCTCAAACTCTCTCTAACTTTCTCTTCGGTTTTTACTCTAGTCTCTTGTGTCACTCCTTCCCTTGAATGGTTGTTGTAGGATTGAATTTATAGAAGGAAACCGTCGGCTTGTGATCGGCCAACGGTGTAACACTTTGTCATTTTTTTACTATTTTTTGCATCTGCAATAGGGGATCTAGATCTTTGTTAGGTGAAAAGTGGACAAGGGTCTATCAATGTGCGACAAACCAACAATCTACTTTTTAAAATTGCATGTGGTGTAGGATACCACAGCTATGCGCAGAAGCTTGGCAGAGCTATGGAATGAAGTCTATGAGAGGGGTGATTAGGACCAAATAAAATGTGTCAATTAACATATAATTGCTTACTTAAACTAATATGACAATTTAAACTAAGTAAGACTGTTAACTCTAAGGATTCCAAGCTAACAGAGGGTCAAATCACATACACTACAATAAGTATGTTATTCAAGCAACTAGTCTATATATGATAGTGTACATGTGTGTGTGGGACGTGCAAACTATTAACTCCTAGTATTCATTTAATAATGCATATATATAATTTAATAATCAATTACATAAGCATAATTAAATAAGTGCTCAAATGACGATCTCAAACACAAGTATTGTAACATCTCGGAAAAATCCATACAAAGACCCGAATACCACCTCAGGCAGAAATCACTCAGGACCAAATCCTTTAGATATTAGACGAAATTAACTAAGTGCTAAACTAGTTTACCTGTGAAATTAGCACTAATCACTTTAAATACAAACTGCAAGACTCAAAACGTGCAGAATCATCTGTCACGCCCCAAAGTCGGAGACCAGGCTCACGAAATTCCCGATCACCGAATCCGGCGCCGACGGCCTCTGTAGTACCCCATTCTCGGCTCCCGGCACCCATATACCAGGGTCCGATCCTGGGATGCTATAAGGACGATTTCTAATAACCAATTTGATTTGTAATGAGCATAACCACAAGCATAACCCACGAACAATAATCACAAGAACACCATCACAATATCCACTATGATAAAAAACTTTTGAGTACAAGGCGTATGAAAGGGAAATACAATATACTGAAAATAACAAAAGCTCCGGAAGCTCGGCTGCACGCTCCAAATGCGATGAGACTACAGCTGCGTTCTGGTGTCACCTGCACGTGCATAAGCTTATAGAAAGCTTAGAGGGTGGTGTAAGTGTGTGTGCAATATGAGCGTGCTCAGAATGCATGGTTAGAGTAATGCGGAAACATGTTGATGAGTAGATGAATGCAGTCAGCCGCACCAAGGCTATGCGGTGCAAGATATGAATCCTATCGGCCATGTCAAGGCCATGCGATGCATAATGCAAGTCAAGCATGCTAATCCACCTCCACATATCAATGCAGCTCCTCACTAGAGCATCAAATCAGTACGGTTCTCAGTCTGGATAATCACCAGGGTTCAGTACACTCAAAATGACACTGTTTCTCTCCTAGCAGCACAGTCCAAGTGAGCGTAAGAAACTTCACTATCCGCCTGACCAATAGTCTGCCAACATCTATCCGACAAGTCGATAGCGAACCCATTTTTGAGCTGGTCAAACTCAGCCTAGTAATGCCCCTGCTCTCGGGCGAGTAAGGCCACACCCCTTTCCAATCGACCTCGACACAGTGGGAGACGCGGCCTCATGGTATTCGGCTCTCGTGCGCTCATATATCCACTTAGTCTCGACATTGGAGTCATCCTCTGGTACCATCGGGTTCAAGGACTTTCACTCAGGGACATCTATGGCGCCCCAATTGCTTAGGACACGATTTTCGGTATCCAACCAGCCACCACGGTGTGTCTGTGGAGGCTATGGCCCTGATGTCGCTAGGGCATATTACAACCACACAAATGCAAGTGCATATATCACACTATCAGTCATGCAACCATCCTGCGTGAAGCACGTGCTCATGTAGGCAACTCTGCCTATCAGGGAGCTCGTAAACAGTCTGCCTAAAGGTATAAGCTATGATCAGTCACTTCTCATACCAAGCATACATATGATGCGTATGATCATGAAACATGTATCTATACTAAACATGTTATATAGTGATGGGCTTGTGCATAACGGATATGGGCCTAGACGGCCTACTCACTACAAGTATGGGCTTATCAGTGGGCCTTGGGGAGAGTGACAATGCGGACCATTTAACCAACATCATTCATACAATGTGGACATCAAACCATCATTGCTCCCAAGGCATAGCCCACCATACGAGTCAACACATAAACCATGGTGGAATCACGTTATAAAAGGCCTCATGTACATCCCACTGGGCTTCAAATGCATCAAATGGGCAGTATCTCATGGGCCTTATATTCATCAAGTGGGCCACCTTAATGGGCCTCACCAACGGGCCTTAGGTACATTGCAATGAGCTATTACCCATGGGCCTTAGAATGCATTAAAATGAGTCCAATCACATAAGCTTTATGTGTATCAAATGGGCCTAATCACATAGGCCTTATACATATATCAAAGTGGGCCTCAACAATGGGCCACAAATACCTCTGATGGGCCTCATAACGTGGGCCTATATATATATATCAAGGTAGGCCCCAACAACGGGTCTATACATACATCTAGATGGCCTACATACATGGGCCCATATATATACCAAAGTGGGCCTCAACATTGGGCCTATATACATGCCAAGATGGGCCTAAATACATGAGCCTATATATATCCAAGTGGGCCTTAATAATGGGCCTAAAAATACATCAAGATGGGCCTAAGTACATGAGCCCATATGCATCTAAGTGGGCCTCATGTGAAGCCCACCATAATGTTTATTTTACTATCCAATCTGTTGATAAGGCCACATGAATAGGGGGCCCACCAAAATGTTTATTTTCAATCCAACCTTCTCATAAGGTCTCATGGGCCTAGGGTAGGGCCCACTATAATATTTATTTTCATCCAATCCATTCAAAAGGTCACGGGACTAGGGGCCCACTAGAATGTTTATTTGGCACCCAACCTGTTTATGAGATCAAGTGGACCAGGGGCCCACTACAATGTTTATTTGACATCCAATCTGTCCAGGGGCCCACGGTCAGGGAAGGGGGCCCACAGTAATGTTTATTTGCAATCTAACCTATTCACGAGGTCACGTGGACCTGGGGAAATAGGGCCCACCGCCATGTTTATATGTCGTCCCAACCGTTTATAAGGTCACTTGGACCTGGGTGGGTGGGGCCCACCGAAATGTGGTTCACAAATCCAGCCCACCCAAACTGTGTGTCCCACTTGGCTGAGGGTTCAGACCAAGTTTCAACAGCATGCAAATTTCAGGTAGGCCCCACCATATGATTTTATATGTTTTAGGCATGTTTTCACATGATTTTAGATGGTATGGCCCACCTGAGTTCTGTATACAGCTGATTTTTGGAGCAGGCCCCTTTTTAGAAGGGGGCCCCACAATGGACGGTGTTGATGTACGAAACGCATCATGGTGGGGCCCACAGCTGAGCCGTGAAGGCCAGCCCAACCGTCCGCCCGTCTCTGACGGTGGCGGCGGCGAAGAAGACAACCGTTCTTGCCTCTGCTTTTTTTTTTTCTTTTTTTTTTTGAAAAAATGGAAATCCCGAGGTTTTTGGGTAGGTGGGGCCCACATCCAGAAATCCACCCCGTCCATTGGCTTCTACGGCTCAAGGCCGTTCTAATGAGTCTAATATGCCATATATTTTTGGCGAGTAATAATGTAAAAATGGATTTTAATGGCCACACCACTATTTCCTATGATATGGCCCGCTTGATAATCGAATTGGCCTACTATTTGGGCTCAACGTCTAACATTAGCCGGGAAATAAGATGGACAACGCGGATTAGTTCGAGACATCAAGGTGGGGCCTGCATGTATGGCCCACCATTCTCCTTTCTTTTTATTTATTTATTTATTTTTATAGCTTGTCAGTGCACATCCCTGCCACTACACACACTCCCTGTTAGCCGCTCGTCCAGCGTCCAGGGACGCTGGATGGCGTGGATATAACACAGGCATCGTGGCTGGGTCCCACACATAGGTGGCCCACGTGCATCAAGGTGGGTCCCACATGATCGTGGCCCACCATGCATGTGTATGTGTGTGTGCATATATATATATATATCAATATAATATAAATATATTACATATATTTTATCTAAGAATTGAGGTCTTCCTGAAATGTGGTGGGCCACTCCGTCTAATGGATGGAGTAGATTCAACACAATTCGGTGGGGCCCACAACATCCTAGGAAGAGGAAAAGGAGAGAGAGAGAAAATAAGAGAAACGGTGATGGAGGGGCCCCGCCACTATGGGCCCCACATGTACAACTCATACAACAAATGGGTCCCATCAACAAGTGGGTCTTAAAACAAGATTTCAACGGTGGATCACCCACCTATCTTCGTTCTCCTTGATCCGTTGGACTCCAATGCTCCTCGCCTTCACCTTGGACGGTGGATGATGGGGTTTGGATGGTTGAGATGGGAGATGAGAAGGTGTAGATGGGAGATGAGAAGGTGGACCACACTTGGGAGGGAGAGGGAAGCTTGGACGTGTGGAATTTCTCATGGGAGAGTGTTTGAGAAAATGAAAGAAAGAGAATAATAAGAGGGATGGTTGGAATGGTGGGTGTAAGGAGAAGGGATGGGGAAGGTATGGTTGTGTTTGAAAATTGTAAAAAGGAGAATGATGAGGGGAGGGAGAGGTTTGACTTATGGTAAAGGAAGGAGTGGTCATGTGTACTTGTTGTTGGGTGAGGTGGCATGGAGGTATGGTGGTGTACTTGACTTGATTGATGGGACATCTCGTAGAGATTCCCTCGTAATTCGTAACGCGCGGTGTTTTCTTCGAATTGAACGCAGACCGACATCTTCCAGCCTAGGTATCTGTTCAGTGCGCGAGTCGCGGCGTTAGAACTGAGGTGACGGCGCAGTCGCCAAGGTACGAGTTTCGGATTGAGCCGTCTTCGGTAGGCGGGACTCGGCTTAAGATCGCGCACAACGTCGAAAATGGGTCGAGGGTTATCGAAATTCGACCGAAAGGATCGCCAAAACCGACGGAACAATACGGTCTAGGATACTGATCTTACAACTCTCCCCTCCAAATAAAAATTTCGTCCTCGAAATTTGCATAATCCTCGCAAGAAAACATAACTCATAATAGAAGAGGAAACAAGACATTGTCATATAAAATCGGAGACAACATACAAGATACAACATATAATCAATCATCAAAGAGATGAGGATAGCGCTCTCGAATCTCGGCTTCGCGCTACCAAGATGCCTCATCAACAGAATGGTGACCCCACTGAACCTTCACCAAGGGTATGACCTTGGTCCGTAAAACCTGCTCCTTCCGATCAAGGATACGAACTGGCTGCTCAATGTAAGAAGCGTCCTCACGAACCTCCAACGGCTGCTAATCAATAATAGGAACGATGTCTGACCCACACTTCCTCAACATAAAGACGTGGAAAATGTTGTAGACGCCAGACAACTGAGATGTCAAGGCAAGCCGATAGGCCATAGCGCCAATGCACTCAGTGATCTCGAAAGGTCTTATGAATCTTGGGGCAAGCTTGCCCTTAGCTCCGAATCGAACTACGCCTTTCATGGGCGAGACCTTGAGATACACATGGTCCCCTACATCAAACTCCAAGGGACGACGTCGGCGGTCAGCAAAACTCTTCTGCCGACTCTGAGCTGTGCGTATCCTCTGCCTGATGATATCAATAGTCTCTGATGTCTCCTGCATAAGCTCGGGACCTAGGAGACGCCACTCTCCAACCTTGGTCCAACAACTCAGAGATCTGTACGGTCTGCCATACAGTGCCTCAAAAGGAGCCATGCCAATGGTCGCCTGACAGCTGTTGTTGTATGCGAACTCAGCCAATCACAGATGCTCATCCCAGCTACTCCCGAAATCAATCGTGTAGGCCCGAAGCATATCCTCAAGGATCTGGTTGACCCTCTCGGTCTGGCCATCGGTCTGCGGATGATACACAATGTTGAGTTGCAAAACAGACCCCATCGTTCTCTGAAAGCTCCCCCAGAACTGAGACGTGAACCTTGGGTCTCGGTCAGAAACGATCGAGACTGGAATGCCGTACAGTCTCACGATCTCCTTGATGAATAATCTCGCAAGCCGGTCCAAAGGCCAAGTCGCACGAATCGCAAGAAAGTGTGCCGACTTCGTCAGACGATCAACGACAACCCAGATGACGTCATGACCGCGCTGAGTCCTCAACAAACACATAATGAAATCTGTAGATACGTGCTCTCACTTTCTCAACGGCTGCAATAGACTAGGGGGTCTCTGATGATCGGCCTTGCCATGCTGGCATGTGTCATACTCTGCCACAAAACTGACAATCTGGCGCTTCATCCCCACCCAGAAATATTGTCTCCTCATATCACGATACATCTTCGTCGAGCTAGGGTGGATAGAAAACCGCGATTGATGTGTCTAGATCATAAGATCTCTGCGCAACTCTGGAATATCCGGGACACGTAATCGGCCTCTGAAGTGAAGTTCACCATCAGAACCAATCTGCCAATCTGTCTGACTCTCAGATGCTGCCTCTGCTCAGTAATCCTGTGACGACTTATCTGTCTGCTGAGCCTCGATCACCCTTGCGACAAGAGAGGGTTGAATCGACAGGCTCGATAGTTGAACTATAGAAGATTACAGACCAAAATCAAAGTCGTACTCTTCTATATCCTCAAGCATCCTCCACTCCTGAATCATCATATGTGCCACCAGGCCTCGTGGCTAATGGCTGAGGGCATCCACCACCACATTCGCCTTGCCTGGGTGGTACTGGAGGTTAAAATCATAGTCCTTCAGAAGCTCCATCCATCATCTCTGTCTCATGTTCAACTCGGACTGAGAGAATAGATACTTCAAGCTCTTGTGGCCGGAGAAGAGCTCGAACCTGACCCCATAGAGATAATGCCTCCACACCTTCAGTGCGAAGACAACTGCTGTCAGCTCCAAATCATGCGTGGGGTAGTTCAGCTCATGGACCTTGAGCTGACGAGACGCGAAGGCTACAGGTCTGCCATGCTGCATCAGGACAACACCTAAATCAATATGTGAGGCATCAGTAAATATAACAAATCCATCACTCCCAGAGGGAAGAGTGAGGACAAGAGCGGACTTCAGACGGTCCTTTAGCTCCACGAATGCCCGCTCACATGCATCAGTCCAAACAAAATCTGCGCCCTTCCGAGTCAACCTGGTCATCGGGGCAGCAATATGGGAGAAACCTTCAATAAAACGCCGATAATATCCCACCAGGCCAAGGAAATTGCGGATCTCGGATGCAGTAGTGGGTTGGTCCCACTGACGCACTGCCTCAACCTTCGAGGGGTTCACTGCGACACCCTCCCTCGTCACCACGTGACTGAGGAACTTCACCTCCTCCTGCCAGAACTCGCACTCTCCAGCTTCGCATACAGTTGGTGGGCACATAGGATCTGCAATGCGATCTTCAGATGCTGCATATGATCCTCACAGGGCCTCGAATATATCAGAATGTCATCGATGAAGGCCACAACAAACTGATCGAGATATGGACGGAAGACCTCATTCATCAACTGCATAAAGACTGCGGGTGCATTGGTCAGTCCAAAAGACATGACCTGAAACTCAAAATGACCGTAACGCGTCCTGAAAGCCGTCTTCGAGATGTCCTCCTCTCGGACACAAATCTGATGATAACCGGAACACAGGTCAATCTTCGAAAAGAATTGTGCACCCTGTAGCTGATCAAATAAATCGTCTATCCTCAGGAGTGGGTACTTGTTCTTAATCGTGACCCGGTTGAGCTCGCGGTAGTTGACACAAAGCCTCAACGAGCCATCCTTCTTCCTGATGAAGAGTACCGGCGCTCCCCAAGATGAACTGCTCGGATGAATAAATCCTAACTCACACAACTCGTCTAACTGTCGCTGCAGCTCGCGCAACTCCATCGGTGTCATATGGTACGGGGCTTTCGAGATAAGCGCGGTATCGGGCACAAGGTCAATCTGGAACTCAATATGACGGTACGGCGGCAACCTTAGAATCTCCTAGAACACGTCGGAGAAATTACAGACCACCGGCAACTAATCGATACACCAGGCAACGGGCTCCTCGACTGCGCAGGTCATTAAACAAGATAATGACTCTCCTCGAGGCTCTGCAACGAACTGAAACTGTGGTAAGCTGGGTATGCAGAACGTGATTATCCTCGCGGAACAGTTTAAGATAGCGTGGTACTCGGCAAGCCAATCCATGACCAAGATAACATCGAAGTTCGTCATCGGCAGCACAAACAAGTCAGCGGGCAAAAAGATATCACGGACGAGAAAGGGGCAAGACGAACAGAAACGGCCCAATACTGTGGCCTTCCCCAAGGGCGTCGATACGGTCAATCCCTCACTAATAGACTCTGTCGGCAATCCAAACGATCGACAAAAATCCTCAGACATGAATGAGTACGAAGCGCCAAAATCAAACAATATTCGGGCGATGCATGAAGAGACAAGAAGTATACCCTCAACAACTCCTCCGGAGGTCTGCGGGTCCTGTTGAGCTGCATAAAATCTAGCCTGAGCTGGCTGGGGAGGTGCCTATCCCCTCTGAGGTCCCTGGTGCTGCTGCTGCCTCTGCGGCGGCCTATGCTGTTGTCTCTGCTGCTGGTGGGGCCTCGGTGGCTGAGGTGGCTGCGGTCGCTATTGATAGGGTCGTTGCTGTTGTGCTGGAGGCTGCTGCTGTAGTCGTGGCTGTCTTGGAGACTGTTATGACCCTCTAGATTGCTGCAGATGAGGACAGGGACACTCAGATATGCGGTGTCCAGAACCGCCACATCTAAAACATGTCCCGGGAAAGAGCTGCTATGGTGGCACTGGAGGTGCTGCTAGTGCTGCTGGCGCTGTAGTAGGTGGATGACTCTTATACCTCTGTGGTCGTCGATGCTACTGAGAGCTACTGGACTGGGCTGGCCTCTTCTGGCCCCTCCTCTGATCTCAATTGCTCTGAGAGTCAGCCCACTCAGTCTCGTAGATCTGGGCCCTCCGTACTACCGCCTAAAAGGTCGAGAGCTCATGCCCAATAACACGGCCTCGAAGACCGAAACGTAAGCCGATCTCGAAACGGTGGGCCTTCCGCCCCTCATCATCAACTAAATACGGTGCAAACCTCGATAGTGCCACGAAACGGGCCGCGTATTGCACCACGTACATATCCCCCTGTACTAAAGTCTCAAACTCTCGTGCCCTCTGACGATGAATATGGTCGGGGAAGTACTGCTCCTCGAATCGGTCGATAAAATCATCCTACGTCCAGACATGATCAGGTTCTGCGACACGAGTAACAGAGGTCCACCAATGCTCTGCCTTACCCTGGAAAAGGAATACAGCCAACCGGACTCGCTGCTTGGTCGTACATGCCATAGTATCGAAGATCTTCTCCACATCGAAGCGCCACCTCTCAGCTGCTGTCGGATCTGGCACGCCCTGGAAACGTGGAGGATCGAGCTGTCTGAACTCTCGAAGAAGGGCACTTGTGCGCTCCTGCTCTGCCTGAGCTGGAGAAACAAATGGGCGCCTGCCCTGCCCCTGAAAAGCAGCAGTCACAGCCTATAACATTTGTTGTAACTGCGAGGCACTCATAGGCACGGTCAGATCTGCACCGGCATCAGGTGGAGGAAAGTCATCCTCAGGCAGGGGAGCAGGGATCTCTGGCGGTGGAACGAGAGGCACAGGTGGTAAAGCTGGAGCCTCAAGTGGTGGAGCGGGAGTCGAACGGGTCACTCTTCTGGGCGGCATGTCCTATAGGAAAGATAAGGCGCCAATCAAATTTGAGAATCGCATGTTAAGGAACTAACTCGGGAGGTTTCGCACTAGGAACCTAATTGTCCTAAACTCATAGCAAACATGTGATGTTGTTCTCAGTTATTCCCAAGTTATGCTCTGATACCAACTTCTGTCACACCCCGAACTCGGAGACCAGGCTTACAAAATTCCCGATCGCTGAATCCGTCGCCGACAGCCTCCATAGCACCCTATTCTCGGCTCCCAGCACCCATATACCAAGTTCCGATCCTGGGATGCTACAAGGAAGATTTCTAATAACCAATTTGATTTGTAATGAGCATAACCACAAGCATAACCCACGAACAATAACCACAAGAATACCATCACAATATCCACTATGATCAAAAACTTTTGAGTACAAGGCGTATGAAAGGGAAATACAATATACTAAAAATAACAAAAGCTCTAGAAGCTCGGCTGCACACTCCAACTGCGACGAGACTATAGCTGCATCCTGGCGTCACCTGCACGCATCAATCTTGCATAAGCTTATAGAAAGCTTGGAGGGTAGTGTAAGTGTGTGCGCAATATGAGTGTGCTCAGAATACATGGTCAGAGTAATGCGGAAACATGTTGATGAGTACATGAATGCAGTCAGCCGTACCAAGGCTATGCGGTGCAAGATATGAATACTATCGGCCATGTCAAGGCCATGCGATGCATAATGCAAGTTAAGCATACCAATCTACCTTCACATATCAATGCAGCTCCTCACTAGATCATCAAATCAGTACGGTTCTCAGTCTGGATAATCGCCGGGGTTCAGTACACTCTAAATGACACTGTCTCTCTCTCCTAGCAGCACAGTCCAAGTGAGCGTAAGAAACTTCACTATCCGCCTGACCAATAGTCTGTCAACATCTATCCGGCAAGTCGATAGCGAACCCATTTTCAAGTTGGTCAAAATCAGCCAAGTAATGCCCCCTGCTCTCGGGCGAGTAAGGCCACACGACACAGTGGGAGATGCGGCCTCATGGTATTCGGCCCTCGTGCTCTCATATATCCACTCGGTCTCGACATTGGAGTCATCCTCTGGTACCATTGGGTTCAGGGACTTTCACCCAAGGACATCTATGGTGCCTCAATTGCTTAGGACACGATTTTCGGTATCCAACCAGCCACCACGGTGTGTCTGTGGAGGCTATGGCCCTGATGTCGCTAGGGCATATCACAACCACACAAATACAAGTGCATATATCACACTATTAGTCATGCAACCATCCTGCATGAAGCACGTGCTCATGTAGGCAACTCTGCCTATCAGGGAGCCCGTAAACAGTCTACCGGAAGGCATAAGCTATGATCAGTCACTTCTCATACCAAGCATACATATGATGCGTATGATCATGAAACATGTATCTATACTAAATATGTTATATAGTGATGGGCTTGTGCATAACGGATATGGGCGTAGACGGCTTACTCACTACAAGTATGGGCTTATCAGTGGGCCTTGGGGAGAGTGATAATGCGGACCATTTAACCAACATCATCCATACAATGTGGACATCAAACCATCATTGCTCCCAAGGCATAGCCCACCATACGAGTTAACACATAAACCATGGTGGAATCACGTTACAAAGGGCCTCATGTACATCCCACTGGGCCTCAAATGCATCAAATGGGCCGTATCTCATGGACCTTATATTCATCAAGTGGGCCACCTCAATGGGCCTCACCAATGGGCCTTAGGTACATTGCAATGGGCCATTACCCATGGGCCTTAGAATGCATTAAAATGAGCCCAATCACATAAGCTTTATGTGTATCAAATGGGCCTAATCACATAGGCCTTATACCTATATCAAAGTGGGCCTCAACAATGTGCCACAAACCTCTGATTGGCCTCATAACGTGGGCCTATATATATCAAGGTAGGCCCCAACAATGGGTTTATACATACATCTAGATAGCCTACATACATGGGCCCATATATATACCAAAGTGGGCCTCAACATTGGGCCTATATACATGCCAAGATAGGCCTAAATACATGAGCCCATATATATCTAAGTGGGCCTTAATAATGGGCCTAAAAATACATTAAGATGGGCCTAAGTACATGGCCCATATGCATCCAAGTGGGCCTCATGTGAAGCCCACCATAATGTTTATTTTACTATCCAATCTGTTAATAAGGCCACATGAATAGGGGGCCCACCAAAATGTTTATTTTCAAACCAACCTTCTCAGAAGGTCTCATGGGCCTAGGGTAGGGCCCACTGTAATATTTATTTTCATCCAATCTATTCAAAAGGTCACGGGACCAGGGGCCCACTAGAATGTTTATTTGACACCCAACCTGTTTATGAGATCAAGTGGGCCAGGGGCCCACTACAATGTTTATTTGACATCCAATCTGTCCAGGGGCCCACGGTCAGGGGAGGGGGCCCACAGTAATGTTTATTTGCAATCTAACCTATTCACGAGGTCACGTGGACCTGGGGAAATAGGGCTCACCGCCATGTTTATATGCCGTCCCAACCGTTTATAAGGTCACTTGGACCTGGGTGGGTGGGGCCCACCGAAATGTGGTTCACAAATCCAGCCCACCCAAACTGTGTGTCCCACTTGGCTGAGGGTTCAGACCAAGTTTCAAAGAGATGCAAATTTCAGGTAGGCCCCACCATATGATTTTATATGTTTTAGGCATGTTTTCACATGATTTTAGATGGTATGGCCCACCTGAGTTCCGTATACGGCTGATTTTTGGAGCAAGCCCCTTTTTAGAAGGGGGCCCCACAATGGACGGTGTTGATGTACGAAACGCATCATGGTGGGGCCCACAGCTGAGCCGTGAAGGCCAGCCCAACCGTCCGCCCGTCTCTGACAGTGGTAGCAGCAGCATAGCTGCTGCCTCTGCTTCTTTTTTTTTTTGAAAAAATGGAAATCCAGAGGTTTTTGGGTATGTGGGGCCCACATCCAGAAATCCACCCCGTCCATTGGCTTCCCCGGCTCAAGGCCGTTCTAATGAGTCCAATATGCCGTATATTTTTGGCGAGTAACAATGTAAAAATGGATTTTAATGGCCACACCACTATTTCCTATGATATGGCCCGCTTGATAATCGGATTGGCCTACTATTTGGGCTCAACGTCTAACATTAGCTGGGAAATAAGATGGACGGCGCGGATTAGTTCGAGACATCAAGGTGGGGCCTGCATGGATGGCCCACCATTCCCCTTTCTTTTCTTTTTTTTTTTTATAGCTTGTCAGTGCACATCCTTGCCACTACACACACTCCCTGTTAGCCGCTCGTCCAGCGTCCAGGGACGCTGGATGGCGTTGATATAACACAGGCATCATGGCTGGGTCCCACACGTAGGTGGCCCACGTGCATCAAGGTGGGTCCCACATGATCGTGGCCCACCATGCATGTGTATGTGTATGTGTATATATATATATATATATATTAATATAATATAAATACATTACATATATTTTATCTAAGAATTGAGGTCTTCCTGAAATGTGGTGGGCCACTCCGTCTAATGGATGGAGTAGATTCAACACAATTCGGTGGGGCCCACAACATCCTAGGAAGAGGAAAAGGAGAGAGAGAGAGAGAGAAAATAAGAGAAACGGTGATGGAGGGACCTCGCCACTATGGGCCTCACATGTACAACTCATACAACAAATGGGTCTCATCAATAAGTGGGTCCTAAAACAAGATTTCAACGGTGGATCACCCACCTATCTTCCTTCTCCTTGATCCCTTGGACTAATGCTCCTCGCCTTCGCCTTGGACGGTAGATGATGGGGTTTGGATGGTTGAGATGGGAGATGAGAAGGTGTAGATGAGAGATGAGAAGGTGGACCACACTTGGGAGGGAGAGGGAAGCTTGGACGTGTGGAATTTCTCATGGGAGAGTGTTTGAGAAAATGAAAGAAAGAGAATAATAAGAGGGATGGTTAGAGTGGTGGGTGTAAGGAGAAGGGATGGGGAAGGTATGGTTGTGTTTGAAAATTGTAAAAAGGAGGAATGGTGAGGGGAGGGAGAGGTTTGACTTATGGTAAAGGAAGGAGTGGTCATGTGTACTTGTTGTTGGGTGAGGTGGCATGGAGGTAAGGTGGTGTACTTGACTTAATTGATGGGACATCTCGTAGAGATTCCCTCATAATTCGTAACGCGCGGTGTTTTCTTCGAATTGAACGCAGACCGACATCTTTCAGCCTAGGTATCGGTTCAGTGCGTGAGTCATGGCGTTAGAACTTCGGCGACGGCGCGGTCGCCAAGGTACGAGTTTCGGATCGAGCCGCCTTCGGTAGGAAGGACTCGGCTTAAGAGCGCGCGCAACGTCAGAAACGGGTTAAGGATTGCCGAAATTCGACCGGAAGGATCACGAAAACTGATGAAACAGTACGGTCTAGGATACGGGTCTTACATCATCGATGTTACATTATCCTATAATCTAGGATCAATCTCATTACCTTGTTGCTCTTGGGAGCACATTGAAACTTAATATCGGACCTGGACCGTGCATCGAAAGTCCGATTACTGCGAAACCAAACGGTTAAGACTGCCTTACTGGTCTTGACAACCATCTCGGAAATTAAGTCCAAATTGTATCTAGAAACGCATAACTTGAACCCGGAGCGAAGTGTGTAAGAAACGTGGATATCTTTAGAAATAAGAATTTAAATTTACGTGATCTGAGACTTGTCGCGTGTGGACCAAATATAAGGATTCTGACCATCAGAATCTGACCCAATTACACCCACCCTCAGATCAAGGGAAAATTTCCACACATGCCAGTGCACTTGTGGCCCTGATCGAGTACGGTGACCGTCAAACTGAAACTGGTCCGCCGTAGTCGATCTGTAAATCCGATCGGATCGAAAACTTAACCTGACCTAGATCCAATGTCAAGGAGCTTAAGTCTGACCGCACATAGAAAGGGAGCCTCCAGAAGTGCTCCATTGGATTGGGACAAGCGCCCTTTGGCTATAACCTAAGTATACCTTGGCCCTGGGGCCATTTGCATCAGTTCTGGGCCTATATAAGGGCCTTAAACTCTCTCTCATTCATTTCATACGAATTTGGGAAAAACCCTAGGAGAGAGAAGAGAGTAAAGAGAGAGAAAGTGAGAGAGAAGTTGGTGAAGATTCCTGGGATTCTTCCCTGCTAATCCACCTTTTGAAACGCCACTCCCGTGTGGTTCTTCCGGTGTTTTCAATGTCGTACTTGGGTAAGAAAACCTAACCCTAATCCGTTCTAGGGTTTCAAATAGTCTAAGTAATGAAATAGCTGACCTATTGCATGCTATAGGTGGCCCTCATGTCGTAGATAACGACTTGACTTACAAACTGAGTTCAATACGCGTTTACCGGTGTAAGGTGCAGACTATATACGTTTAGGTTATGACTTTCAAGGCTTTCAATATCTGTTAATAATATATTACTGACGTGGGTGCTATTTCACATGCCAAACGTGACGTCTATTTTGCTTTATGAATATGTATGCAATATGTATAGTATAGTGTATTCTATGTACTTGTTGAAATAACTGAATACGTATGGATTTTAGATTCGTGATTGACATGATTATTTGTCGTGTATATATGCTTGTTGCATAGGTAACAACTCCTCGGTGAAAGGATTTGCCCTGATGCGTGGTATAACTAACATATATCATGTATGTTGGAATGTGTAGTTTAAGTATTTGTTAAACTGTCTGAATGAGTAAGTAGTTAGTAAATTATAATGTATAAGGGAGTTGAGAAATAATTCTCAACTACTTTAACTATGTGTATGATTTCCTCCATGTACCGTATATTATAGCATCTGTTTTAGCTATGTGATGCATATGTATAAATCTATGTTTAAGTTGCATTCCATAAAATGCTTTGATGATTGTATGAGCTAAATTATTGATTCATTACTGCTTTGATTATCTCGTATGATTATTTGTTATAATTGAATGTGTTTGGGACTATTATATAGTCCAGGCAATCGGTAACAGGCCTTGATTTGGTGGCTGAGATTGTTTTACCACAAAGGACATGTTCGCTGAATCTGAGCCGTACTTCAGTCAATGGCAGTGGTTAGGTCACACGGAGTGCTTACACACTTCATGTTGATCGACTCGAGGTGCGCTTGTGCTAGTCGAGCTCGTCAAATAACTTAATTGACCCGATGTATGTTCACCATGTATGACGCTATTGCTTGAACCTAAGGTACCAAACTCATAAGTGAAAACCCTATTAACCTTGGTACCTCGATCCGCTAAGACTCATGAGCTGAACATGGTGGTATGGGACACCGTGGTTGAGCTGTCGGCCTACGCCGGGGCGACGAGCCCACCCATAGTGACCAGTGAGCAACCAGAGCCCGTGAGCCGAATATGGTGGTATGGGACACTATATTTGAGCTATCAGCCTACACTGATCAGGTGACGAGCCCTTTGTAGTGACCTCAAGCGTACTCTGAGTCTATGTGGAGGCGACAAGCCTTTCTGTAGCAACTAGAGTACAAACTGGACTTGCACTGATCAGGTGACGAGCCCTTTGCAGTGACTTAGAACCGCAATATCGTATGAGATTTACTAGGACTGATGACCCTAGAATGGATCATTGTTTAAGAAATGATATAAGGGAGATACCTTCATTTCTCAATCCTGCTGTATGAATAAACCTAAGTAAGAACCTGGCTAATCACGTGCATGCACCGCATTGCATGTACTTTGGCGTGGAAGAGCACTTTCGGGAGGTTGCCATGCGCGTTGTAAGATGAAGATGCTGAGGGAATGTAGGCGAGGGCATGCATCATTCTTATATATCATTTTGCATTAATCAAGAGTATTTAGGACATGATTGCTATACTGCTTTATCGTTACTGCTTGCTTGAATTGATAACATGTTAACCTTTGCTTTATTGTTCCACTAAGTTGATCACTCATTCCCACGTTACGGGACGGTGTTTTAAACACTAACCAGACTCTGTCTTGATTGCAGATGGCGACGCGACTCCTGAGGCAGAGCCTGACTTTTGTGACGACGATGAGGCATTCTCGTATATGCAGTATTCAGGCGGGTTCATGTGGGCCGTTCTGAATCGACGGGGCTTCAGGGTTATACTTGTAGTGGACTTTCACGTTCTTTTAACGTTTTGTATTTTGAAACAATACTTGTACTTATTGACCTGGCAACGCATACATACTTTGGGGACTTATACTGGTTTATACTGTTATACATTTCGTTTCAATCTTCCGCTTGTGCATTACAACTGTCTCTGGATTATGTGTTGCTGTTTTGACTTAATCTCACTCATGTTTAATGCACTAACATAAACAACATTTAATCATCATTATCTATGTTGCATAAGTGATGCGTTGAAACTCAGGAGTTAAGTCTATACTCAACCCCCGATTTTCAGGGCGTTACAAGCATGTATAGTGGTTCAGTTTTTCTATTCCACTCTGAATAGACTCACTCAACCTATGAGTATACCAAATTTCACTATTGGAAGTTTTAAATCAGGTTCACCTCTAACTTTTACAACCCTACATAATGACCTAGCGTACACTCTCGTCGGAGGCTCATGCAAGAGACTTTAGTTGGTTTTCTATCAGCTAACCAATAACCCCTCCTAGTCTAAATACTTACGTTTGCTCCTGTCGGAGGCTACACCCATGTCTGGTGAATTCGACCCTATACAAGAACATATCGAGTTTGGGTCATAAACTCTTACCCTTAATCTTACATAAGGAAAGAGAGTATGGACTCTCTAAATGACACTTCCTTGTCGAATTGAGCCCCTTAGATGTGTCGTGCTCGAGTTACTTCTTCAAAACTCTCCCATGTTTGAATTAGCTCCTCAATTGCTCCTTCGATCGTTGATATCGATGTGTTGCCAATACTTCAGCTTCAAGATCAAACACCTTACATGCGATGCTCTAATGAGGTAACCAAAGTGATTGGAGTTGGGTAGAATCTCCTACAACTAATGAAAAGTTGAACTCCTAGGGGATTCTCCTTGATGGACACTCTGAAAGTTGATAAATACTAGGATTTGCAAATAAAATCGATGTCTAAACTCTAGAGAAGGCTTAAGATCATAATGTTCTTGTATATGAACTTAGAATGCTTATTAGAGTGAGGAATCACTAAGAAGAAAACATGAATTTTATTAGGATAAAGCCTAGGAAGTTTGGTAGAGCTTAGGGTGCACTAGGGTGTCTAAAATTTCAAAATACATAATTTGTCCAAAAATCTAAATGCAATATATATATATATATATATATATATATATATATATATATATATATATAAACAAAAAGGTTCTAACAGATCTCTAACGACTAGGCTTGATCAAGCTAGGCCGAAAATGGTATAGTGAACTCGCTGGACTGTTTTGGCCATGTTTGATCAATTGAGCTCGATTGCTCAAGAGTAATTGAAGATTCTTCGATCAATCGAGCTCGTGCCTTGAGTACCTGAACTAAATCATATTTAGGCCAGTTGCTTGCTAGATGTTTTTTCCTATGTTCAGTCAATCGACTTAATCGATAAAGCTTTGCTTGAGCACACCACTAAGTATGTTGGTTTGGGTAGTTTGATTTCCAATAGCTCGGGACCTCTATAGCCTATCTTATCAGTTTCAATAAGGCTCTTAAGGCTAAGGGGTGATCACACAAGGTTTTCTTATTAAGGTAAGGATCATCTAGAGGTTTAAGAATTGTTCTGGGTAAAGGTTAGGGTCACTAAGGCATCTCATTTACTTGTTTTTTTACTTCCTTGATGCTTAGTTTTCGTGTCTTCAGTCTTTAGCTTCCAAGGGCTCAACCAACTCTCCGAGCATAAACACATGTGATTAAAAAACAAGGTACGCAAATAAATGCACTAACACTTCTCTCTCCCCTGTGCCTTGTTGTATTCAAAAGTCTTGTTTTTCTCTTTTGGGTTTGTTTTCTAGCTAAATTCAAGTATACAGGATCTACAATCTCTTGATTGAGACCATTAGATGTCCTGATGGGTGTTCAGGTTCTATTCCCTCTCTTTTTGGCCTATTTCCATCGCTTCTTTGAGTGTCCAAGTGTAGTTTTATCGGGATGACATACTGGTGCAATTTTTGGGAAATGTGAGTTATCGACTCCAGTCCTAGTTTCCAAGGCTGGTTATTTCTCAATCGGGTCCAGTGATTGTTTTCCTGACTTGTCGAGGCCCTACCTTCTATATTGATCAATTTACCAAAGTCATAAGGTAGCCCAAGGATGGTTTTATCGAAGCGCAATCAAGAGATTCATGAGTACTTTTTCTCAATTTATGTGGGATGGCTATAGGGGCACATCCAAGGTGGGCCCTGCATGATGGATGACCCACATCAAGGGTGGGGCCCATACAATGAATGGTCCACATCAAAGGTTGTCCCCACATGATGGACAGTGGATGTGAGGGGACCAAACAAACTTGAGGATAAATACTTATGATGTTGGAAACCAAACACGCTTTTATACTGTTTGGCTGATAAGTATGTTGTTTACTAAGCGTATTTATATGTTGAATAAGGGCGTGTTTGGATTCACGTATAGTATTGTTTTGCACTGTAATTTTGTACGGAGCCGATATACCACACACTGTAGCACAGTGCACGTTCTGATAGTCGTAAACTACCACACTGTTTGTTTATGACCAGAATTCGTATATATATATATATATATATATATATATATATATATATATATATATATTAATTGTGGAATTCCGACACGACGTTTGGGAAGAGACTCTACGCCTGGCCCACCATGTGTAATTAACGGAGTAGTCGGCGCGCTGCACACCATATGTAATTAACGGGGTACAATATATATATATATATATATATATATATATATATATTAGCATTCTTTATCAATATCAGGTCCACACAGTATGTGGGACCCACCATGATATGCAGTCAGGGAATTCTAATCGTGAACGATCTCATGTGGCTTGGTCCACCTGAGATTTCTAACCCTTTTGAAGTAACATTCGGTGGATATCCAAGTAATGTCACTTTCATGGTATGGTCCATCATGATTTATAACCCTCTCATAGGGTTTTCGAAAGGTGGATATCCAATCATCGTTGAACACATGAATGCTTTCAATATGTGATACATAGCCCTATCACAAATATTTTAACGACGGATATCCACCTTCCTTATACAAGTCCATTAAAAATGTGGAAGTGGAAATAGAACTTTAAAAAAAAAATGTAAAAAATTGTTCACAGGCAACTCAGTCTTACATCAAGAGAATAAACTTTAAAACCAAGTAGCAGTATCAGATACATAAAGCAGGGACAAACATCTCCTTCATTCAGTTAAAATGCTTCCATCAGCAGGCTTATCACTGTTTTCTCCTTCCCTAAGAGATGATTTTTGTAATAATCCATCTGAGCACCACATATATGACCAACCCCCCCCTCCCCCCCTTAGAACTTTCAATATTGTGGAACCATCAGCCAAATTTTCCTCCTCTCCTTCCACATCCGGAACGGCAGCGTTGGAGAACTGTGGCTCTAAAATCTGATCTTCATCTAAAACGGGATAATGAGTACGTGAATAATCAGCAACGGGTCTCCTCGTAGGTCCTGCACTACGGTAATTTTGCCTTATTGCCTACAATGAATTTTATGAAAATATTATGGGGCTTGAATTTTTTTTAAAAAAAGTAATCTCAGATAATCTCATATGAGTGATTTCATTAACAAAAAATTAGTAGACAGAAACACACCAAAGGTGTGTCTATCCAGGATTATGAAGCATATATCGTACCTGAAAGTTAAGCCAAGCTGTTGTGGCCTCCTCGAACGATTTGTATGACTGATGTTGACTTCCTGAATATTGATCCACCTGCGCTTTTGCATCCTCCCAATTGTAACAAAGGCCTGGAGCTCTTCCCTCAAATACCACATAATATTTCTTCATGATTTCTTGCATGAAATAGGGGGTATTAGAATCATCATGAATTCATGTTGCATGCTGATTGTAGCTTATATAAACAAATCAAAATCCTAAAAATGATTGAAAATTTTACTATGTGGGTAATATTTCATATAAGCAGTCATGCAAATTTCACCGATAGTAATACATTCGTAGTCTCACCTCAACATTTCACAATCATACAATAACTCGACATCCGAATTCCATGTCACTGTGGAAACAGAAGTTGTTTCCTGCTGTAGTTGATTTATATGTATCCTACTTACTGATATATAATGTGTACAAGTTCAATAATCAAGAGAGTACATTGTTATCATTCAGATATTATAAAGAGACAAACATCCGTTAACATTACAAACTTGGATTTGTAAACAAACATATCACCCTCAATTGAAGAGAGCTGAACATCTCATAGCAATCAAATAACCACAATAGTGCAAACATCACAAATGGAAACAAGCTAAACATCTCGAAGCAATCAAACAGTAACACAATATAGACATCACATATGCAGTTTATGCATTGATTCAGATGGAAATTCCCCTGTTGTACCTGCAATAATGAGCAAAATATTTTCCAATTTTGAAGTTAGATAATAGAAGAAACTGATTATCCACATAGGTATATCAATGATGGTCCGACCATCATTAAGAACAGTTTGCAGTAAGTCCAACTAGCAGTGTGTTGGATGCTCATCTAGCACCTAAATATCCATGCACAATCCACTTGATAATTATTAAAAAAAAAAAAGAAGAAAAAAAAAGAAACCATGGTTAAAAAAAAAAAAAAGTTCAGTTGTTAAAGTTTTCAATTCCAGCCAAGCAGCACATTTTCAGACAACCGGATTGCGGTCCAGGAGCTTTTCCACCCACTCCTTGCCCCTCTCATGCCCCATTTTTATGAAGAAACCCGCGCTCACAATATCTTGTTGCATCAACCTAGCTGTGCGGACCTGATCTTCGTGGCTCAAACCATCTACCTCCTCCAGTATATCCAACAACTTTTGAAGTCGGGTCATAGTCTTGCCCTGTGCCATTGTTATGGTAAGGGTCTTGACGGCCTCTGCCATTTCCCCCATTCTATCACCTATATGATCACTTGGCTTTCCCTTTCTTCCTCGGGATATGCCACTAGCGGTGCTTTGGCTATTTCTAGACCCATAAGAGGTCTCCATAGACCCTTTCTGCATCCTCTTTGACCGCTGTTGTGATCCTTCATTAGGATGAAATAGCGCACCACTTACATGATCATCATCAGAATCTGAAGAGAGGTGAACAGTTGCAATACCATTGTCATCAGACATGTCATCAGAATCGAGTTCATCTTTGCCGCGACGTTTGCCAGAAAGAGGAGATGAGTAAGCTATGCTGGCAAATGCACCGTGTGCACAATCATTACCAAATAAATATGTCAAATCATTGTAGCGCTCGATATGTTTGCCACACACTCTCTCAGTGTATGGATGAGACTGCAAAACAATCATATGTGTATAAGCAACTATGAAGATTATTCAACAGCTATACATAGTAACAACTGCACGATAAGGGTGTATTTATAGGGTCAGATGAAAGCCTTGATTAAAATGCTAATCTCACATACCAAAATATAGCCATCCCAAACATCATCTGTTGCCACCACCATACTGCAGTCTGCATCCCACCCGAAACCACTAGCATTTAGTATATCCCAGACTGCCCAGTAAAAATTTTTTAACGTTCGGAGACGGTTGGAAATATGCTTATTCTCTAACTCTATCCCACATTTGTTGAAAATTTCAGAGATGGTTGCCTTATAGGCTTCGGGCTTAAAACTAATATCACTTTTACGACCTAGATTGACTTGCTCGAGTAATGCATCAACCAATGCATTATCCATTGGATCGCTCCACCGAATGCGTGATGTTTTCTTAGATTCTCTAGTTCTTTGAGTTTTGACACTCAGAGACACGGAGGGTGGAGCTTGCTGTAGTGTTGTCAAGCTTGTCTT
This sequence comes from Magnolia changhungtana, assembly GCA_030180095.1. Lineage (NCBI taxonomy): Eukaryota > Viridiplantae > Streptophyta > Magnoliopsida > Magnoliales > Magnoliaceae > Magnolia > Magnolia changhungtana. Next base: position 1,479,422 of record JASAUF010000189.1, read on the forward strand.
TGTCGGGGTACCGAATATATTGCTCCTTGATGAAGTAATCTTCTTAGGTGAAGCTGTACTTTTGGAGGGGGTGGCAGTCTCATTCTTATCTTTCCCTCCCTTGTACGAGCTTCGAAGGAAATTCATCTTACCTACATTGTAGTAATAGTCAATGAGAAATACAATTTCATTATCAAAATTAAAAGACGTAAATTACAGGTTTAGACAGATCCAAGCAGATTATAATAACGCGTACTGCAATAATATTTAAACAAAGTGCTCACATATCTTATAATCCATATAAAATATCAGAAAATGTAATGACACAAACACCTCAACATCACACATTTAAGATGAAATTATCCAAACAAATAGTACGACTGTTACAATAACAACATAAAACAGTGACTGTGAAAAAAGGAAATTAAATTCGCTGTCGTGTTCGAGGAAGGCTATCATTCCACATCCTCTCCACAATCTCATCCCTCTTTTTCATCCATTCCTCTCTCACGCGGTCTATCACAATAGACATTACGCGCTCCTCCTTTGCAACAGATACGTCTATAGGGGATGGCGAGATTTCCTCCATACTATCTCCAATATCCTCTATTGTTTCTGGAAATCCATCTTCACCACTAACACAGTTGAAGTTGTGCATAACATAGCAAGCTATAACAATTTTTACTTATGTTTTAAATTTGTATTGTGGTGCTATGCGCAATATAGGAAATCGTCCTTTTAAAAGTTTGAAACAGCGTTCAATTACATTGCGTAATTGAGCATGATGATAATTGAAGAATTCTTTCTTATTAGCAGGCTTCCTCCTAGTACGAAATTCATTCAAATGATATCGTACACCTCAATAAGGTGTCATAAATCCTGGAGTATGGGCATATCCCGCATCGACAACATAGTATTTTCCTACAAAAGCAATATATAAATAATAAGCACTAGCCACATTACATGCAACATATTTATATCAAACTTGCAACAGTTATTCCTTATCATGAGGCACAAGAAAACAATCAGGGCGACGAGTTAAAGCATTTTGCAAAACACGAGTATCACTGGCAAAACCATCTCAACCCGCTAGCACATACGAATTTCATATTGAAAGTACATGCTGCCATTACATTCTAGGACAAGAATCCTTTTCTATTTTGAAAGGTCCTTGATGCTTCTTTCGGCAAATAGGCCGGTATATGGGTGCCATCAAGTGCCCCAATGCAGTCCTACGAGAAACATATAGCTGACTCTTAGGTTTATATTACATGAACAACAATTTAAATGTAATATAATTGCATATCTCCTTCATTGTATTACCTGAAAGTAAGGGCTCCACATTGGATTATCAAATATATCTTTCAGTGTATGTAAGCCAAAAAACTTTATGTATTCCGAATAAAGGCTATTACAGCATCAAGAACTCTATTGAAATGTCGACTCACGGTTTCACCAGACCGTGAGAACCAATTACCAAGGCACGGTTATGCACGTTGTGGCCAATAGTATGAAGGAACATGACAACTTGTTCCTCTAAACTGCATCTCCTTGTATCGGACAACAAATTCCTATCTCTTAACAAAGAACATAACTCAAAGAACTTATCATAACCCATTCGTAGCTGTGTAAGACACTCTACGTCACTCTTCTTAATGATTCCATCAATAAATCTATTTCTACTTATATGACAATCTCAAGGCAACGACTTCATACAATATCAACGATAGTATTCAGCAGCTCCCATAACACATGCAGAGGTTGCAATTGCGGTTAATGCTGCTGCAATTTCGTTTTCATTCCAATCACTATTGGAGGAGTCTTTCCGCGTAGAGTCATCATTGTGAGACCCCAAAAGTGAGATGTATTCTGCCCTGTTACTTTTCTAAGTTACCTTGCTTGTAATATTTTCGAGAACAGGAAAATCCCAAATGTATAGTAATGCCAAAACACTATTCATAATAATACTCATACAAGAATTCTACAAATAATGTATCTATCACACAATATAAATTTCCTTGAAGATAGTAATAATCCTTCATGAATCAAACATAACAGAAGTTAATTTGTATGCTAGTTTATGCATAAAATATGAAATAGTAATCGGGGAACACACAGAAAAAATGAAATAATTATAGAAGTATATCAATCTTCTCATAGCTACATCAAGTATTGCATAAAGTGACCAGTATACCACGCACCTGTTAACAGTTTCAAATGAAAAGTACTAGTAACTTTGGGGGTCAGGACTCTTGCAAGGCTGGGCTGCAGGATAGGGTTACAGTTTGTCCCGATAACAATGTATATTTCACGGTCCTATATAGAAACCTTCACAGTATTCCAGAAGTAACTATCATACATTATGTGGATATTCATTTCAAAATAAATGAAAATATTAAGAAGTTCATCTTCACAGGCATAATTTCTTAGCATTAATCCCACAGAATGTCTTATATGCTGCGTATGAAACGTTGATAATAAAAGAACAGTGATGATCATTTACAAATATCATTGACGTTGAGAATGTTCATCTTACCTCCTCTGTCCTTCTACACCTGCGATTTAGAGGAAACCCTAAAAATATTTCAGATGACATGGAAGGTGGTTCTTCCTCCGGCATTAAAATTTTTGTTATATAGTCATTCCCGATATGGTTCTGACTGCGGAAGAAGATCATTACTCCCAGTCACATTAACATGCACAAGTCATGTCACAAGTAACTGGGGGTGAATCCATCTACGAGATTTTCTCCAGAATCGCAGAAATGTCACGGTGGTACAACAAACTGTAAAACGTTATCTCGGATGTACTGCTTGGGTTGCTCGCATAGTAGGGGGAGAGGAAATCTTGGTCCAACACACATAAAGATGCGACATGCACTCATAGGGTGTATCGTTGTATACACAGAGATAAAGACTCCCAACATGCAAGGAAAAATATCGAGTAGTCTGCGTTTTTAGATCCTCTCTTCCCCAATAACGCAATGGAATTCCATTTACATGCATCACCACTAAAAATACTTGTCTGCAATACCTAGATAGTAGAACAATCTGTGAAAAGATTGTTGTAGCAATTTCACAACGATGTAATTAGGGCAACAAAGTTGGTACGCACCAATCTACCGATCCTTAGAGGAGGAAATAACGTTCGCATAGAACAAAGAGGAACAAACGAAAGCTTCCCATGTGCTGGATCTTCTGGATCTGCAATGATATTCTCAAGCAGGATTTTCAGTGAGGAAGAAGGGAATGGATGAGGGAAGAAGGAAATGCGTGAAGGAGTATGTGCGTTGACGGTTCGCAGGACTGGAAGCTTCCGTCTTTCATTTTTTCGCTGTAGGGCGATGCAATGCAATGAAGGGGAGGCACTGCACGATGCGTTGCTTACTGACAGGAGATAACACATGGTTATTCACAAGCGGTTCGACGACGTACTCGGGTTTGTCATCCACGACCACTTTCAATTCCTATTCAAACATTGCTTAACGTATAGCCCAACTCATAACATAGTGCAACACCACTTGGGCCATGAATCCAAACATGCCCTAAGTGTAAACCAAGATAAGCTACTTGTGGCATAAGTAGCTTATCTAAAGTAACTTATGATCCAAATGCCCCCTAAAAAAGATGTCAAAACACACTTAGAACTCAAATTTACATAATAAATTTACTTTATATAGGTCTTAAATTATGCATTATCAACTAATTTAAAATTCATTTATGTAATTTATAAATCATAAAAGATATGTAGCAAAACATAATTAATACATTTTAAAGCTAAAAAATAAGTAAAATATACTTGTGATGTACTAATGCTAACCATTGTACTACTATTTTTTCATACTCCAATTGCAAGTTAAATTAGTGAAATGAAAAAATATATGTGTGAATTTATTCCATCTTCCCCAAATTTGAGACTTAGAAGCCAACACTTGTAAATACATAAATATTAAGGTTAAGTAACATCTGGTTGATCGAGTTTTTCTTTAATATTTTTAATTATTTTTTTATATTTTTAATCAATATATATATATATTTTTTAAAAAAAAAACAAAAAGTTCCATCAATCCATACATTAATATCCAACCACTCAATTTTTCTCAAATTCAAAAATTGAATGTTGAAATCCATGATTAAGCATGTAATGTTAGAAAATATGAAGATTAAACAAATATATATATATATATATATATATATATATATATATATATATATATATAGTTTTCAACTTTGTGTTATCCCCACTTACTAATTTGGGTTTAGTTTAGTTTCATATTGAAAATGTGATGAGAAATTTAACCTTTTATTTGAGAATCATTCACTTGATATGTGCATTGGAATCTAAGAGTATGCCATGAGACCAACCTCACACACACACACGGGCCACAACGCAACGCAGTGCGACGTGATGTGGCTTTATCTCGGCTTATTTTGTTTTTCTCCGCATAGGTGGGGTCATGGGCATGTTTATGTGAACAAAGAATTGTCATGCACTGACACAATAATAAATAAGTTGACATACATCAACACATCATTAATGTGTCGTTCACATGCACCTCGAATCCCAATGGCTACTTCTTATCTCTCTATAAATACTTTTCTCTCATTTAAGAAACGACTATGAAAATTTTATCTTCTCTCTTTCTTTCTAGTTTTCTTTTGGGTTCTTTCTATAATACTTCTTCTGTCAAATCAGTACGATTAGTCTTAGCTTCATTGAGCTGTGATTGTAAATGCACCTAATTAAAGCCATTATATTGAAGGAAATTTGTATCCTGAGAGCAGACTTGCTAGGACACAGTGCATCAAGGATTTTCCTTGTAGGGGCAAATTTATCTTTAAGACAACAACTGTAATATGCTATAGCTCTCTAGATTATTCTTTTATCATTTCTTACTTCTGATTTTTAGATTCTCTGCTATATCTCTATTTTTTATCCAACAATTTAAAGACAGATATCTCTATCAAAATCTTGACTTCTATGGCAATTGGTTCTCAGAACCCTAGAATAGAGACTTTTGATGGGAAGAACTTCAAGAGATGGCAACAGAAAATAGATTTTTATTTCACCACCCTCAAGTTGATCTATGTCATGAAGTACCCCATCGCTTAAGGCTAATGAACCAGTAATATCCTTTGAGCAATCTAAATGGAAGAACGATGACTATCTATGTTGAAAGTACATTCTCAATTCGATAACAAATGAAAACTATGATATCTATTATCATCACTCATTGGTCAGGGAACCGTGGAACCATCTTGAAAGGAAGTATAGAACTAAAGATGTTGGAACTAAGAAATATGTAGTTAGTCGCTATATTGATTTTAAGATGTTGGATAATATATCTATAGTAGATCAGGTGCATTATTTACGGAAGATAGCCCATAGAATCTTGTTTAAAAGTATGATGATTGATGAGGACTTACAAAGTTGTTATAATTATTGAAAAACTTCCACTATCTTGGAAGGAATACAAGAATTCTCTCAAAACATAAGAGAAATGATATGAGCTTTGATGACCTTGTCCTTTATATACGGATTGAGAAAGAGGCAAAGAATCGTGATAGTAGTTCTCTGGAATTGAAATTAATAATGAAGGCCCACCTTGTTAAGAGTAACCGAAAGGGTCAGGATAGTCAAAGGTCTGAACAACTTAAAAAGGTACCTATATACCCAAAAGAAAAGGAATATAGATAAAAATAATAAGAAGAGTGAAGAGTGTTATGTCTATGAAAAAAATGTCGCTTTACTAAGGAATGTAGATTCCACAAAGGTGATAGGAAAGATAAAGACCAAACACATGTTGCCAAAAAATTTATGGGGGTAGTCACTGAAACACTCATTACCTGTAATATGAATGAGTGGTGAATAAACTCGAAAGCCACTAAACACCTATGCTACGGGCAAAGAGTTTTTTCCTCCTACAAGAAGGTACAGGATGAAAGAGACATTTTCCTGAGAATTCATCTAAGGCAATGATCACTAGCAAAGGAAATGTGATCATGAAGCTTACATGCGGCAAGGTGTTGACTCTTTTGGATGTTCTTCATGTAGCGGACCTTCAGAAGAATCTTGTCTTCGGCTTTATACTTGATAAGAATGGGTTTAAGTTAGTTTTTGAATCTAGAAAATATGTTATCTCAAAAAATGATACCTTTGTTGGAAAATGTTGTGTCTAATGACTTGTTCAAACTTAGTGTTATTAATGATAATAGTACTAGTTCCACCATCGCTTCTCGTGCATATTCCGTCCTCTTTTTACGTCATCGCCAAGTCTAGAGAAGTTGCACAGAACTTGAACTTCTTTGAGGGAACCATCTTAGTGAGCATGTCGGTCGAATTCACATTAGTGTGAATTTTCTCTAGAGTTACGCATCCTTCCTTGAGTATCTGTCGGATAAAATGGTGACGTACATCAATATGTTTAGTACGTGAGTGATAAACATAATTTTAAACTAAATTGATCATGTTTTCGCTATCATAATTGATCGGTACGACCTCCTGTTGAAGACCCAACTAATATATCATCCCCCTCAACTAAACACCTTCCTTGAATGCTTCAATCAATGTCATATACTTAGCTTCGATTATGGAAAGAGCCACCATAGACTGAGGCTTCGACATCCAACTAATCGTTTCACCCGCTAGCACAAACGAGTAACCAGAAGTCGACATTCTACTGTCCACACTGCCTACATAATCAGAATCCACAGAACCTACTAACTTGGCCCCTGATTTCTCAAAAGATAAGACGTAGTCCTGCATACCTCTAATGTATCGAAATAAATATTTCACTGCTTCCCAATGTTACTTTCCACTGTTAGACATGTATCTGCTAACAATATCTACCGCATGTGAAATGTCTGATTTAGTACAGACTATGGCATACATCATGCTGCTAACCACACTCGAATAAGGCACATGAAACATATCCTACTTTTTAAAATCGATTTAGGACATCGTTCAAAAGAAAGCTTAAAATGAGCCGTGTGAAAAATGCTAACTGGCTTTGCCCTGTTCATCTCATACTTTACTAATACCTTCTCAAGGTATTCATTCTGAGATAACCAAAGCATGCTCATTTTCTTGTCTTTGTGTATATCAATGCTAAAAACCCTCATTGTAGCTCCCAGATCTTTCATCTCAAATATCCTTGATAATCAAGCCTTTAGTAAGTCGATCTCAGACATGTTATGACTGGCTATTAACATTTCATCAACATACAAAACTAAGATAATGAATTTCTCATCACTTGGTGTCTTGTAATAGATACAATGATCATATTTACTATTAGTAAACATCTGACTCACCATGAAAGAATCAAACTTCTTATACCACTGCCTAGGCGACTATTTCAGGTCGTATAATGACCTCTTCAACTTGCAAAACTGGCTTTCTACCCCTTTTATTTCGAAGCCTTCTAGTTGATTCATGTAGATCTTATCTTTCAATTCGGCAGTCTTCACATCCATCTCCTCCAGATCGATATCGTATTGGGCAACCAACGCCAACACGAATCGGATAAATACTTGCTTCACCACAGGTGTGAATATCTCAGTAAAGTCGACACCTTCTCTCTAAACATATCCCTTCGCTATCCATCGCAGCTCTCCACTTTTTGGCATCCATCTCATCGAGAGCCTCTTGAAGAGTAGACAGATCTCCCTCATTCGTAATGAGGGCATATGTGATATTAGAGTCATCCTTGCATCTCACTGGTAACCTACGATCCTACAGCGGATTCCTTCTCATAGGTGGTTGCTCCACCTGCTCCTATACCTCTGCCTACGTCTCCATATCAGCCTGAGTCTTATTTGTGTCTACTTGGACATCCACAACTAACTTTCCTATCTCCCCATGCTCATCCTTATGGAACAAGGATCCTTCGTCGAATTTAATGTCATGACTAAAGATGATTTTCTATGTGACCGGGTCATACAACCTGTACCCTTTCACACCACCACCATAGCTGACAAAGATGTACTTCTTGTTTCTTTGGTCTAGCTTATCTCTCTCAATTGATGGTACATGAGAGTAAGCATCGCAACCAAATACTCGTAGTCCTGAGTAGTCTACATTCTGATCACACTCCACACTTCCTCTAAAATTTTATAATCAATGGTTGTAGAAGGAGACCGATTCACCGAGTAACAAGTCGTGTTAACTGCCTCAGTCCACAGGTCCTTGCCCAATTTAACATTACTAATCATGCATCGAGCCCTCTCTAAAAGAGTCTAATTCATCCGCTCAGCCACACCGTTTTGCTCTGGTGTGTGCTGCACTGTGTTATGTCTCACGATCCCTTCATCTTTGCAATATTGATTGAATTCTTCCAAAGTGAATTCCCTACCGTTATCTGTCCTTAGCACTTTCACTTTTTACCCTGACTATTTTTCTACCATTATCTTCCACTACTTGAAGTTGGTGAAAATATCAAATTTATTTTTCATAAAATAAACCGACACTTTCCTGGAATAGTCGTCAATGAACGTGATGAACCAGGACGACCATCAACCGGAAACCACGGGCGCTCACCCTCATATATCAAAATGTACATAGTTAAGAACACCCTTCATACATGATTACCAAATTTAAAAGACAGCCTAGATTGTCTACCATATATACAATGCTTGCATATTCTTAATCAAAACTTTTAAAAGTTGGAATTAAACAACGGTTAGAATGTACCTTTATGCGCCACTTGCTCATGTGACCTAGACGTACATGCCACATACGTGCATATATGGAATTCGCTATAGACGTTGTAGCTCCACCTAATGAAGTGCTCCTAATCAACCTGTACAGGTTCTCATTCCTTTGTGCCTTCATGACTATGAGTGCCCCCTTTAAAACTTTAAGAACACGATCAAAACTGGTGAATCTTCACCCAAGCGCCTCGAGTGCTCCAAGAGATATAAGTTCTTCCTTATATCAAGAATGTGTCTCACCTCAGTTAAGGTATACTCCATGCCATCAAACATCTTGATACGCACCAATCCAACACCCGCCGCATTATAGGCATTATCATTGCCAATAAATACCTGGCCACCATCGTACTCTCTGTAATTGGTGAACTAACTCTGATGAGGAGTACTCATGTGATATGATGCCCCAATATCCAAAATCCATTCATCCTTATGATCATCGTAAAAGTGTCCTACCATTGACATAAACAACAAATCATAACCACTTATACCTTCATCAGACTTGGCAGTGTTTGCCTCTCTCGAAGAAGCATCTGAATTCTCTTTTTTTGCTTTAGGATTCTGACAATCATTAATATGCCCAGACATCCCATATTTTCAGCACTTCAACTTGCCTTTGCACCCTTGGATTTGGACCTCGATTGAGAAGATCTATTATCCCGCTCAAAAATTTTGTCCCCTCATAACTGACGCATCAATAGAGGTGTCTACGTCATCGCTTATCTTTCTCACCGCCTTTCCATAAAGGGCTGAGATAACAATATCAACACTAATGGTCGATCTATCGGTACATAACGAGTCCTTGAATGACTCATATGAGGTCGGAAGAGAATTCAACAGGATGCATGCTTGATTCTCACCTTTCATCGTTTCCTCCACATCCAGCAATTTGCAAATTATCTTGTTAAAGTTACTAATATGGGCCTCAACATCAGCCCCCTCTACCATCTTCAGATTGAACAACTTTAAATATGAAAAATATAAACTATGTCATATTTACTATACCTGCTGTACATATACAGGGTATTGCAAAAAATATATACACTGATATGTACAAGACAAAGGACAACTAGAGTCTATAATCTTGTAATATCTCGGAAAAATCCGTATAAAGACCCGAGTACCACCTTAGGTAGATATCACTCAGGACCAAATCCTTTAGGAATTAGACAAAAATTAATTAAGTGCTAAACTAAATCATCAGTGAAATTAGCTTAAACTACTTTAGATACGAACTGCAGAACCCAAAACGAGTAAAACTGCTAATGCTACGTTACCTAGAAACCTAGGATTAATCTCTAAACCCAGTTGCTCTTGGGAGCACTTTGAAACTCCGTATCGGACCTGGACCGCTCGTCGAAAGTCCGATTACCGCAAAACTATACGGTTATGACCGCCTTACTGGGCTTGACAACCATCTCAAAAATCAAATCCAGATAGTGTCCAGAAACGCACAACTTGAGCCCGGAGCTAAGTGTGTGAGAAATGTGAATATCTTTAGAAAATGAACTAAAACTTAAGTGATTTGGGCCATTCACTTCAAGCCAAATTCAAGGTTCTAGACCGTCAGAATCTGATCCAACTACACCCTCGGATGAGAGAAATTTTCTAACACAGGTCAGTGTACTTGTGACCCTGATCGAGTGGCGGTGATCGTTGAACTGAAACTGGTCTTCTGCGATCGATCCGTAAATCCAATCAGATCAAAAACTTATCCTAACTTAGATCCAATGTCAGGGAACTTCCCCCGGACTGTATGCAAAATAGTGGCCTCCAGATGTGCTCCGTTGGACCGAAAAGGCCACCATTTGGCTATAACCTAAGTATACCATGGCCCTGGGGCTATTTCCATCAGTTCTGGGCCTATATAAGGGTCTTAACCCACCCCTCTCTCATTCCATACGAATTTCAAACCCTAAGAGAGAGAGGAGAGAAGAAAGAGAAGGAAAGAGAGAAAGTAAGAGAGTGAGGGATCGTTCTTGGGATTCGATCCCACCACTCCACGTGCTTAACCATCGCTTCCGTGTCGCTATACCGGTAATTCTGATTCCGTTTTTGGGTAAGAAATCCTAACCCTAATCTGGTTTAGGGATTCAAATAGAGTAATTAATGAAATAACAACCTATTTCATGCTATAGGTTGTCGTTGTGCCGTAGGCGAGGACTTAGTGTTCAAACTGAGCTCGGTACAGGTTTACCGGCGAAAGGTGCAGACTATAAACATTTAGGTTATGGTTTTCAAGGCTTTCAGTGTCAGTTAATGATTTATGACTGACTTGATTGCTATCACATATGCTTAGATATGATGTTTCCGCGTATTACACATATATATGAACTATGTTGAAAATAATGCATTCTATGTGTTTGTTGAAATGTTTGAATGAATATGGAATTATGATTAGTACTTGTTATGATTGATGCTTGGGAATACATGATTGTTGTAAGTGTGGCAACTCCTATGTGGAAGGAATTGCTATAATATGTGTTTTAACTAATTTATTACATGTCTGTGATGTGTGTAGTCCAAGTGTTTGATAAAATGCCTGAATGAGAAAATGCTTGTTGTAATGTATTTAATGAGGTGTTGAAATAGGATTCTCAATTCCCTTATCCATAGTTACAGTTCCCTTTATAACCTATCCGCTACTACGTGATTTATGTATAAAACTCATATGTATAATGATATGTTTTATGTGTTTGTTAAAATGTCTGAACGAGAAATTGTTTGATGAATGTCATTTAATAAGGGTGTTGAGGTAGGATTCTTAACTAACTTATCTATACGTATAGTTTCCTTCATGTAATCTATATTACTACTACGTGAATTATGGGTGAAATGCATATGTATGATAACATGCTTAATATGTTTGTTGAAATGCTCAAATAAGAATTATGTTTGAATCGACTGTTAAATAATATATGATTATCACGCGTATTCACATGCTACGTTTGAGTATGATTGGGACTACTACGTAGTGCAAGCAATCGGTAACAATTCTTTTTTAGTGGTCGAATTAGTCTCACCACATTTAATGCGTTCGATGAATCCGAGTCGTGCGATGATTGTCAACAGTTGTACAATGTCGATTAATTCAGCGTACGCTCGTACCAGTCGAACTTGTCTAATAAACCGATTGGCCTATTATGTGTTTACCATGTATGGATGCTACTGCTTGAATCTAAGGTACCACTTACCAATGTAAAGCCCATTTAACCTTGGTACCATGATCCACTAAGACTTATGAGCCGGACATGGTGGTATGAGACACTGTGGTCGAGCTGTCGGCCTATACTGGGGCGACGAGCCTCCCCATAGTGACCAGTGAGCAACCCAAACTCGTGAGCCGAATATGGTGGTATGGGACACTGTATTCAAGCTGTCGGCCTACATTGACACAGCCTGGCTGTGGTCCCCAGTCGGGTTGGTGATGAGCCTTCAAAAATAGACTGTCAGTTGGTAGGGCGTTAGTGTTGTGACCTCGAGTGTTTCGACAAGGAAACAAATGTGTTTGATTTGGGAACTGATCTTATTCAAACATAACAAAAAGAATATTTAAAACAATCATCATACTTTCATTGATATTGAGTTTATTTACATCATTTCTACATCCCTTGATTCTAAGGTGGATCATTTAGAATAGAAGAATTATCCTAAGTGCAACTGTCATGGTTCAATGTAAATTTTGGTAGCATTCCGGCGCTATTTCGATAATCTCCTAATACTTAGGAGAAATTGCTAAATTCATCAACTAATCTCCATGGAGAAAGAAATTCCGGCAGCATTCCGGCAGCTTCTTTGATCATCTCCCGATACTTAGGAGGAATGTTGAATTCATCAACTGATCTATCTTTTCAAAGGAGGCTTGAAGATCCAGTAGCATTTCGACCTCCACATAAAGTTGGCCAACTGACCCAGTTGTGCGACCTGCACAACCAATAAATTGGTTGCACGGGCCACGCAATGGATATCCTGGTTGTGTGATCCGCGCAACCGATAACCTTGTTGTGTGGTCCGCGCAATTGATCGTTGCCTCTGCTCTCTACCTTCAGTTACTCCACTCCAGTTTTCCAAAATCTTCAATCCCTCAAATGAGGGGAGGAGCAGGGTATTTATAGGCCCTGCACATGTGTCAATCCTCAACTTTTACGTCAGTAGCTTCCTTGATTGCACGGTCCGCGCAACTGTCTTCTTGGTCGTGTGACCCGCGAAACTTATCATCTTGGTTGCGCGATCCGTGCAACCTATCTTCTTGATTGCGTGACCCGCGGAAGCTATCTTCTTGATTGCGCGACCGGCGAAACCTATCTTCTTTCACTTTACTTTGTGTCCGATTTCTGATTCCCAGTCATTCTCCAGATAATGATTTTTATGCTCCAACAGATGCCCCCTTGATCCGTTCTTTGTTCCCTTGAATCGAAGAATCAGGATCAATCCACAATTTTTCTGTCTTTTCCTTCAACTGGTTACGTGAACCGTGTAACGGACGCCCGATTACCGTACTCGGCCTAATTTTCTATAAATAGTGAGTCTTAATCTATTTTTGTAGTTCACAATTTTTACAGCGGAGCTCTGGCAAAAATTTTCTTCTCGCGCAACTGCCACTTATTGGGCGACCCACGCAACTAATCCTTCGTTGCGCAAGGCTCCAAGCCGTTAAGCTACTCGTGTAACATCAATTCTGGTATGCAATCCGCGTAACTTCCAATTCTATTGTGCGGCTCGCGCAACTTCTAATTCTGTTGCGCAACTCGAGCAACTATCATTTCAGCAAATCTCCCGAACTTAGCTTATTTCCTGTATCATGGCTCGAACCAAGAGGACTTTTGTCGCCATCAACCCTCCTTCCAATCAGCCATCCCATCAAGAACTGCCAAACACTGAAGCATATCAGAACATAACTCCTCAGGCAGCAAGATCACCATCTCCTCCAGCTCAACCTTCATCTAAGAGCTTCAAAACTACTGCTAGACGTCCTGCCTACATAAAAGAGCCCGTACTCCCCACTTTTGACTTTACCTCACGCATTGAATCATTATCCTCCCCCATTCATAGGGCCATTGCCATGGGCGACTTGACAATGCCTCCAAGGCACGGTCGCGACTATGATTGGGATGAATGACTGAAGACAACGGCGTACTATCAAACGATTAGTCAAAAGCCACCTGTTAGAGAAGATACCCCTCCTCCTTCTAGGCCCAAGAACCATCGCCGAAACAAGGCCCAAGAGTTTCAGGAGAAGATTAAGGAGCATAATAGGAAGAAGCTCAACAACTCCTGGGAATCAGTCCATGAAATCCAGGGTCTCATAAAATTTGACAACCCATATAGGCAGGGTGTTATCTCACTTCCAATCAGTATTCACCGCCATCACCCCATGTTGATCTGCGAACCGAGGGACTACCTAACTAAAAAAGATTGGCTTACACAGAGTCTTGGTCTTTTAAGGAACCCAAATTACTAGAATGGATCTTACAGCCTCCGAAACCTAGACAACAGATAGGCAACATTCATTCCATGATTTTTCTCATTCCCTCTTACGACGTTCATAGTCTATATCCCACCTGCTTTTATGAAACCCTCAAGCAGCGCTTCAGCCACCGTCCCCTTATCTGGAGCCCAGAAGAATTCAGAACCAGCGGTTGGATTACTATTCTAAGTGGGCTACCGCAGTTTTGGCAAAACACGCTAAGATTTTGTCAGATATCGGTGTCTTTCTTGCGGTAGAAGCAACGTCATATCCTTTTTGCAAAGAACCTTCTATTTTAAAGGCATTCCTCAACTATTGGTACCCTTCCACCAATTCTTTTTATCTCCCTGAAGGTGAAATGAGCATCACGCTATGGGATATTCACAGGATTACTGGCCTACCTATAACTGGCAAATTCTTCGATGAATTCATTCCCACCAATGAAGAATTCACTTTTATCTCGTCTCCCGATCGCATCCCTTCCATTTCGGAGTCGACCATCGAACTCTTTAAAGAAATGTCGAAATTCCCAAACATCCACAAGATTCATCCCATGCAATGGTTGGCACACTTCAGCCGAGCTCTGAAGTAATTCCCTTCTTCTCTAATCCCCTTTTTTATTACGGCTGAATGTGTATGTATATAATCTTGATTTCATTTTCTTACCTTTTCATATTTAATGGCAATCATTCACGAGAGCTTGAACGCCTCAGCAAGGGTATAAAAGGTCATGCTGAATATTATGTTTATGGGGAACTCATAGCATTCATTGCGTACTGGCTAAGCGTGGTGGTCTTCCCCAGTTCCAAATCAGCGGATGTTATTCGCCCTTCAGTGTTTGTAGTCGCAGGTGTCATGGCCGAAGGAATGAGATTTTCTCTTGCTCCGTCTGTCCTCTGTTCAATCTACAGAGGTTTTGGAGAAATCGCATGCCACGTGAAAAGCCCTTCTGTTAGTTCTGCTTCAACTTACATACCGTGGCATTATTTTCTAGGTTGGCTTGGCGTCTACTTTCCCTGGACTTTCGAAGTTCCAGAAAAAGCTTACGCTCACCCTTCCAAAGTTCCTCTCTACTTTTTCCAAAAGAGGTCTATGGCTAAAAGATCTTATGACTGGACGAAGGATGCCCTTTCTTCTGATACCAAGATAAACTACTTCCACTTTGGCCTACCTCGTTACATTGTAGATACTGGAAAGGCGAACACAGACTCACTCTCTTCAACAGAAAGAGAATTTTTCATATCCATCCGATCATGCAGTCTTCCACTACGGGAAGGGACCAAATTCTTGCGAGAACCATATTATCCAAGTTGCTTCGCACGTCAATTTGTCTTTAACCAGGCAGTACCGGAAGACTGCGAGCTAATGACTTGGAGAATGCGAAGTTACGGGACTGAACCGTTTAACTGGGTGATGATCTGGAAGCAATTATTGGTCCAAGCTAATTCTTCCTTTATTATCCCAGGATGTGATCGTACCCCACGAGTGTCATACAATCACATGAGATGGTGGGTGCACCAGTCGTACCCGATCTGAAAAAGTTTACCAGTGTCTAAGCCAGTATGGCTTCCTCCTCCCAGGCTTAATGGTCACACTATTGAAGTGGGAGTCGGTTTCATCGCAGAGACCAGTCATGCTCCCTCTGGTGGTTATCATCGCATCATGTCTCGGTAGACGAGCCCATTCGTGAGATAAAACTAGATAACACCCTTGAAGGATGGACAACATACGACGACACTCGTGAGTTTGAACAGATTCCCATTCATCGACCACACAGAGAAGAGGTCGCAGAACAGTCTCCCCATCAACCAGGGATTAATGCTAGTCCTCTTGATCAGCCTTCTTCTTCTACTCACCCTCAGCAACAACCGGCTTCTTCTCCCGTATCCAGGGCTATTCACCTCCCACCGCAGCCAGCTTCTTCCCCAATGACAAGATCCCGAACACGCGCTCAAGCTTCACCGCAGGGAGAGGCTACTGCGACTACTGTTCTAGTTCAAGTTACTGCAGATACTCCACTAGGAGATTCGCAATCTCCTCCTTTTAAAGGCAAGCAAGTTGTTGTCAAAGATTCGAGCACAGAAGATATTGTTGGTGAAGATTCTACTTCTTCGTCTGGGCACACTTCTTCTGATGAGAGCGAGGTAGGAGGGGAGAATCAAGAAAACGCTTATGAGGAGGGAGAAGTGGATATCAACGGTGAAGATGATACAATTAAGGAACACATTCCTACTGATGAGGGACATATTCCTTCAGCTTCTGATGCCATTCCTGCAAAGATTTCTCCTGTAATGAGGGAAGAGGAAGAACCCCTTGATTATGGAGAATATGGATATTCACCGCGTAAGAGAATTTTGCTATCACTATTTACTTTTGTTCCTCCTTTCTTTCTTATCTCACACGTGTTATTTCAGGTGATCATGCTACGAATCCGGAGGTGAATAGTACTTCTCCTCTGAACCTGCCTCATGTCGCACCGTCAGCTTCACCAAGATTCCCTATACCTCTGCGATCAATGGCACGCGAAATCGCTTTTTCAGAGGAGCCAAATGACTTGCTTATCCCTGCTACTACTGTCCCAAGTGTTGAACGTGGAATAGCTTCTCCAGCAAGACCAGCTAATCTTCCCATTCCTACTACTGCTGTCACTCTGAATGCCGAAAATAGGCTCCGTCCTTTGCAGAGATGATAGAACCTGATCCTTTTCTTACCAGAGAGACACAACCATTTGCCGCTTTGGTACTAGCAAAAAGTATATTCTTTTTCTTGTTCATACTTTTCTTATTACCTGTGCATAAAACTTCCATTATAACCTTTTACATTTCATTCCTTAATAGGAAACTTACCTCAGAGCCGTGCAACTAGCTCTGGTTCTATGGCACTTCATTGAATGCGTCATCATTTGAGAAGATCTCTGCTCATAAATTGGCCTTGATCAGGAATTCAGTACTGGCTATCACCGAAATTTTCAAAGATCCCGATCAATGGTCTGATTTAGCCGTCGCTCTAGATATCTTGGACAACGCTTCTCGAATGACTAGAGTTGATGTTTCCTCCGTGCATGATGCTCTCTTAAGGTTTCATAATTCAATAACTGCTATGTCATCAGCTACAACTATAATTGTTCCTCCCGAAATCTTGAAGTACAGGAAGCAACTTGTGTATTCTAAGGAGAGAGTTTCTCAACTTGCTCCTCTTATCTCTTACTATGATCAAGAACAATCGTCTTTACAAGATCAACTGAAGACTTTTGTTAATGAGAAAGCATCTGTTTAAGATCATATTACAGTCATGAAGCAAGAAATTTCACAGTTAGAAAGGCAGAGTTCGAAGATAGGGTTAAATATCAAAAGAGTCCAGGAAAAGATAGAATGCAGCTGTCATTCCGTAGACTCTAAGAGATCCGAACTGGTGAAGAATGAAAATTTGATCATCTCTTTGGAAGAAAGGCTAGCTGATGCTCCGGATCCTGCTCGACTGATTTCGAATGCTCAACTGGAGCATGCTGCTGCTCAAGTTAGTTTCCAGGATAATTTGCAACAATGCTTGGCAGCGTTAGGTATCACAGGAGAGCTGTAAAATGTATAACTTCGATATATTTTGCTACTTGTTCATGCTTTCAAAATTGTAAGTAACTTATGACATTCAGATGATGATGTTTTGTCTTATTTATGTGATATTTTGACTAATGCGCTTATGATATATTATGCTCCTTTTATTTTATTTTGCTATTTTATTATATTTATAGATATATATATCCTCTTATGCTCTGTTAGTAAGGATTTCCTAGATGATCCTTATATTAATCGACGATACTAGGTTTTAGTTCAGTTATCCACACACAGTTTAAGCTCTTGAGTAGTGGAGCACACAGAGTTTAAGCTCTTGAGTAGTGGAGCTGGGTCTCACGTGATGGTCTCTGTAACTCATAGGAGTTCGCTGGACTTCTCACTGCCTAGGGAGTTCACAAACCATGATCCATCAGAGGGGCCCAATGAAGCTATCGGGGCGGTGAACTCGGTTGGTTTTACGCACATGGTTGGCTGCGAGAACTCTCTAGTGTTCACAGAGCTCGTAAGGCTACCTTTGGGGTACCAAACCTAGGGCCACCAGTCTGTCGATGAGTAGGTTTAAACCCTTCCTCATGAGTTAGTACTGGAATCAAACCATAGATCTAGGGGATCTTATGCACGGTTGGCCTATCTAAAGCTTACATCACGGCCCTTATTTTTTTCGTCTGTAAGGTCGAGCCCATTTACGAGAGGGTACTTTCCTCCGTTCCCCGTGACGCTGCCGGAAAGCTATACAGACAGCATAGGGGTTATGCATGAGTGGCTATTGAGGACTTTTTGCCTTTTAGGCTTTAGTCGTTGGCTCCATTAGCTGCCCGCATGAGTATGCGTACGATGGCCTTCACGGGCTTTTTAGGGCCACTGGCTTCTCGCCGCTGCTCAAATGGCGATCTTGATAGGTGTTATGCATAGCTTGTCCTCTTAGAGCTTGATCCTTTCAGAGTTTTTAGTCTCATGAGAGCTTGATCCTTTTTAGGATTTACCTCTTTTAGGATTTGACCCTCTTTCAGATTTGGCCCTTCTTAGAGCTTGGCTAGATTGTCTTGAAATGTCTTAACAGATAATAGTAGATGTAATCATCATTGTTGCAAGAATGATATCCATCTCTGGCTGAGATTGATACATCATCACCTCTGCTAATATCTCTGGCTGGGAATGTAATCGTTGTTGTTTGTAATATAATGATATCCATTTCTGGCTGAGATTGATACATTATCACCTCTGCTAATATCTCTAGCTGAGAATGTAATCGTTGTTGTTTGTAATATACCAGCTTAGCGACGCTATCAATTTTAACAAAGTTTTGTAGAGCTCACTTGATAATAACGATTATGGACACAGTCTTGATATGCTCGCGAACTGCTTCTTTATTCATTTGATGCTACATATTCTTGCCCCCTTTTGATGTAGAATCATTATGCTAATAATATTCTGGATCAAAATCAGTAACTTCTTCAGGGACGATATCTTTTGATGAAGCGAGCATTGACTGGTATACTGATAGCTTGTCCATCTTCATTTACAACTCTGTACAGCCCATTGGAGTACACTTCCTTTATTATATATGGCCCATCCCATTTAGGCTCAAATTTGCCCCCTATTCGACGGGTAATCACTATAGGTCTTTTCAACATTAGCACCCTATCTCCCTTTTTGAAAGAGCGGTATTTAACTCGCTTATCAAAGGCAGCCGATATCCTGGACTGATATGATTGCAATCGTTGCTGGGCTGCCAGGCATATCTTATCCAGCAAATCTAGTTCTTTCAGCCTTATTTTTGCATTTTCATCATCTGTTATGGACTGATGTACTGCCACTCTAAGTGATGCTACTTGCATTTCGATTGGGTTGACTGCCTCTACGTTATATATCAATGAATACGGTGTTACTTTTATTGCCGTGCGATGAGTAGTTCTGTATGCCCATAATGTTTCCTGCAATTTGTCGTCCCAATCACGTTTATTTCCTGTCACCATTTTCTTCAATATTTTGACTATCGTTTTATTAAACGCCTCTGCTAATCCATTGGCCGATAGATAGTAAGGTGTTGAGAATGAATGTCGAATGTTGAATTTTTGACATAACTTTTCCATGCCTCTTTTTTGGAAGGGGGTGCCATTATCTGTAATGATTTTCTTTGGAATACCATGACGGTATATTATGGCATGCCGGATGAAATTAACCACATCCTTTTCTTTAACATTGCGCAAAGCAACGGCTTCAGTCCATTTGGAGAAATAATCGGTTGCTGCAAGAATATACTGCTTTCCTTTAGATGACGGTGGATTTATAGGGCCAATTACGTTGAGTCCCTAAGCAGAGAAGGGCCAAGAGGGGACAGATTGATGCAGATCTTTTGGAGGATTGTCTATAACGTCTCTGTAAATTTGACATTTATGGCACCGCTTTGTATAATCTATTGTGTCTTTGAACATGGTGGGCCAATAATAACCCATTCGATGTATTCTGTGAAATAGGTTTTAGCTAGCCTGATGTGCTCCGCATTCACCGGAGTGCGCTTCCCGCAATGTTTGGCTTGCTTCTTATTTGTCTAGACAATGTAGTAATATTCCATTGTAAGATTTTCTATACAATACTTCACTGCATATGATGAATCTGCTTGACCGTTGCTTGATTTGCTGCTTCTGTACTTGATCTTCTGGCAGGATATTATATTTGAGATAATCAACGAAAGGCTGATGCCAATTATCTGTCATTATTTCTAAGCATGATACCGGAAGCATATCGACGACTTCTTCGATGACCTCTAAAGATGGTAGAAATCTTCTTTCTTCGATAGTTACCTGGAGAGGACTTTGATTAGGGCAGGACAGGGCTGCCGCCAAACTAGCCAAAGCATCCACTTTTACATTTTCAGACCGTGGTATATGCTTGATTTCTACATGACAGAACTGTTCTAGTAACTTCTGTGCTTTTCGACAATAAGGCAATAGTTCTTGCTTTCTTACCTCGAATTTAGTCGTCAATTGACTTATAATCAACTTAGAATCTCCGAAGATATGTAGCATCTTTATCTCCATCTGTTGAGCTATTTCCATCCCAATAATGAGGGCTCTGTACTCGGCCTCATTATTTGTGCATGTAGTGTCTAATGCAAAGGAGTAAGGTAACAA
Organism: Magnolia changhungtana; assembly: GCA_030180095.1. Classification (NCBI taxonomy): domain Eukaryota; kingdom Viridiplantae; phylum Streptophyta; class Magnoliopsida; order Magnoliales; family Magnoliaceae; genus Magnolia; species Magnolia changhungtana. Next base: position 1,500,279 of record JASAUF010000189.1, read on the forward strand.
ATCGCCTTGAGGAGTAATGAATATCACTCCTGCCCCCGCTCCTGACGTTCGAGCAGCACCGTCGAAATACATCTGCCATGGGCTTTGCGGCTCAGTCAGCATCACTTGTTCATCCGAAAAGTCATCGTTGATGGCCTCACATTCTGCTACAGGGTGTGCTGCAAGAAAATCCGCCACTACTTGTCCTTTTACCGCTTTTGCCGATTCATATGTAATAGTGTATTCTGAAAGCAACAATATCCATTTGGCCAATCTTCCCGACAACAGAGGTCTTGTCATCAGAAACTTTATCGGATTTACTCTTGAGATCAAAGTTGTGTCATGGGAGAGACAATAATGTCTTAGTTTCTGTACCGCAAATATTAGCGCCAAACACTCCTTCTCAATCAGAGAATAATTGCATTCCGCACCTACCAACGTTCGACTTAGATAATAAAGAGTAGTCTCTTTCCTGACTTCATTTATCTGAGCCAACAAAGCACCCAAAGAATTCTCAGCTGTAGATATATATAAAAAAGTGGCTTTCCTTTTATTGGAGTTGTCGGTATTGGCGGTTGTTTTAATAGTTCCTTTATCGAATCAAATGCATTCTGATAGACTTGATCCCATACGAACTCTGTATCTTTCTTCATTAAATGCGAGAATGGCTGACATCTTCTTGCCAAATTTGAAATAAAACGGCGAATGTACGCCAGCTTTCCTTGTAAGCTTTTCAATTCTTTCAGTGTTGTTGGTGCTGGCATATTTTGAATGGCTTTAACTTTCTCGGGGTTGATCTCGATACCCCTATGCGGTATCACGAAACCGAGAAATTTGTTCGAAGACACCCTGAATGCATATTTAGCTGGATTCATTTTTAACTGTCTCTTTCTCAATCGGCGGAAGACCGATGTCAAGTGTTCGGGGTGCTTCTGATGATCTCCTGAGTTGACTACCAAATCATCCACGTAACACTCTACGTGTTTATGCATCATATCTTGGAAGATATTTTTTATTGCCCTTTGATATGTCACTCCAGCATTTTTAAGATTGAACGGCATAACCTTATAGCAATAAATTCCAAGCGGCGTTCTAAATGTTGTTGGTTCCTCATCTTCAGGTGTCATTCTAATCTGATTATACCCTGCGTAGCCGTCCATGAAGGACATAATAGCATACTGAGTTATACTATCAATCAGCAACTCTGTTATCAGGAGAGGAAAGTCATCTTTCGGATAGGCCTCGTTCAGATCCCTGAAGTCAATACACACTCTGACTTGTCCATTTTTCTTTTTCACAGGGACAATATTCGATATCCACCTAGGATATTTGACTTCTCTGATGAACCCAACTTTTATCAGCTTGTTAACCTCTTCCTCAATCGATAGAACTAAGTCTGGATGGAATCATCTTTGCGCTTGTTTAACTAGCCTTTTCTCTTTGGAGATATTTAATCGATGCATTGCTATGAATGGCTCTAAACCTGACATCTCTGCATAAGTCCAAGCGAAGATGTCTTTATTTTCTTTGAGAAGTTGGATGTATTTCTCAGCTTCCTGTTTAGAAAGACCGATGCTGATAAATGTGTTCCTCACTTCTTCTTCTGTGCCCAAGTTTATTTCTAGCAAACTGTCTATTATTGGTTGCCCCCCGTCTTCCATTTGCCTCGGAGCTATTTCAGGATACTTGATCACTTTCGGGTCCTCTTCTGATACTTGCGCGGCTATAGTCATATTTACTGATGATTCTACCCCCAATCCTTGAAATTTTCTTCGCCTTCCCTGATCAATCCCAAGAGGGATTTGAATTCCCTTCCCCTGATTCAACCCAGTGGGTTCTTTACAATCAAAACCCATGTTTCTCATGATTTTCTTGATCACTGAACTGTATTTTTCTAGATTTTGTGGTGTCAACCTACCGTGATATACATTACTCTTGATTTCTTCTCTTGGCTCTGTTTTCACTGCGGCATAGAATTCTATTGGTTCAGGGTGTTTTGCACTAGCCTTAACTTGGAATATTCTTGGAGCAGCTGAAAACAGCTTACACCTTTCAACATTTGGTAGTGGCACTGTATAATTAGATTACAAAATTCTCAGCTGCTCCGGTGATAATAAGGTTAGTGGCGGTTGCCCCGGTTGTCTCAGACGCTTTGGTACAAAATATAACTTTTTTTTTTTTTACTTCTGTAGTCCTAGAAGATTCTGCCCTTTCTTCTCAAACATTGTTTACTTGCGTATCTTCTGGAGTTCTGTTTTCATCATTATCTCTCCTCTGCAGCAAACCCTTTGTAATAGCTTACATCCGCAAAGAAAGACTTAGCCTCTGTATAAGGTTTTGCATCTGCCATCACCTTATACTGTATTCCAACTTTACAATATTTGAAGCATTGGTGCAGAGTAGAGGGTATAATACTGTACTGATGTATCCATGGCCTTCCCAGGAGAAGATTGTACGTCGTCATGGCGTTTATAACGTGGCATACGACATTGGTCGTCAATTCTTCAATTTCTAACGTCACTGCAATCTTACCAAGCACGCGTTGTCCATCTTGATTGAAGCCCTGTATCATCATTCCACTGGGGCGTAGGTCAGAATGGCGATAACCTAGCTTACTTATCATCGAGAGTGGTAAGAGATTTACTGCAGATCCATTGTCTATCATAATCCGTTTAACCTTTTTTCCGCGGATGTGACCTTCTATCATTAATGGTTTGTTATGTTCTGTCTCGCAGATCAAATCATCATTGGAAAATGAGACAATTGGCAGGCAATTAGCTTGTCCATCGTGTTCTTCGCGTCTCATCTCTGTTAGTAGAGTTTCTCTAACATTATGATCAGACAATGCTTGGACTAAGCTCTGTCGGAACTCCTCTAATAACTTGAGTGCATCATAGTTGCTTAGCCGTGCCAGTATTCCCTTTAAATGACTAACTACGTCATAAGTTACCTTCGCTGTTTCACCCCTCTTTTTATTTTCGTCACCATTATTCTGCTTTGCAACGACTTCTTTCCTTATGATCCCTGTCTTCTGCTTCTCAGGATTCGTCGTTTTCTTTCCCAATCGTAATGTAATAACTGCTACTTTCTTTGTTATCTTTTGATCTTCTTTCTCTTTCACTTCTCGGGCCTTTTCCGGGATCGTGAGCATGTTTACTGTTGCCCTCGTGCTCTTCTCTTTTCCTTCACTAGTTACTATTTTATCCTTGTCTATCATTCGTTGTATTATACACTTAAACGTGCAGTAATTCTCCGTCGGATGCCCTACCAGGCGATGATAACGGTAGAAATCCTTTTTTCTAGTTTTTTTCACATCTTCGGGGCGTTTGGGTTCTGGTAATTCTATCGTGCTAGCTTTTAGCAGTTGTTTCATCATAAGAATAACATCTTCTTTCTCGAAGTCAAACCCTTCATGAGAGTTAAGCATTCTGGGTCTTTTTTCGTTGTATCTATTTCTTGACTGGTTTCATCCCTCTTTTCGTTCTGGCCTTTTGTCCCTTGAGTCCCTTGCATCTTTGCTCTTCTTATCGCGATCGACAATATTCACGCTCATCCTGCCGGGTACCCTCCTAGTTGTCTCGTGGTAGAATGCTGGCATTTTACGAGCCATTAATTCCAAAGCATGAGCCTTGGTGGCTAGATCACAGAATGTTCTAATATCGGCGCTGGTGAGTCCGAACGCAATTTCCATTTTCATAGAATTCAGACACATTTTGACTTATTCCTTTTTTTCTGGCAACTGTCTGCACGAGGCTCCCAATGTTTTCCATCTGTCTATAAACTTTTCTACCGGTTCTCCTTCTCTCTGTCGTATGGAGGCCAATTCTGTAATACTAACATCACATTCTGAGGAGAATAAATTTGACATAAAGGTGTCCTGCATTTGCTCCCAAGTTCGCATCGACCCTGGAGCCAGGCTAGAATACCACCGAAATGCTTTGTGCGTTAATGATGACCCGAACAATCTAAAGCAATACTGCGGTATCGTAGAAAAATTCCCCATGCTAGTAATGAAGTGCATCAGATGCTCTTCTGGCGAGCCTTCCCCGTTGAAATTTTGAAAATCTGGATGCTTGAAGTTGGCCGGGAATGAAACATCTTCTACCTCCCTTGGATATGGCGTACGGTATCTGAAGCGGCCAGTATTTTCACGCTTCCTTTCTATTCTCACAGTTTCTTCAACGACTTATCTTATATCATCTTGTGTTATAGTTCTCACGGTGGGAACAAACCCTCGTGATCCTTCCCCTTGTGGATGAGAGCCTTCGTGCCGGTTTTCCTGCCCATTCATTGTACCCATCATTTGTGGAGCCGCCATCTGAGCTACGTTATGTGCAAGGGTTACCAAGGCTTCTCTGAGGTGTCTGTACTCCTCTGTTAACATTCTTTGTGCTTCTGCCATCTCATTGATGCGATCCTCTACAATCGGTATATTGTTTTGGTTTATCTCAGTCACATATACTGCAGCTTCGCCACTCTTCGATGAAGCTGTAATCGGAGTAGGGTGAGAGTATACAGACATAATAAGACTTACAAAGAGAGGAGAAGACGGGGTCTCGTTGGACTTCTCTACACTCTTGGAGCTATCAATCAATTGGGGTGATATAGACATCGGCGAACTTGTCTAGGGAGACACAGATGTTGGTGAACTTGCCATTAATGCTTTGCCTTTTTGCTCTTTCGTCCATCTTACCCTTGGGGCGACCAAAGCCGGAAAGTCACGCGACGCCACCTATCGAATTACTCGTTCGTGGTATATCGCAGGTGGAGCGAGTTCAAGATGCTTCCTGACTGCGTTGCGTGTTATAGGCCCTCTTACTCTCGACGAAGGCAAATTTGTTAGAGCATTTTTTACATTCCGCTCCCTTGTCTTGTGGGACATTATAACGATCCAACCTTTGTCACTATCCGATGGTTGGGGTGAAGCAGATACGACCCCAGTTGTTGCTTGAATCATGTTGCTTTTGCTTGCGAGAAACCGAGTCGTGTATGCGGGAGCTTGATCCGGCGTATATTCTATCACGAACCCGGTTGATGTAAAATGAAAGCTTACTTCTCTTGCAGGAGTTGCCATTGATTGTAACTTGCAGTCGAATTTGGACACTGTTATAAAACACATCTATAGTTAGTGTTTAAAAGATAAGATGATCTGCCTTAGAGATGAAGGGGAGGATGTTCCCACTAAGAGTCACCATTTTGGCATCATGAAGATGCCAAACTATGTGAAAGTTCCTAATCATCTTAATGTTAATGCTAGAATAAGATAAAGTCCCCAGCAGAGTCGCCATTTTGTTTCGACAAGGAAACAAATGTGTTTGATTTAGGAACTGATCTTATTCAAACATAACAAAAAGAATATTTAAAACAATCATCATACTTTCATTGATATTGAGTTCATTTACATCCTTTCTACATCCCTTGATTCTAAGGTGGATCATTTAGAATAGAAGAATTATCCTAAGTACAACTGTCATGGTCCAATGTAAATTTTGGCAGCATTCCGGTGTTATTTCGGTCATCTCCTAATACTTAGGAGGAATTGCTGAATTCATCATCCGATCTCCATGGAGATAAAAATTCTAGCAGCATTCCGGCAGCTTCTTTGATCATCTCCCGATACTTAGGAGGAATGTTGAATTCATCAACTGATCTCTCTTTTCAAAGAAGGAGGCTTGAAGATCTAGCAACATTTCGACCTCCACACAAAGTTGGCCAACTGTCCCAGTTGTGCGACCCACACAACCAATAAACTGGTTGCGCGGGCCACGCAATGGATATCCTGGTTGCGCGATCTGCGCAACCGATAATCTTGTCGTGTGGTCCGCGCAACTGATCGTTGCCTCTGCTCTCTACCTTCAGTTACTTCGCTTCAGTTTCCTAAAATCTTCAATCCCCCAAATGAGGAGAGGAGCAAGGTATTTATAGGCCCCGTACACGTGCCAATCCTTGACTTTTGCACCAGTAGCTTCCTTGATTGTGCGGTCCGCGCAACTGTCTTCTTGGTCGTGAGACCTGCAGAACTTATCATCTTGGTTGCGCGGATGATTACGCGACCCGCGGAAGCTATCTTCTTGATTGCACGACTCGCGAAACCTATCTTCTTTCACTTTACTTTGTGTCCGATTTCTGATTCCCAATCATCCTCTAGATAATGATTTTTATGCTCCAACATCGAGTACAAAATAGGCCTACCCCGGCGCAGCCTGGTTGTGGTCCTCAGTCGAGTTGGTGACGAGCCTTCGAAAATAGACTGTCAGTTGGTAGGGCATTAGTGGGGTGACCTCGAGTGTGAATTAAGCCTACGCTGAGGTGACGAGCCTCCCGTAATAACCTATTGTATAAATTTGTGAACTTGCCTATCATATGTGATAAACTAGGATTGACAACCCTAAATGGATTATTGATTGGGTTAATGATATAAAGGGAGGTACCTTAGCTTCCCGAATATGCTGTTTGAATAAACCTGATTAAGAACTTGGCAAATCAAGTACATGCACCGCATTTGCATGTGCCTTTGGCGTTGGAGTTGAGCATAGAGGAAAGGGTGCATGCCGCGATCGTGAGATGTTGAGGATCAAATATTGCATATCAGACCCCAATTACTGTCTGGATTTACGAACATGATACCATTTAATGCCCTATTTTAATCGTGTTTGTGATGCAAGGTACATTTGCAAGCGTGGACTGAAAAAGATGCTAACAGCCGAGATTTAATGATCAGATTTCACAAAAGTATGGGACGAACCCCAGGGGACCAAGATCGACAAATTTACACACCAGAGACCCGAGAAAATCGAGAAACTAAAGCTCAAGTGGCCCGAAATTGTGGACGGCGTGGATTTTGCAGAAAAAGAATGGAATGGGACCCACCGACTTCACAGCGGAAGAGATCCGCGACCTCTGTTGCAGCGTCCGGAAACCAACCGACTTTGGGGCAGTTGCGTGATCAGGAGGTTGATCAGATGGATGATCCAAGCCGTCCATTGTGTAGACCACGCAGAAACGTCCCAAGGGACGTGAATTTTACGAGTAAAGTGAAAGAGAGATGGGAGTTTTGAGACCCCAAAGTTTGCTACGAGAAGGCCTTTCGCTACACGGCTGCTGTGCGATTCTTCATCCGATTCCAGCTCTCTCGTCCCTGGTAGCTATAAAGAGAAGAGAAAAGAGAGAGTTAAGGATCCAATTCAGTCTCACGTGAAGAGAGAGAGAAGGAGAGAGAGAGATTAGTTAGTCTCTTTATTTTGATTTTTACTTTGGAGTGATCTAGCCAACATGGTTGGCTAAACCCCTTAGCTAGGGCTAAGAGGTGAAGCTTGTGGTGTGATGGGAAGGATTCTACGGCTTGATTTATGTTTGAATGACTTTGACTTTAGTTGATAATTAAGGAATACTTTAGTTGTTAATGGTTTGTTGTGACTGAAATTACAATAAATTTGCAATGGCTTGAGTATTTCCTTTTTCTTTTGTGATTATGAAGTCGGAAAGCTCTGTTGTTCACCATCGTCTCTTGGGCATGGTTGGATGATGGCACCCTTCCTTCCGTTCATACATCTCTCAGATTAACTGTAGATCGGTTTAATTCTGTTGTTTGCTTTGTCTAATGGGCATGGTTTTGTGATGGAATCCATTCTAATCTACATTCATCTTATCTTTTGGAAACTAGATCAAAAGAAATTCAGATTTAATTTTCAGGTTATATCTTCCAACTGGATGAAGATGTGACTCTAAGTCCAGTTGCGTTCATGAGTTGACCATAGATTTCCCTGATCTCTACAAGTGGATCCTCTGAATCCCTAGTTTCCTTTTCTTGAATTCTTTAGATTTTAGTTTACTATTTCACCATTATTCCTCAAATTACACTCAATTTAGATTTCATCTCATTCTAGTTCTAGTTCTAGTTGCTTTCAGATTACGTACAGGTTTCAGTCCCTGTGGATTCGACCTCGGTCTTACCGAGATTATTACTACATCACAACCCTACACTTGGGGAGTGAACAAGTTTTTGGCGCTGTTGCCGGGGACTGACGGTTGCGTTTTTCTGAAATTGACTAGTTTTAGAATTAGTTTAATATTAGGATTTTTACTAATTTTATGTTAGGATTTTTTCTGTTTGATTTATAGAAACTAACCTGTTTTTCTGTTTGTAGGATCCTGAGATAGAAACTTCTAATTTGGTAATCCTTTCCTAATTTTTTTACTTTTTTCTATTTTTAGAATTAGGATTTTAGTTTTAGAAATTTTTCTTATTCTAGGTTTCCTTTTTAGAAACAAACTTTCTATTTTTAGAAATTTTCTATTTCTAGGCTTCATTTATTTTAGATTTTTTTTTTCTTTTTTTCCCTTTTTAGAAACTAACATTACTTTCTATTTTAGGATTAGGATTTCTAATTTAGAATTTTCTAACTTTAAGCTTAGAACTTTCCTAATTATTTTTTTAGAATTTATTTTATTTTATTTTTAGGAACTAATTTATTTTTAGAACTTTCCTCTTTTGTTTTTAGAAACTAGGTTAGTTATTTCCCTTTTGAGAGACTCTTTCTAATTTTAGAAACTAACTCATCTTTCCTTTATTTTATTTTTAGAAACTTTTCTTTTTAGGAATTAGTTTATTTTTAGAAACTTTTAATTTTTAGGTTTAAATTTTCTATTTTAAAAACTTTCAAATTTTAGGGAACTTTCCTTTTTAGAAACTAACTTTCTATTTCAATTGTAGGAACTTTCTAACTTTAGACTTTCTATTTTAGAAGCTAATCTCTTTTGTTTTCTTTTGCAGGATTTTAACATAGGAACTTCTCAATTGGTACTTTCCTTCTAACTTCTCCTCCTCTTACTTTCCATACCGCTGTAGGATCTTTTCTTCTATTTTTATTAGGATTAGATACAGATTGAGGGTTTCACCATGTATATGCATGAGTGGGAACGTCAATATGCTGAGATAGCTTTTGAGCATGCGAAACAGTGCGAAGGGATGTATGATAATGATGATAGACATCCACCTATGTCTCAAAATTTTTCTGAAACACTCATCGAGAACCGACCTGAGCATAACACTCCATCAGTTAAGAAGTCCTTACACGATCATATATGGGAGAACAATTCCACCCCACGGACAGTACGTGAGTGTTGGGGTTATCATAACTATAGGAGTGAGAATTATTATCACCCATCCGAGAAAAAGAAAACAATGCGTGATTATATTATGAGTGATAATAAGTATTACCAACCATCAAATTCTCCCACCTATGATCCGTATGACTATAACCAGTGGAAACATCAATGTCGGGAAGCTGAACCAGCTATATATCATAGTGATAATTCTCTTGGGTCCTCTACTTTTGAAACCCAATTAGAAACAATCCAAGAGGATTCACTTCAGAAGCTCATGAAAGCACAAGAGCAATTCAATCAACTTGTCATACAATTATGCGAATTGCTCAAATCCTCAATTCCAATCATTCAGTCACATCTTATGGAGAAGGAAGAGGCTAGGTTATCCCAGCCTCATCCTAATCTAGAAGCAGAATGTGAAGAAAGTGATCATAACTCGCTTGTGGCAGAAACTGAAATTACGAATGAGGAATTGGATTCCATTAATGAGCAGATGGTTCAATTTCCCGATGAGTCGATCTCAATAACTGTCCAAAGGAATGATCAAGAGACATGGGTGTCTTTCAAATATAATGATAGTGACACATTTCACTCACATGGCACACATGATTACACTGATGAGGTAGAGGTTAGTTTATTCGAACCTCAACTCAATCTAGGAACAGAATGTGAGGAATGTGATCCCATCCTAAGTTCACACTGCACGGAACTGGACGATGATGAGTATTGGGATTCAATCTCAAGTGTAGCCCCTGCCAATGATCAAGAGGGTCAGGAAGTTGCGAACCATAATGATGTACTTCACCTGTCTGAAATGACTGATTTGAATGTGGAGAATGAACCACTTTCACCTAATCCTTCAAACCCTTGTGATACATGTTTGGACCACTACCCTGAATTGAATGATGATATGATTCGGGCGATGGATGATTTGCTTGATATAACTCTGGAATTTGAAACTACCCAGTTAAGGCTACAATCTGAGCTACACACTTTAGACGATTCAATGCCTCTACTGAGAAGCTTCAATGACCAGAGTCTTCACATTAATTCTTCACCTATTAATTGTCCATCTGTCTGTGAAGGGCAAGAGCAAGCGAGCATGCGTCCATCTACTTCAAAAGACGATGGAATCCTTGGGCTCATCATCACAGATTTCGATACAGGAGACAAGTCACTCCCAGCTAACTTTCCCACATCTTTGAACTCATGCTTGGCACACCTTGTGGATCCCAACGACCTCATGATACAAGAAAAGGTGGATTCCTTACATGACACCACCTCGGCGGCTGTCACGGACCAAGCGCACCCTTACTCTGAAGCCACTCCTTCCCCAGACCTTGAATGTTTACCACTAAAGGAAGAGGAGCTGAAAATTGAACCGAAGCCTAGAACTTCAGAATGCATTGAGACTACATTACTTCTCAAAAATTTTTCTGAATTTTATCTACCTGTAGTCTTTGATTCACCATGGGATATTAACGTTGAGACTTTTTCTGACACAGGTGAATCATATATACTTTGGATACCTCAAGCGGATCAACGACAAATTTTTGCTAAGGTACATAAGTCTCTCTGGCCATTCATGCTCCAGGGCATCAAAGCCTATTGCAAAAAGGGCTTTTGGATGATCCTGTTGAGGAACTTACTGAGAAACTTATCAAGATATTGGCTGGAAGAGGAACCTTGCGGCATGATCGAGTAGTTTTTCTTTGCTTTCATAGGACTATAGTAGTTTGTTTTATGTTGTTTTAGGATAGATGGTAAACTTAGCGCTCCTGGGAGGCAACCCAGCTTTTCATTTCATTTTCCTAGTCAGTTAATTTAATATTTGTGGGTAACATTGCTGCAAACCCTCACGAGACTACAACTCGTCCACTAGGGGCAACCTAGGGGTTTAAAGGCTTGTTGCATATGCTAAATGCAATCGAAAGCACCTACGAAAGTGGTATAGGTAGGATTTTGTTTTGTTATTTTTGTTGGTTTCACTATTGTACTGACCTGCTTTCTCCCAGCAATCTCTTGAAAAATCTCTCTCGATTCGTTATCCAGGTACTATCGTCCCATAACTTTTTCTTTACTGTCGTTGTCCCATGTGCATTACATGTTTATATCTTTTACATTGAGGACAATGTAGATTTTAGGTTGGGGGTGGGAGATTAGGTAACCTAATTAGTGTTTTCTTAATCTTGAGCAAAAACTGTGAAAATTTTTAAAATTTTTTTTTTTTCTGGACTTTCTTGTACATTCGAAGTGATCTTGACGGTCATGTAGAGCACTAGAATTTCAAGATACGTGATGTTGGTGATTTATGACTCTTCGATTCAGTGATCGGTTAGATTTCACCGTTAAATCTAAATTGTTAATCCATGGTTAGAGGTTTTAAACATTGATTGAGTCATGATTCCACATGCCACATCTCGCTTACACATTGAGGTTTCAGTTTAATATTAAAGGATTAACTTGGTGATCACTAAGCTTAAAAGGAACCAACCTGAGAAATTGAAGGGATTAGGCGAATGGTCTTCAGCATAGGTCTGCTCCCTATAGGTGTCAATTTAATTCCCCATGGATGATATGTAAAAAAAAAAAAAAAAAGTTGGGTGTACAGTCTTCACCATAGGTTTGCTCCCTATAGGTGAGGATGTGATTCCCCTTCTTGGCGTTACTTCTAATGAAAAAAAAAATCAAAAGCTAAAAGAATTAAAGGATGATCTGTGAGGAAAGTTTTAAGTGAGGTTTTGGTTGTCCTGATTTCTCTTGTTGGTTACCAATGATATCAAGAAATAACGGATTGAATCTTAATGATCGATAAGCCGAGATTACACCATACACCCATGGAACTCAATGTTTTGAATTTTTCTAATTGATGGATGAATACTTTGAACTTGATTATGAAGTTTACCATGTACTTGAGTCTAAGAGAGAATAATGCCTAACATTCATGAATCTTAGATTTCTCGTATCTGAATCGTTTTTCAAGATTTCACTCGGTTGCATAGAAGTTGCCCTGTAATTCTCAACTTATTTTTCACATATTTTTGCTCGGGACTAGTAAAATTCTGGTTGGGGGTTGTGTTGAGGGTCAAATATTGCATATCAGACCCCATTACTGTCTGGATTTACGAACATGATACCATTTAATGCCCTATTTTAATCGTGTTTGTGATGCAAAGTACATTTGCAAGCGTGGACTGAAAAAGATGCTAACAGCCGAGATTTAATGATCAGATTTCACAAAAGTATGGGACGAACCCCAGGGGACCAAGATCGATAAATTTACACGCCAGAGACCCGAGAAAATTGAGAAATTAAAGCTCAAGTGGCCCGAAATTGTGGACGGCGTGGATTTTGCAGAAAAAGAATGGAATGGGACCCACCGACTTCACAGCGGAAGAGATCTGCGACCTCTGTTACAGCATCCGGAAACCAACCGACTCTGGGGCAGTTGCGTGATCAGGAGGTTGATCAGATGGATGATCCAAGCCGTCCATTGTGTAGACCACGCAGAAACGTCCCAAGGGACGTGAATTTTACGAGTAAAGTGAAAGAGAGATGGGAGTTTTGAGACCCCAAAGTTTGCTGCGAGAAGGCCTTTCGCTACACGGCTACTGTGCGATTCTTCATCCGATTCCAGCTCTCTCGTCCCTGGTAGCTATAAAGAGAAGAGAAAAGAGAGAGTTAAGGATCCAATTCAGTCTCACGTGAAGAGAGAGAGAGAAGGAGAGAGAGAGAGAGAGAGAGAGAGAGAGAGAGATTAGTTAGTCTCTTTATTTTGATTTTTACTTTGGAGTGATCTAGCCAACATGGTTGGCTAAACCCCTTAGCTAGGGCTAAGAGGTGAAGCTTGTGGTGTGATGGGAAGGATTCTACGGCTTGATTTATGTTTGAATGACTTTGACTTTAGTTGATAATTAAGGAATACTTTAGTTGTTAATGGTTTGTTGTGACTGAAATTACAATAAATTTGCAATGGCTTGAGTATTTCCTTTTTCTTTTGTGATTATGAAGTCGGAAAGCTCTGTTGTTCACCATCGTCTCTTGGGCATGGTTGGATGATGGCACCCTTCCTTCCGTTCATACATCTCTCAGATTAACTGTAGATCGGTTTAATTCTGTTGTTTGCTTTGTCTAATGGGCATGGTTTTGTGATGGAATCCATTCTAATCTACATTCATCTTATCTTTTGAAAACTAGATCAAAAGAAATTCAGATTTAATTTTCAGGTTATATCTTCCAACTGGATGAAGATGTGACTCTAAGTCCAGTTGCGTTCATGAGTTGACCATAGATTTCCCTGATCTCGACAAGTGGATCCTCTGAATCCCTAGTTTCCTTTTCTTGAATTCTTTAGATTTTAGTTTACTATTTCACCATTATTCCTCAAATTACACTCAATTTAGATTTCATCTCATTCTAGTTCTAGTTCTAGTTGCTTTCAGATTACGTACAGGTTTCAGTCCCTGTGGATTCGACCTCGGTCTTACCGAGATTATTACTACATCACAACCCTACACTTGGGGAGTGAACATGAGATGATGTCGCAGAGGGAGTGCAGGCGAGGGCATGCATCATTATAACATATCATCCTTTCATTAACCAGAGTACCTAGGAATGCTTGTTGTATTGCTTTATCATTACTGTTTGACTGAATTGATAAAATGTTAACCTTTGCCTTATAGCTCCACTGAGTTGATCACTCACTCCCACTCTGGGATGGTGTTTTAAAACACCAACCAGACTCTGTGGTAGTTTTAGGTGACAACGGGGCTTATGAGATGGAGCCCGACTTCTATGATGACGAGGAGGAGTTCTCCTACATGCAACTCTCTGGCGGGTCTATGTAAACTCGGAGTTGTGTATCGGGGCTACAGGGATATGGATAGATGACATTACACTTCACCATTTTGTATATTTTAGAATTATACATGTAACTGTTTAACCTGGTGACGTTCATACTTTGGAGATTTACAATCACTTATATGCTTTATATACATATCACAGTCTTTCGCTTGCATAATCTAATTGTCCCTGGAGTATGATATGCTGATTTGGTATAATCTCACTCATGTTTAATGCACTAATACAGACAACATTTAATCATCATCATCTATGTTGCATAAGTGATTCATTGGAACTCAGAAGTTGAGTTTCTACTCGACCCCCGATTTTCAGGGCGTTACAAGTTGGTATCAGAGCATAATTTAGATTAAACTGGACCTGGGTTATAGGCCACACGACGCACTTTGACGCAATCTGATTTTGGGAGGGGGCAATGGAATCTAAAAACCATATTGGAATCCCAAGTTTCACCGACAGGCGAGATTGAATACTATAATTTAGTCCGCAACGTATCTCTGATCATGTGAATCGACCTAGGTCACCTCTAAGCCGTCAGTCGACGGTTTGAGTCATTAATTAACAAATTCCAAACCTGAAATGGATCCAAATGGCGCGAATATGGGTGCGTACTCAATCCTAAAGTCTAAAATTCCTTTTTTAACCCCTTTTCCTTCAAAATCTCATATTTCACCACCTTATTCTTCAACTTTTTCTAAGTACGTTCATATGAGGCACAAATCCTAAAGGTTAAATGATGAAGAACAATACTCAAACTAAAATTTACTATAAATGGTAAATTTATAAATAAAATGGGCTTTTGACCATTAACCTTATGGAATCTCACAAAATAAATAGGTTATTTGGGTAGATCAGCTTCTCTTACCCTAAAATCATATATGGCACATCGCGCAACTCATTTCGGATTGAAAGATACGTCTGTTCCAGAAAATGAGTGGCAGAACCACCACCAGGCGGGTGCGGTGCCACTGCACTGAACGCCGCGCACCCCGGTCTAGCGGGCTGGGCAGCCCATTTTCTGTGATTTTTTTATACTTTTCATCCGATTTCAAAAAATCATATCTCCCTCATTATAACTCTGATTTAGGTGATTTAAAAGCCAGATTGAAGCTTGATAAGTCTAGTTTCATATAAAAATAAGTAAAAAAAAATATAATAAAAATTTTAATATAGATAAATATAGGTTGTTGTGACAACTATCCAAAACTTATTCATTTGGACAGCTGCTATTTCTAGAATTTTTAGAATCTTTTTACAGTATGAAATTTAGTGAAAATTGAGAGAGATGGAGTAGACTTGATGAAGAACTATTAAAAAAATAATTAGAATAATATACTAACTAAAAGTGCCTGATAAGGGCATAGAACCACTCTAGGACCTTGGGAATGAGGATTATATAAATCACTATTAAATTTCATGAAAAAAACTGATAGTATAGGAACTCCCATACATTAATAACGTGAACCCTAGGACCTCCTTAGCTGGTATGAGCATATGTGTGGTGCTCGAGTGTAGTTAAATTCAAATTAGGGCAACAGACAGTTAGGAATTAGGTTCCGAATCACAGGCCATTCTGGCATACCTATTGTGCATATGAATTTAGAAGGATAGTTTGCTTATGTTCGCTCTGCTACAAGTCCAGACTGTCCGTTCTGTTAGGAATGATGTCTCACTTCCATTTGCCTGACTCGTATGCAAGATTGCTCGAGAGTTTGCCTACAGACTTAATATGGATGACCTTGCGCCAATCCATTTCATCAACGACACTACTCTCAACAATATGAATATTAGGCCATGACAACATCAAGCCCGACTCGATGAGAATAACGATGAGATGGAGAGTGAAGAGGAAGAGAATGATGAAGAAGGTGGAAATGAAATAGAGGAAGTGAGGAAGAGGAAGAGTAGGAAGAGGAGGAAGAGGAGGCCCAAGACACTGATGAGGGCTCTCCTCTTACTACACATGAGCACGATAGTAATCAGGCTACTTTATAAGCCCGTTTGGCTCAAATTGAGGAGGGCCAGGTTATCCTGCAATAAGAGGTCAGTGAGACCCAGGCCAAGCTTGAAGAAAGCTAGGGCCTTCATGAAACAGAAATTCAAGAAGGTGTCTCACACCTTGAAGGCTCTCCTTTGCTGCATGCAGGACAAGGGTGCCCCTCCTCCATCACCAGATTCGGACGACGAGTTATATGTGTAGTCGTCTCTTAGATTGCCTTGTTGCTAGTCTTCATTTGTAATAGCCTTGGCAGGCTTGGTTGGTTGTTGGTGTGTTTTAGTGTTTAAAGCTTGTTTAGGTTAGCTCACGTACATCTTCTGTCATGATCCATGTAAGGCTATATCCCATGTATTGTGACGATTTTGATTAAATGAAATGCATGAAGCTCCTTTGTTTATGGAATGTGTAGAATGTTTGACAAGTTGAGTAATGCTATGTTAAATTTTACACGTGTTGCACCCTATGTTGTATATAGGGAACGCCTCCAAAAATCCCTTGGAGTGTGACTCGTCTTGCACTTGACAGATTGATTGACGGGGCATCTCCCTTGAATGGTAGCCATACGGACTCTAGCTTGGGCCCGGACTTTGGGACGATGCCTGATTCACAACCGGCCACTGGCCCCACCAATGGGCCGACACCTTTTGCACCACCAGTTCCCAAACAAAACCGTGCATCCACTTCGACACCACACATACCTCAGTCGGCTCCTCCTCTTGATAGGTTGGAGCAGATGATGCTCTTGATGCAGCAGCAGTAACAGTTTTTCACCACCATAACAGGGGCCCTTGCCCAGAATATGAATGTGGTTCCGCCTATATCACCTACGCACCTTACTGAGAACATAAATATCAGCGGACTTTTTGAGTGCTTTCAGCGTTTCCGTCCTCCCACTTTTACATGTACTCACAGACTCGAGGTGGCTGATTACTGGCTAGATCGCATCTCTAAGATGTTGAAGCTGCTAGACTGCACTGAGGCAGAACAAGTTGAGCTAGCCACCTATATGTTCGAGAAGGAGGCTAGTTTATGGTGGGACAGCATTCTACGAACAGTTCCCATAGGACACGTGTGGACCTGCGATGCATTTGAGACACACTTCTATGGGAAGTACTTCCCCCTCACATACGTAATGAAAAGGAAGGTGAGTTTTTTCACCTCCGACAGGGAGGGATGACCGTGTCAGAATATGAGAACAAATTCACGGAGCTAGCCAAATACGCCCCTTTGATACTAGCAGATGAACCGATGAAAATGCGGCATTTTTCAGATGGGTCGTAGCCCAATATCTGCACTAGGACGTGTTGCGCTGGCATCCCCAATTACGCTGAGCTAGTCAACATGTCTCTACAAGCTGAGCAAGATGGAGACAAAGTTTCTCAGACACGTATACCAATGGGCCCGAGACCTCGTCCTGAATTACAGCACCGGCCAGTCCTAGGTAAGAGGCCACATGTAGACTCGCTTCCCAGGCCCATGGCTCCACCGACCCATTAAAGACGAACGGGCCATTGGTGCACATACTGCAATAAAGGGGGATACACTGTCCCCTTCTGTTTTACTAAGATGAAAGACAATGGTATCACGCCACCTCAGAAGATCGACCATCAGCCACCACGTGATATAGTGACTCCACTTTTACGATCTGCACCACCAGTGCAACCACTTTACCGACCTCCTGTACCTCAAAATAGGTCGCCTCAACAACCTATGACAGCGCAACCAAATCATCCTCAACAACCCCATGTGCATGCACTTGCAGCTTGTAATACCCCAGATTTTTTTCAACCTGGAGTTAGATGTCCTTAGGTAAGGGGTAGATCCTAACCCCTTTTGAACCTCTCAAACCTCAAATCCTTTAGAAATTAGACAAGTTTAACCATGTGCTAAACTAGATTAGCTGTGAAATCCGCTTGAATCACTTTAAATATGATCTGCGAGACCCAAAACTTGTAGAATCATTGACGCTAGGTTACCCTAAAATCTAGGATCAATCTCATTACCCAGTTACTCTCGGGAGTACCTTGAAACTCCGTATCAGATCTGGACCGCACGTCAAAAGTTTGAATAATATAAAGTTATATAATTAGGACCGCCTTACTGGGCTTGACAACCATCTCGGAAATCAAATCCAGATTGTGTCCCGGGGCTATTCGCTTGAGCCCGGAGTGAAGTGTGTGAGAAAATGTGGATTTCTTTAGAAATTAAATCTAATTCAAGTAATCTGAGACCTGTCGTTTGCGGGTCTGATATAAACAACCAGACCGTCAGAATCTGACCCAAATACACCATCGGATCAAGGGAAATTTCATACACATGTCCATGTACTTGTAACCCTTATCGAGTTTCGGTGACAGTTGAACTGAAACTGGTCCGCTACTTGTGATTTGGAAACCCAACTGGAATGAAAACTTAACTCGACCTAGATCTAAGGTCTGTGAGCTTAAGTCCTACCTTTGGCTCAAGGAGGGCTCTGGAAGTGCTCCGTTGAGTTGAAACAAATGCCCTTTAGACATAACCTAGTATACCTTGGCCCTAGGCCTATTTCCAGCAATTTTAGGCCTATATAAGGACCTTAAACCCTCTCTCATTCACTCTATACGAATTTGAGAAAACCCTAGGAGAGAGAAGACAGTAAAGAGAGAAAGTGTGAGGGAAGTGGGAGGAGATTCCTGTTGCTCTATCCTCCTATTTTACGTGCCGATCCATCACTACCGTATCTCTTTTCTGGCAATTCTGATTCTGTTTTCGGGTAAGAAATCCTAACCCTAATCAGTTCTAGAGATTCAACTAGTGTAAGTGATGAAATAGCTAACCTATTTCATGTCGTAGGTTGCCGTTCTACCTTTAATACTGACTTGGTGATTAAACTGAGTCCGTTACTCGTTTTTACGGCATAAGGTGCGGACTTTAAACGTATAGGTTATGGTTTTCAAGGCTTTCAATGTCAGTTAATGATATATTACTGATGTGGATGCTATTACACATATACAAAGTGTTGTCCGTTTCATTTTTCAGATATACGTTAACTATGTTGAATATACTGTATTCCTCGTATTTATAGAAAATACCGTATACGTATGAAATACGGATTTGTACTTGTCATATTAATTGTTGTCTATGCATGCTAGATGCATGTGTATCAACTTCTGGGCGAAAGGATTAGTCTTAATACATGTTATATCAACATACGTTGTGTATGTTATTATATGTAACTTAAGTGTTTGTGAAAATGTCTAAGTGAGTATAGGATTTGCATTCGTGCTCGTCATGACTAATTGTCATGGATATATGATTGTCGTATAGGCGACAACCCTTTGACGAAAGGACTTGACCTAAATCACTCCACGGCCAATATACGTTATACGTGATACAGTGTGTAGCCCAAGTGTTTGTGGAAATGAATGAATGAATATGGAACTTGGATTCCTGCTTGCCATAACTTTCCATCGTGGGTGCATGCGTGTTATAAATGGGGTAACTCCCTAGTGAAAGGATTTGGCCTAATACCTATGTGATCAACATACGTCATGTATGTTGATGAAAGTGGTTTAAAATGTTTGCTGAAATGTCTGAATGAGTAAATAACTAGTAAATTATAATGTATAAGGGTGTTGAGATATGATTCTCAACTCCTTTAACTATGTGTATGCTTTCCTCCATATACCATATATTATGATGTCTGTTTCTCTATGTAATGCATATGTATAAATCCATGTTTAAGTTGTATTCCAACAAAGCCGTGAAGGGTGATGGGGGAGTGGTGTAACGATTCCGTGCAACAGCCCTGGCAGCCCTAAAGTGGAAATGATTATATGATTCGAAATCTTGATTTATTATTGCTTTAACTATCTTCTAGGATATTTTGTTGTAATTAAATGTGATTGGAGCTATTGTATAGTCCAGGCAATCGGTAACAGGCTTTGAGTTCGTGGCGAGATTCATTCGCCACGTAGGACGTGTTTGACGAACCCGAGTCGTACTAAAGTTATCGGCAGTGGTTAGGCCACACGGAGGGCTATTGCACTTCATGTCGACTAACTCGATGTGCGCTCGTGCTAGTCGAGCTCGTCAAGTAACCCGATTGGCCCTATGTATGTTCACCATATTTGGACGCTACTGCTTGAACCTAAGGTACCAAACTCACTAGTGAAAACCCCGTTAACCTTGGTACCTCGATCCACTAAGACTCATGAGCCGGACATGGTGGTATGGGACACTGTGGTCGAGCTATCGGCCTACGCTGGAGCGACGAGCCTCCCCATAATGACCAGTGAGCAACCCATACTCGTGAGCCGAATACGATGGTATGGGACACTGTATTCGAGCTGTTAGTCTACAATGTTTTGATGACGAAGCCATGATGGGTGATGGGGGAGTGGTGTAACGATTCCGTACAACACTCCTGGCAGCCTTAGACGTGCGCTTTGTAGTGACCTCGAGCATACTCTAAGACTATGTTAAGGCGACGAGCCTTCCGTAGCAACGAGAGTATAGGCTAAGCCTACCCCATTGTAGCCTGGCTGTGGTCCCCAGTCGGGTTGGTGACGTGCCTTCAAAAATAGACTGCCAGTTGGTAGGGCGTTGGTGGTAGTGACCTAGAACCGCAATATCATATGAGATTTACTAGGACTGACGACCCTAGAATGGATCATTGTTTGGGTATTGATATAAGGGAGGTACCTTAGTTTCCCAATCCTGCTGTATGAAAAGGACTAATAAGAACTTGGTAATCATATGCGTGCACTACATTACGTGTGCGTTCAGGGTTGCAGGTCAAGCACTGAGGCAGTGTTGTCATGCGCGAACATGAGATGAAGTCGCTGAGGGAGCGTAGGCAAGGGCATGCATCATACATCCATACCATTCTTGCATTAACAACAGTACTTAGGAATGTGTGATTTACTGCTTTATCATTACTACTTGACTGAATTGATAACATGTTAACCTCTGCTTTATTATTCCACTGAGTTGATCACTTACTCCTACATTACGGGACGGTGTTGTACACACCAACCAGACCCTGTTTGAGTTTCAGATGATGGCGATGCCTGCGAAGCGGAGCCGGACTTTTATGTTGATGAGGAGGGTTTCTCCTTTATACAGCTATCATGCGGGTCTATGTAGACCATCTTCTGATTTACGGGGTTACAGGGTTATTGATTAGATGCCATTACACTTTAGTTTGCTCTTTTAGAGCACCCTTGTATATTCATTTTGTCCATTTTTGGAGTATACATTGATATATTTAACCTAGTAACATGTTCACACTCTGGAGACTTACAATATTTATCACAGTCTTCCGCTTGCGTAATTTAACTATCTCTGGAGTATGATATGTTGTTTTGGCTTAATCTCATTCATCTTTAATGCACTAATACAAACAACATTCAATTATCATTCTTTATGTTGCATAAGTGATGCGTTGGAACTCGGGAGTTGAGTTTATGCTCGACCCCCGATTTTCAGGGCATTACACAACTGAAACACTTGAGTCAACAATTGCAGTGCCTTTGGCCTTTGAGGTCACTGCCCGCATTCAAGGTACACCTGTATTCCTATTGGTAGACACCGGGTCTATTAAACCAATTCATATGAAAGAATAGGCCTAACAATGGATTGCTATAAAAATTATAAAAATAATATAGCAACTAGAGGTGACAAATTTGTCATAAATAATAGAAGGGTTGAAACGAAAAATTTCTACAACTTCGAGTTACCAATAGACTGGTTATACCTTTTCATATTAAAGTTTAGTATTTAATGTCTATTTAGGAATTATTTGTAATCATACTAAGAATCATCCTGTGATTAAATTTAAATTATACATATATATATATATATTATTTTTGTGCAATTAAATTAGGACCCTTGAGTAAGATTCAGTTTCATAGCTTAATACTCTCTAAGCTCATATTGGTGGCGGACTACAGTAAAATATTATAAGTTTCTTATTCCCTTGAAAATTCGAGATTCATACCGCGTCGAGGAGATGTTCCTCTCCTTTCCTTTCCCGCGGCCTTATGTTGCTAACATTCCAAACTTCTGAAATATTTTAGAACTCTCAACTCTTCATTCCCTCCCGAAGTTAACGAAACCAAAGTGCAATCTGCCCATAACCCCCTAACCGTATGATCAAAATGGTGACATACAAATATAATTTTAGGTGATTGAAAACCCTTCTAGTATAGTTTTTTTACTATGAGCACAATGGAAGAACTTATTATTCACCATGTTAAGCATAGGTTAAACAAGAACTCTCATTGAACAAGACCCGAAGGACAACCTCATAAACATGAGGCTTGAACCTCCTAATGAATTATAATACTCCTCAGATAATTAGGATTATCAGATTTCGAAATTTCAGAACCATATCCCTATGAGACATTCGCGGCTTAACTCAATTCTCAATCCTGGGTGATTACCAAATGACTCACTGCTTTGACCAAGCAGAAAACCATGATCCATCAGGATTATGAAGGGATACAACGAGTTGTCTGCCCTGGTTAGGCGGGCAATCGACGTATCGAATTTGAGCCTACCATAATTGTCTTTTCGTATTAGTCCAATCATAAAGAGTAGATTATATCACCCTTAGGTAAACTTTATCATCAAAGACTTAGCACAATAATAATGATTTGGACATTTATTTCCAAACCTTAAAAGTAGAAACTTTTAAGGGGAGTAGATCAATATGAGCTAGGCTGATGTAGTTATTATATACCCTAACACGTATATAAACCTGAAACCAACAAGACTAAGCAAAACAAAATAATAAAACCTTTACTTAATACCCTTAGGCAATTTCGAGGACGAAATTGTTCTTTAAGGGGGTAGATTGTAACATCCCAGAAAAATCCGTACAAAGACCCGAGTACCACCTCAAGTAGATATCACTCAGTACCAAATCCTTTAGGAATTAGACGAAAATTAATTAAGTGCTAAACTAAATCATCTGTGAAATTAGCTTAAACCACTTTAAATACGAACTGCAAGATCCAAAATGAGTAGAACCGCTAACGCTACGTTACCTAGAAACCTAGGATCAATCTCTAAACTCAGTTGCTCTCGGAAGCACTTTGAAACTCCGTATTGGACCTGGACCACTCGTCGAAAGTTCGATTACCACGAAACTATACGGTTATGACCGCCTTATTAGGCTTGACAACCGTCTCAGAAATCAAATCCAGATAGTGTCCATAAACGCACAACTTGAGCCCGAAGCTAGGTGTGTGAGAAACACAAATATCTTTAGAAAATGAACTAAAACTTAAGTGATTTGGGCCGTTCGCTTGCAGGTCAAATTCAAGGTTTCAGACCCTCAGAATCTGATCCAACTACACCCTCGGATGAGGAAAATTTCCAAACACAGGTTAGTGTACTTATGGCCCTGATCGAGTGGTAGCAACCGTTGAACTGAACCTGGTCATCCGCGGTCGATCCGTAAATCCGATCAGACCGAAAACTTAGCCTGGCCTAGATCCAATGTCAGGGAACTTCCCCCAGACCGTATGCAGAAAAGGGGTCTCCAGATGTGCTCCGTTAGACCGAAACGGCCACCGTTTGGCTATAACCTAAGTATACCATGGCCCTAGGGCCATTTCCATCAGTTCTGGGCCTATATAAGGGCCTTAACCCACCCCTCTTTCATTCTATACGAATTTCAAACCCTAGGAGAGAGGAGAGAAGAAAGAGAAGGAAAGAGAGACAAAGTGAGAGAGAGAGTGAGGGATCGTTCCTGGGATTCGATCCCACCACTCCACGTGCTTAACCACCGCTTTCGTGTCGCTATACCGGCGATTCCGATTCCATTTTCGGGTAAGAAATCCTAACCCTAATCTGTTTTAGGAATTCAAATAGAGTAACTAGCGAAATAGCTAACCTATTTCGTGTTATAGGTTACCGTTGTACCGTAGGCGAGGACTTAGTGTTCAAACTGAGCTCGGTACGGGTTTACCAGCGAAAGGTATGAACTATAAACGTTTAGGTTATGGTTTTCAAGGCTTTCAATGTCAGTTAATGATTTATGACTAACTTGATTGCTATCACATATACTTATATACGATGTTTCCGCATATTACACATATATATGAACTATGTTGAAAATAATGCATTCTATGTGTTTGTTGAAATGTTTGAATTAATATGAAATTATGATTGGTGCTTGTTATGATTGATGCTTGGGAATACATGATTGTTGTAAGTGTGGCAACTCCTATGTGGAAGGAATTGCTATAATATGTGTTTTAACTAATTTATTACATATATGTGATGTGTGTAGTCCAAGTGTTTGATAAAATGCCTGAATGAGAAAATGCTCGTTGTAATGTATTTAATGAGGGTGTTGAGATAGGATTCTCAATTCCCTTATCCATAGTTACAGTTCCCTTTATGTAACCTATCCTGCTACTACGTGATTTATGTATAAAACTCATATGTATAATGATATGTTCTATGCGTTTGATAAAATGTCTGAACGAGAAATTGTTTGATGAATGTCATTTAATAAGGGTGTTGAGGTAGGATTCTCAACTAACTTATCTATACGTATAGTTTCTTCATGTAATATATATTATTACTACGCGAATTATGGGTGAAATGCATACGTATGATAACATGCTCAATATGTTTGTTGAAATGCCTAAATAAGAATTATGTTTGAATCGACTGTTAAATACCGTATGATTAGCACGCGTATTCACATGCTGCGTTTGAGTATGATTGGGACTACTACGTAGTCCAGGCAATCGGTAACAATTCCTGTTTAGTGGCCGAATTGGTCTTGCCACATTTGATGTGTTCGATGAATTCGAGTCGTATGATGATTGTCGACAGTGGTACAATATCGATTAATTCAGCATACGCTTGTACCAATCGAACTTGTCTAATAAACCGATTGGCCTATTGTGTGTTTACCATGTGTGGACGCTACTGCTTAAATCTAAGGTGCCACTTACCAATGTAAAGCCCGTTTAACCATGGTACAACAATCCGCTAAGACTCATGAGCCGGGCATGGTGGTATGGGACACCGTGATCGAGTTGTCGGCCTACGCTGGGGCGATGAGCCTCCCCGTAGTAACCAGTGAACAACCTAAACTCGTGAGCCGAATACGATGGTTTGGGATACTGTATTCGAGCTGTCAGCCTACACTGGCGCAGCCTGGCTGTGGTCCCCAGTCGAGTTGGTGATGAGCCTTCAAAAATAGACTGTCAGTTGGTAGGGCGTTAGTGTTGTGACCTCGAGTACAAAATAGGCCTACCTCGGCGCAGCCTGGCTGTGGTCCCCAGTCGGGTTGGTGACGACCCTTCGAAAATAGACTGCTAGTTGGTAGGGCGTTGGTGGGGTGACCTTGAGTATGAATTAAGCCTACGCTGAGGTGACGAGCCTCCCGTAGCAACCTATTGTATAAACTCGCGAACTTGCCTATCGTATGTGATAAACTAGGATTGACGACCCTAGATGGATCATTGATTGGGTTAATGATATAAAGGGAGGTACCTTAGCTTCCTGAATATGCTATTTGAATAAACTTAATTAAGAACTTGGCTAATCAAATACATGCGCCACATTTGCATGTGTCTTTGGCGTTGGAGTTAAGCACAGAGGAAGGGGTGCATGTCGCGATCGTGAGATGATGTCGCAGAGGGAGTGTAAGCGAGGGCATACATCATTATAACATATCAACCTTGCATTAACCAGAGTACCTAGGAATGCTTGTTGTATTGCTTTATCATTACTACTTAACTGAATTGATAACATGTTAACCTTTGCCTTATAGCTCCACTGAGTTGATCACTCACTCCCACTCTAGAATGGTGTTTTAAAACACCAACCAGACTCTGTGGTAGTTTCAGGTGACGACGGGGCTTACAGGATGGAGCCCGACTTCTATGATGACGAGGAGGAGTTCTCCTACATGCAACTCTCTAGTGGGTCTATGTAGACCCGTAGTTGCGTATCAGGGCTACAGGGATATGGATAGATGACATTACACTTCACCATTTTGTATATTTTGGAATTATACATGTAACTGTTTAACCTGGTAATGTTCATACTCTGGGGACTTACAATCACTTATATGCTTTATATACATATCATGGTCTTTCGCTTGCATAATCTAATTGTCTCTGGAGAATGATATGCTAATTTGGTATAATCCCGCTCATGTTTAATGCACTAATAAGGATAACATTTAATCATCATCATCTATGTTGCATAAGTGATGCGTTGGAACTCGGGAGTTGAATTTATGCTCGACCCCCGATTTTCAAGGCGTTACAAATCTCTATTCCTTCAGCTCCCTACTCTTACCTGTAAAAATATATATATAAAGGAAACCTTGAGCTACTAAGCCCAGTGAGTGCGTGTGTGCAGTGAAAATGCATGTTTTATGTCATGCTCATATCATGCACAGGCTTACTGGGCCGATAATAATAAAAGAAAGATACAATGCATGATGTCACTTTCCATGTTCTAAAATTTCCACATTTCCCAATTGGATCACCAAGGTTTGAAACATAGGTGGGACTCGCATATGATTGCTACCCACTTGCACAGGCTTTTCCACCGTGGTCCACTACAGAGGTGGGACTATATAATTCTTGGGCCGAACTAGTCTAACCCACTTGTGTTGAACCTCACTATTTGCTTAACAGCGAGAAGTCATAAGTCGCCTGACAAAATGATAGCGGACAATTTATGAGCTCATCACACACAACCTATCTTTGCTTGCCCATAAACAAGTCAGGTCGAACCTCTCAACCAATCGACACACGTCGGTGGGAGTCACCGCTTACTCTGGTATTTCGGCATTCCAGCGCTCTGTTCTTCCACTCGGTCTAAGCATTGGTTGTTCCCGATGGTACCAATCAGGGTTTATGGACTTTCACCCGGGGACCCTCTAATCATGTCCTATTGAATTACACATTTCTGGTGTGGTGTTCAACTCAAGTCATAACAAAGTATGTTTCATCACATTTACAATCATCGTATGCATATGTCCACACATAAGCATATCATATTTTTCAAGTTAAGCATAGAACGACCTTCCTCATATGGTCTCCTTATGAATTTAAGTTCCTCATAGGGGTCTCGTGTAATGCATTTTGTATCTAGACGATTCACATACTAATCATAGACACATCGTGTATCGCAACACAACCCACCGTGATTACCATACCAAGATATGAATAATTCACTCTCAATCATACAATGATACAACGACTATGAACCATGCATATGATATGGACATGACTTAGTCAATCTAAATCCAATCCGGGATTCATTCCGCTATAAGACTCCATGCCATAAGCATGCTTTTTCTCAAGAGTTAACTACACCAAAAGGAGGAAGGATAACTATTTCAAACAATTTGTCAAACAGGTAGCTGGCGGACTTTGTAAGGGACAAAGAGAGAAACCGATGAAAATACGTATGAATTTAAACAAAACTAAATCATCTCTATCATCCTATCTTCCATTAATAACCTAACCAACTAAATCAGAAAATTCAGAAATAACCTTAAAAAAATTCAGCAATAACCTAACCAACTAAATCAGAAAAACCAGTAATAACCTAACCAACTAAATCAGAAAATCCAGCAATAACCTAATCCTAAATTTAAAAAAAAAAATCTATTCTTCTAGAGGGCTTTTAAGTAATCTAATGCACATATATGCGTGCTCCTAATCTATGCACTCACTTGTAACAATCAGAGGATTGGATTTCAAACCCGGCTTCTGCTTCCTTTTCTTCTTCTTCTTCTTCTCAACTTCAAACTTAAGCTAGAAGAGAGTGTTGGAAATGGGTTGTTGAAAGAGGGTTTTTACGTTTATGAACTTGAAAACGGTTTTAAAATTGGCTTTTGTCTAAAAGAAGGGTTGGGAGGTGTTTTGTGATATTTTTTAGAAGTTTATGCTGATGGTAACAATAAAAAAATGTTATTTAAGTGATTTGGCATAAAACATTCCAAAGATTTTTAAAAAATCGAGGTCATTTGAATTATTTTATGAAAATATATATGTGCATATCTATTTATAACTTACAATCCAGGTGTCATATTGACATGTCGTTTTCGCCAGTAATTCTGTAACTCGACTATGGTCACAATGGTTAAGCTCTCGGACCTAACAGATTTTGAAAACTCTGTGATGGCCCACCGCCAGATAAAATAAGGACATAGTTGTCATTTCTCAGATTGTTTAATTTTGAGTCCGTATATTAAAATTCAGACATCGGGTTGAAATACAACTTGCGGCTTGATAACAGAACAACATTTTGATCAAGTCAAAATATTCTTGGGGCCAATGGACCTACAGTCAATGACTATCCAATGTACGAACCAGATGTCAGGGCCTCGAGTCTTACGGTGCATCATCCAATCCTTGCTGAACTAGGGTTATCTTGAACTTCTATAGTTCAAAACTATTTTTTCTGGAATATTTTTCAACATCGAACTTAGGATTAGAAGCCATTAATATTATGCTTTCATATTCAATCTACTTCTCAATGTTATGCTCTAATATCACTTGTTGGAGAACTGCGGAAGCACACAAAGATGAATCAAGTACTTTAATCACACAATCAAGTTCAAACACAAACGATCCAATTTTTACGTAGAAAAACTATTGCAGGAAAAAACTACAGCACAAAGTGACATATATGCACTATGAAAGCAGAAAATTACAAGAGATAGAATTAGAGATTACCCGATTCGAATAAGCCTCAAATCTCCCTTACAAGCCTTTAAAACCTTTGGAACAAATTAGAAAACTCTAAGATACTCCTTATTCCCGATTACACACATATATATAACCTATATGATAATCACAATCAAAATAGGAAACAAATCCCGCACTTACATAGTTCTGCGGCGCACTCGATGGCACCTTCGATGACAGTTCAATGGCATCAAGAAAGTTCCAAAACTGTCCAGCAATAAAACATGGAATTTCTAAATTTTTCCAATGGCATCGAGCATCCTTCAATGGCATCTTTGGACCTGTTTATTTACAGATTTAAGGCATCAACAACAGTCATATTTCAATGATCCGAACAATTTATGCTATTCGACCTGTAAAGGATGGAGGAAAGGAAAATTCTTAAATCAAACCATTTCAAATCTTTGATTATTTAACTCTTTTGCGTACAAGGCCGGCCCAACACTTGGGCTTGTGCTTAGGCGATCAAGGCCATGTCAACCCTGGCCCAACCTATTCCATGTTGATCAAACTCTAACGCTGGGAAATGAACTACTTTGCACATCCAATCGTTTGATCAGTGATCGATCAACCACATTTTTCAATATACAGATGGCCCACCTATGACACTCTAAATTCTACATTGGATCATCACTCATCCAAAATCCCATTGAGCTGACTCGACGGAGTTTCGAGTAGAATAATGGCACATATAGCCCGGCCGATGTAGAAAGACACATGACATGCTGTCATACATTTACAAGATCCTTGCCCTCCATCAGGGATGCCTCACCGTATAGATGCCCCAGCGCAATAACCAGACCAGTCCACTCATCAGGTGGTCTAGTGTACAAAATGGACGGCCGAAAAAAATGGTTCAACCATCCATGTTATTCCATAAACTGGCCCACCTGAAGAGTGTACCAAGTTGATTATTTGGAATGGCATCCACACAATGGGGTGTACCTGATTGACAGATCAGATCTTCTGAGTTTTTCACAATTCAATTCAATTGTGCATCCAAACAGAAGAAACTGATGGTGGAAACATGCAAAATCATGTAATAATGTCTTTTATAAAACACTTCCAATGAATAAATTTGAAAGAGAAAGGGAGCATACTCAATATGCCCATTTACATGTTTACAAAGGCCCAAAAGCATGAAATGATGCGTAGACTCCGTCGTTTTCCTCTCCTTATCTATACCCTAGAAAAGGAAGAGATTCCGAAGGCAAGCGCCTACAATTTGGACCCCATTTACAGCTGGGATATGACTTCAGATCTCTGATCGCCATCTGCAGTCGCCTGCACTTGTGCTGCATACTGCAAGTTCCATAGAACGTCTTCTATGGATGGACGAGCCGATGGTTCAGAACATATGCATTTGTTGGTTATGGAGATTACAATTGATAATGATTCTTGGGCAGACGTCATGAGAACTATCGGGTCCACAATGCGTTTCCGCCCATCTTGGCTATTGAATGATGAAGCCTGTAAAAATATAAGAAATAAAATAAAATCCCAAATTCAAAGATACAAGTTCGGTAGCTGAAAAAGAAATCAGTATACAAATGAATTTACAACTAACAATAACATACAGTGAACTGAAAACAGATTTATTTTTTTTAAGTTCGGAAAACAACCATAACGATTAAGGGCCCAAAATTACAAAATCACTGTACTATCAGCCCACACAACAAGATCTCTCTCCAAGCTTGGGAGGAGGAAGAAAAGTGGCCACAGCCATTTGAAATGTGTTCAAGATTAAACAATTTATAGATCTACCATTTTTTCTTCATATTAACGCATTTTGCAAGAATTCGAGACCAAAAATCTGCCTGCACATTAGATAGCAAGTGGGACACTTGATGTCGTTTAAAAAAACCAAATAAGCTACAGTATAGTCATTTCTCTCCATAAATATTTTAAGGAAAAGAAAGCCATAGGAGAACCGGGGTGAAACAAAACCGTATTTTTGACAAGCGGGGAAGAAGGAAGGCAATCTATCATTATTATTACAATTGAAGATGTCAATCTTAGCTCCTTTTCTTCTTTTTCTTTTTCTTTTTTAGTAACATGTTTCTCTAACAAAAATAAGAAATAAATCGTAAATGGCAGACCACTTCAAGGTGGAGAGCTACTTATCAAATACCTTATAGAGAATGGCTTCGAGATGCCTACTCTTAAAGAGCTGCTTTGACAAGGCTACCTCATAGAAATTTAAATGATTCACCAAACATGTTGCCATCGTTGTGCATAAGGTTACTATGAACTTGTCTTTCTAAATTCAAGATGTTAGGTACCTTTACCAATGTACCGAAAGCCCTAGAATGATAGAACACATTGAGCCTTAAACCATTAGAGTCACATTACCATGCTCCTCAACCAAGGACTGCAGCCCTGTCAACCTTGTAGTGGCTCTTACACTGGTACAAGTTTCCCTTTCCACCGGTGGCCCCTTCCAGAATTCAAACACTAAATGTGGTGTTGGCTACTGACTGTTCAATAACCTATGAACACGCCAAAGACACCAAAATTGATGGTGTTGGCTCCCGTACCAAATTTTAGGTAGCTATCAAATACACCAAAAGCCCCAGAACTAACGGAAAGTGTCAAGCTAGGCCCTCGAACCATTGGGGATCATAACACACCACCATGCTCCTCAGCCAACGTGTGGCACGGTGTGGCAAAACCGACTCTAGACTATGTCTTAAGTAGCCCTTTCCACCTCTAGAGGTGGTGGTGGCTCCATTACCAAATGTTAGGTACCTATCCACTACGCCAATTACTAATGGAATGCATTAAGCTAGGCCCTTAAAGCTAGTAGTGGCAATGGTGTAAGACTCCTATCAGGTGGGCCACACATGATCATCGGTTTAGATCTGACCATTGGATTATTCAGATTGACCGATTCAGTGGGCCCCACTTTAGTTGTGATCATTGTAAATAGGTTTGGGGAGGGACGCTTGAACCACTGTCCCTATACTCGGTTATTAAGCCAAATATGGAAACCAATGGTGTGGAGACCCTAGAGGGAGAAGTGTGATGGGTAAGCTTCTAGCCCTCTTTCCTATATATAGATGTCTTGGTCCCCTCACCAACACAAGAAAGAAAACCCTAGTCCCATTGAAGGTTCTCATAAAAGGGGTGAGGTGCGGAAGATCAAGATTCTTGTCGACTACAACAAGTAATCAGGAATGTCTTCCCAATCAGGTACGCTTTAAGATTGGATCTCCATTATTGATACATAGACGATCCATCAATTCTGCAATACGGGTATCATATTTGGTATCAGAGCCTATCTATGCATGAATGTGGTAGATTCTGGGTATTTAAGTTTTCCATCATCTCAGCATGTCAAGGATTCATAATCGGCACCCTCCTTTAATCCCTCACCATTCATATGCGGGGCCGGCTATGGTGATTGTTTTCTCTGGCTATGACAAAATCAGGGGTGAAAACGCACGTTCATATCGCCTCTCTAGGCCCGGTTTGGACACATTGGCTATGGCTGCGGCACCTGCAGAAACCCACCGTCTTCCATGGATTGGCTGCCATGGATCCCGTTGGCAGCTTTCTAGTACAAGCAGCGACAGACCCACCGTCTTCCTCTTTCACGGCTCTCGGCTACGATCAATGGTGGAATCTACCTCCATTAACGGCAGCGACGAAAACAAGGGTGAAAACCCTCAGACCATTTTCTTCACCCCTGTGATGGGAGTCGATCATGGGGCAACAGTGGCAACTGCTCTGCTGGTGATGGGGATAACACGAGGCGGGATTTTAGGCAGCATGAATTCTGGCGAGGTTGTCGAATTCCCAGGGCTGGTTGCGATTTTGGAGATCATGCAACCGCTATGGTGGAAGACCCGTCCCAAAAATTCGTCCATGGGGATGCGGCTGCTCTATTTGAGTAGGATTGGGGTTTTGGCAAACATGAGGCAACACATGAGGCTTTTGCATAGGCTTGTTTCAATGGGCCTACATTAGGCTTTTAATATGGCCCCATTTCCAGTAGTCTTTGGGTCCGATTTTGAGCTCGTTTGGATATATTCCATGCCCCATTTCATGGCCCACTAAGGTTTTCTTTGGGCCATTTGATGGATTTCTTGCATGGCTAGAATATGGGTTGGATTTTGGGCCTATTTTCAATGTGTTAGTAGGCCTATCCAAGGGCCATTTTCAAAGCTATTCTGGCCCCAACCAAATACTGGATTTTTTAAAAAATATTTTGTGGGACCTACCTTGGTAATTTGGGCCCTAATTTGGGTCTCATTCATGATCATTGTAGACCCAACCCATGGGTCCTAATGTCTTATCATTTTTTCTTTGGACCTGTAGGGTCCCACTTGGGTACTTGGGCCCATTGTCCAAGATGATGATTCTAGCCATTGTATTTTATTTTTTTACTTGGGCTATTTCAGTACAAATTGAAACCTAAATGATGGTTGGTAGGATCTAGTAATTCAATAAAAATGGTTAAATTTATAGGTTCTGATCTAACACAAATAGGGTCATTACCCATATGTTTGAGGCTAATATTGAATAGTTGACCATTAAGAACTCAATCCAACCATCACTTTAGAATATGTTTAAGCCTACGGGCGGTCAACATCAGCCATATTTTGGGCCAAATCAGAACCATTTCAGAATGGTCCATTATGGGCAGGGCCATGTAGCAATCCTTGGGTCTGGGAGTGGGGATTGGAGCTGGTTGTGTTAGCCACCAAAGTGACCTCAATCGGCGAAAATTTTTGCTTTTAGATTTATGTTTATGGAATTCAGTGACCATTCATATTATGATTGCATTTAGTTGCATTCATTTACATAGCGAGCGGTGGTCAAAACAAAGAGATATCATCGCTTGGTAGGATATAAGCGGGGTGAAGTGATTGGTGACGGTAATATAACTTTAAGATATTCATTTTGCCTAAAAGTGATGAACATCTTAGATTTATTTCACTAGTACTGGTCAGCTTCATGTTCAGTGGAGTCTCTTGTAATTCATAATTTCACCCAAAGGAGGAGTCATGATGATACACCGAGCTCTTGCTAAAATTTGATGACTATGGCCCATCATCATTTTGGGTCATTTGATTGAAGGCCCAAATCAATCAAATGTTTATACATACATAATGTTTATGGTTTACATTCATGTAGTATTATGTGGGACTTGTTCATTTATTAATGTGAGTGTTATGCTTCATTTGTCCAGCTATGACTGTTTCCAATGTTTCAAACCAATTCAATTCCATACCTTTGTTTACTGGGTCCAACTATCAGAAATGGAAATCGTCCGTTGAAATAGTCTTAGGCTGCATGGACTTGGACCTGGCCTTGGAGGGAGCCGAGCCTCCCGTTCC
Source organism: Magnolia changhungtana (assembly GCA_030180095.1). Classification (NCBI taxonomy): domain Eukaryota; kingdom Viridiplantae; phylum Streptophyta; class Magnoliopsida; order Magnoliales; family Magnoliaceae; genus Magnolia; species Magnolia changhungtana. The sequence goes on from JASAUF010000189.1 coordinate 1,534,289, forward strand.
ATCTGACTAGAGTACAGATTCAAAAAAGGCTTACCACAAGGCCTGGACCAAGTCGAACAAAATGTGTCTCAAGATCAATCAAATGTTTATACATGCATAATGTTTACGGTTTACATTCATGTAGTATTATGTGGGACTTGTTCATTTATTAATGTGGGTGTTATACTTCATTTGTCCAGCTATGACTGTTTCCAATGTTTCAAACCAATTCGATCCCATACCTTTGTTTATTGGGTCCAACTATCATAAATGAAAATCGTCCGTTGAAATAGTCCTAGGCTGCATGGACTTGTACCAGGCCTTGGAGGAAGCCAAGCCTCCTGTTACATCTGACTCGAGTAGGGATTCACAAAAAGCTTACTACAAGGCATAGACCAAGTCGAACAAAATGTGTCTCAAGATCATAAAGAACTCGATCTCTGAGACCATGCAGGGTGTCATGCCCAACACTGAGAAAGTCAAAAGAGTTCCTGACTGAAATAGGGAACCGATTCATAAGGTCGGATAAAGCTGAGCAGAGTTTGCTTCTGCATAAGCTAACTCAAGCCATCTATAACGGTCAAGGAAACATTAGGGAGTACATCGGTGGGTTGTTTGAAGTGGTGGCCAAAATCCGCGCATTAGGCCTTAAGATTGAGGATGAACTCCTGGTTTACTTAGTTCTGAACTCCCTACCTCCACAGTTCAGTCAATTTCAAATCAGCTATAATACACAAAAGGAAAAGTGGACATTGAATGAACTGATATCTCAGTGAGTTCAGGAGGAAGAGAGACTCAGAAGTGTTGCGCAGCACGCCAACAACGCAGTGAGCCTAGATCCAATCTTAGGCCTCACCCACAAATGATAAACAAGAAGAAATATAAACTAGAAATAGATCAAAGCAATCCAAACAAACCATGAGACAAGATATATGTGGAAAAACCCCAAACTAGGGTAAAAAAACCACGGATGCAAACTTCCACTATGAAGAACGAAGATTACAAGGCAATATACTAACCTCTCCCTTGGAGATACAGAGAAAACCTTTTTCTCACACCTTTAAATAGCTCCCCAATATTCACCTTAACCCTAGAATAGCCCTAGGGACCCCAATTTATAGTTTTGGCAACTTCCCTATTGCATCCCAGTTGCGAAAAGACTTGCGACACGAAATCCGCGCAACCTTGACTGGTAGCAGGCGGCCCCAGATGTGGCTCCACTTCTCAACAATCTTCCACTTGGAGACACATCGCCATAAACATGTCTTTTTCATCCGGAGTGCACCACCTCTTCGTCTTCAAGCCTAAAAACCAATCAAAGTTGAACAGAGCTTTAGCTTCTCCCTTGTGACCGCCTTGGTCAGCATATCCGCAGGATTTTCACTTGTATGAATCTTCTCCAGAGCAATCGATCCATCTTCCAGTAACGAACGTATGAAGTGATATCTGATGGCAATATGCTTGGTCCTTAAATGAAAGGCTGAATTCTTAGCCAAGTGTATTGCACTCTGACTGTCACTGTACAGCTTGCAATCTGTTTGCTTCTTACCCAACTCTTCCATAAAACATTGCATCCACACCATCTCCTTGCATGCTTCTGTAGCCGCAACATATTCTGCTTCTGTCGTACTGATAGATACTATCTTCTATAACTGAGAGACCTAACTGACTGCAGCACTTCCCAAAGTAAAGACATAACCTGTAGTGTTTCTTCTGCTGTCGATATCTCCTGCAAAATCTGAATCCACGTAGCCTTGTAGCTTGATTTCCGATCCACCATAACATAGCCCTACATCCTTAGTACCTACCAGGTATCTAAGAATCCACTTCACAGCTTCCCAATGTTCCTTCTCGGGATTGTTCATGAACCTGCTAACAACTCCCACTGCTTGAGCAATGTTTGGCCTCGTGCTCACCTAGCATACATGAGACTCCCTATAGCTGACGCGTATGAGACTTTAGCCATGTAATCCCGTTCCTCCTGCGTCTTTGCCCCTTGCTCCTTAGATAGCTTGAAGTGGTTGGCTAATGGAGTGCTAACCGGCTTAGCACCTCACATATTGAATTGATCAAGTACCTTGGCTATGTACTCTGCCTGTAACAACACCAGTTTCTTGTTTTCCCTGTCAAGCTTTATCCTCATGCCTAGGATTTGTTTTGCAGCTCCAAAATCCTTCATGGAAAATTCTCTAGACAGTTGTCTTTTGAGATCTGAGATGTCCTTCATGCTTGAACCGGCCACAAACATATCATCAACGTACAGAAGAAGGATGATGTACGACGTATCAAACTTCTTCAAATAACAACAGTGGTCTGCTTGACATCTCCTAAAACCGTTTCCCGACATGAAACTGTCGAACTTCTTGTACCACTATCTCAGGGCCTGCTTCAGGCCATGTAAACTCTTCTTTAGTCAGCACACCTTGTTCTCCTTTCCTGGTGTCACGTATCTTATCGGCTGATGCATATATATCTCTTCTTCAAGGTCCCCATGAAGAAAGGTTGTCTTAACATCAAGCTGCTCTAAATGTAAGTCCTCTGTAGCCACTATACTTAAGACCATACGAATCGTAGACTTTTTCACTACTAGTGAAAATATTTCAGTGAAATCGATACCTGCCTTTTGTTGAAACCCTTTCATAACCAATCTGGCCTTGTACCGTTTCGAACCATCGTGCTCCTCCTTCAGTCTGTAAACCCACTTGTTATGAAGAGCTTTCTTACCCTTTGGTAGAGTGACTAGCTCCCATGTACGATTAGACTCAAGAAAGTCGATCTCCTCATCCATGGCCTGCTCCCACTTAACTCGTGTATCTGACTGTAATGCCTCTTCAAAACATTCTGGTTTACCATTATCTGTCAGTAGTAGATAATATGAGGGTGAGTATCGGATCATGGGTCTCCTCTCCCGAGTAGACCTCCTCAATACCGGTGTCTGTAGCCTTGCCTCATAATGCTCCTGTGCATGATCATCTGTTCATACTTGTGTAACACCGTGTCGGTCAGTAACTCTTCTAACTCTACAAATTCTTTCTCCTCAGCCTTATTTTCATGCACACTGTCCTTATGCATTACTTTTTCATTAAAGACTACGTCCTTGCTTCTGATGATTTTCCTGTTTTCTGCATCCCAAAACCTGTAGCCAAAATCATGCTGCCTGTAGCCTATAAACGTGCACCTCCTGGACTTCGCATCCAGCTTGTTTCTGTGCTCCACATCAATGTGAACGTATGAAGTGCAACCGAACACTCTGAGATGTGCTAGGTTCACTTCTTTCCCAGTCCATGTTTCTTCTGGTAGCCTACCATCCAATGGTGCTGAGGGACTTCTATTGATGAGATATGCGGCAATATTTACAGCATCCGCCCAAAAAGTCTTGGGCAACCCTGCATGTAACCTCATGCTCCTGGCGCGCTCAAGGATGGCCATGTTAATGCGCTCAGCCACACCATTCTGCTGTGGTGTCCCTGGAATCGTTTTCTGATGTTTGATTCCATTTGCTACATAATACTCCTCAAACCTCTTATCACAATACTCTCCCCCATTATCAGATCTGAGACACTTTACTGTTTTACCTGTCTCATTTTCTACCATGACTTTCCACTTCTTAAATACATCAAATACATCAGATTTATGCTTTAAGAAATAGACCCATAGTTTTCTACTAGCATCATTAATAAAAGAAACAAAATAACGTGAGCCACCGAGAGATGATACCTGTGCCGGTCCCCACACATCAATGTGTACAAGCTCCAACAGATGCGTCTTTGGAGCGCGTCCCGTCTTCTTGAAGCTTATCCTCTTCTGCTTACCATACACGCAGTCCTCGCAGAATTCCAAGTCAATAGACTTCAGCCCTGGTAGCTTCCCTTTCGACAATAGCACTTTCATCCCCTTCTCACTCATATGTCCCAACCTCTGATGCCGTAACTGCCCATTCACTCCAGTTGATGCGACTGTGAGTGAACTATACGACCCTAAAGTCACGTACAAAGTACCTTCCTTTTTGCCTCGAGATATCACTAAGGCACCTTTTGTGATCTTCCAGGAATTACTGGTGAATGTCGTCACATAACCGGAATCGACCAACTGCCCCACAGAGATCAAGTTACGTTTCAAACTCGGTAGATGTCTGACATCCTTCAATTTCAAGACTGTTCCGTCTTTCTGATTGACCTGAACGTCCCCCTTTCCAACTATAGAAGCCCTAGCAAGTTCTACTATGAGAAACCGTTTTAGGATGATCTAGTAAGATTTGATTCACCATTTCCTTGGATATAGATAATAACGAGGACTCTCTTAGACTAAAACCTAAAGGGCAACCTTAGAAATAGGCAATTTGAGCCTTTCAATGATGGACATTCCCTAAGTTTTTAGAGTGATCGGTCTACAAAGATACTGAAATATAAACTGCGAAGCATTCGCGGCTTGACCCAATTCTCAATCCTGGGCGACTACCAATGCACTCACTGCTTGGCCGAGCAGAAGACCAGGATCCATCAGGATTCGGAAGGGATACGATGAGCTTTCTACCCTGGCCCGGTAGATGATCGATGTATCGAGATCAAGCCCACTATAACCGTCTCTCCGTGTTGGTCAAACAATGAAAACAGCTATCTTACTCTAAATAATTGGGGATTGTCGTCAAGACTCCAAATAGGTAAAGAAATAAATTGTAGCAAACCATCAGGGTATGAGAAATGGATAAAGAAATAAGTTTTAAGGGGGGTAGACTAAAATTAACCAGGCTAGTATATACCCTACCACGCGTAGAAACTCGAAATCAATAAAACTTAGGCAAAAGAAATAAGTAAATCTTTCCTTATTACCCTTAGGCAATTTTGGGGACGAAATTTTGTTTTAAGGGAGGTAGATTGTAACATCCCGGATTTTTGCCACTTGGAATTAGACGTCATTCGGCAATGGGTCAATCCTAACACCTGATTAACTTCTCAAACACTCAATTTAAAGGTCTCAAATTTCTTCTTCAAACCATTTTCCTGAAAACCTCATTTTTCCTTCACAAATCTCATCTCTCACTATCTTATCCTTCAAACTCATTTAAGTGCTTTCATGTTAGAAACAAATCTTGAAGTTTAGGTGAATATAACGACTCGGAAAAATTAGGTTATGAAATAACTAACCGAAAGCATGTTATAGGTTACCAAACCGCCAGATATCTAAAGCTTAGCGAATCCATCGACCAAGATTCACGATTCTACGAGAAAAGGTGCAGACTTTAGGTGTATAGGTTATGGTTTTCAACGCTTTCAATGTCATATAATGATAGATTCATGATCTGCATGCAATTGCACATGTAGAAAGTGCTGTCTGTTTTCCGTTTCGATTAAAGATGAAGAATATGAAATTTTACATATTCTAGGTATTTGTAGAAAGTACTGTATACGTATAATCTTTGGAAATGTGTTTGCCATGATTATTTGCTGTAAGAATATATTATATATGGATAAAATACTCATTTTTGTATTTCCTGTTTATATGGTGCTTTATAACATACTTTGTAACATGTTTTATGACATGTTTGTTAACATGCTTGACTTACTTTGTTTATTATGCTTTACTCTACATGCTTTGGAATATGGATTGATTGCTTTTGGGACTATGATTTTAGTCCAGACAATCGGTACCAGACTTGAGATCGTGGTTGAGATTCATTTCGCCACGTAGGATGTGTTTGACGAACCCGAGTCATACTTCAGTTGGCGACAGTGATTAGGCCACGCGAAGTGCTTATGCACTTCATGTCGTTCGATTGATTGTGCGCTCGAGCTAGTCAGGCTCGTCAAGTAACCCGATCTGTCTAATGTATGTTCACCATGTTTGGACGCTACTGCTTGAACCTAGGGTACCAAACTTACCAGTGAAATCCCTTTTAACCATAGTATCTCGATCCGTTAAGACTCATGAGCCGGGCATAGTGGTATGGGACACCGTGGTCGAGCTGTCGGCCTACGCTGGGGCCATGTGCCTCCCCGTAGTGACCAGTGAGCAACCAGACTCGTGAGCCGATTATGGTGGTATGGGAGACTATATTCGTGTTGTTGGCCTACATTGATAAGGTGATGGGGGAGTGGTGCAACGAATGCGAGCAACAGCCCTGACAGCCCTTTGTAGTGACCTCGAGCATACTCTGAATTTGCGGTGAGGCGACAAGTTTTGCCGCAGTGTATAAAGTATGAACTAGGCCTGCATCTGTATAGTGATGAACCGTTAAAGAGGTGATGGGGGAGTGGTGTAACCATTGTGCGTAACAGCCCTGGCAGCCTCTGCAGCGACCTAGAAATACATTATCGTATAAGATTAACTAGGACTGACGACCCTAGAATGGATCATGTTTAGGAATGATACAAGAGAGGTACCTTAGTTTCCCAATACTGCTGTTTGAAATGGACTAATAACTACTCGGTAATCATGCTCATCATCGCACCGCATGTGCCTGGTAGATGTGGAGCACTGAGGGAGGTATGCATCCGCAGACGTAAGATGATGTCGCATGAGGGTGGTTTGGCAAGGGCATTCATCATGACTACATTCATACTTGCATTAATAAGAGTATTTAGAATTGTTGATTGTACTGCTTTATCATTACTGCTTGACTGAGTTGATAACATGTTAACCTATGCCTTATTGTTCCACTGAGTTGATCACTCACTCCTACGTTACGGGACGGTGTTGTACACACCAACCAGATTTGTTGAGTTTCAGGTGATGGCGATGCCTATGAAGCAGAGTCGGACTACTACTATGATGTTGAGGAAGAGTTCTCCTAAATATAACCCTCTGACAGGTCTATGAAGACCTGGTAATGTATTGACGGGGCTATGGTACTTGGGATAGCAGACATTATACTTCCTCACATTTGGTAAATTTTAGAATTATACTTGTAATTATTTAACCTGGTAACTTTATCATACTCTGGAGAAACCACAGTTTTTATATTCTATATGTCTATCACAGTCTTCCGCTTGCAATTTAACTGTCTTTGGAGTATGATATGCTGTTTTGGCTTAATCTCACTCATGTTCAATGCACGAATACAGTCAACATTCAATCATCATTCATTTTGTTGCATAAGTGATGTTCTGGAACTCGGGAGTTGAGTTACTACTCGACCCCCGATTTTCAGGGCGTTACACCATCTTTGTCTTTCGGTCCCTTGGACTTCTTCTTCGACTTAGAACGCCCGTGTTTATTGTCTCCTTTGTTCAGCGATCTTCTTCTTCCTTCAACGTTTAGAGCATTCCCTGAATCCCCTGAAACTCCTGATACCTTTCTTCTAAATTTTTCGCTGAGAATTAGACCGGCCACATCATCAAATTTCAGCTTTGTCGACCCTGAAGAATTGCTCACAGCAATCACCAAACCATCCCATCTGTCTGGCAAACTGGATAAGATCAGTAACACCCTGACCTCATCCTCAAAAACAATGCCAACGGATTCCAACTGGCTTGTGACTGTATTGAACTCGTTTAGATGTTCAGCCACGCTCCCACTATCTAACATCTTCATGTTGAATAGTTGTTTCATAAGATGAACCTTGTTGGATGCAGAGGCCTTTTCATACATGGTGGCTAGGGCTTCCATTAATTCTTTTGTAGTTTTCACCTTGGATATATTGAAGGCGACGCTCTTAGACAAAGAGAGTCGGATTGTTCCTAAAGCCTTCCTATCCAGTAAAAACTATTCATCATCTATCATCTTTTCTGGTTTCTTCACTTTTCCTCCTAGAGGAACATAGAGGTCCTTCTGATACAAATAATCCTCCATCTACATCTTCCAGAAGACAAAGTTTGAACCATCAAACTTCTCAATTCTAGTTTTCCCATCTTCCGCCATCGCTCCCAATAGAACTAAACCAATAGCTCTGATACCAGTTGTTGCGCGGCACGCCAACAACGCAGTGACCCTAGATCCAATCTCAGGCCTCACCCACAAACGATAAACAAGAAGAAATATAAACTAGAAATAGATCAAAGCAATCCAAACAAACCACGAGACAAGATATACGTGGAAAAACCCCAAACTAGGGTAAAAAACCACGGATGCAAACTTCCAATATGAAGAACGAAGATTACAAGGCAATATACTAACCTCTCCCTTGGAGATATAGAGAAAACCCTTTTCCCACACCTTAGAATAGCTCCCCAATATTCACCTTAACCCTAGAATAGCCCTAGGACCCCAATTTATAGTTTTGACAACTTCCCTTTCGCATCCCAGTTGCGAAGGACTTACGACACGAAATCCGTGCAACCTCGACTGGTAGTGGGCGGCCCCAGATGTGGCTTCACTTCTCAACAAGAAGGTTGAGCAAGACATAGAGTGCACACCTAGTAACATCTAGTCAAGGACGAAAAGGCAATAAGAAAAGGAAGCATAATTCAGGAAATCGTTCTTCGAGTCATGCAGGTGGCAATCAGCCTAACTCTGAGAAAAAATCAAAGAAGAAAAAGCAGGGACCTAACGATGGCTGCTTCTTCTACAAGAAGCCTGGTCATCAAAAGAAAGATTACGCACAGTTTAAAAAATGTCTTGTTTCTAAGAGTAAGAATCAAATTTAGTCTATTTTGAATCTAATTTACCTTATATATCCACAGGCTCCAGGTGGATAGACTCTGGTGCAACTATTCACATATATAATTCCATGCAAGATATGAATCAACTCAATAAAATGATAAAAGTCGTCAGATCCGACCGTGGTGGTAAGTACTACAGAAGGTATGATGAATCTAGGTGTAATCCAGGGCCATCACTAGATACCTACGAGACTGTGGCATCATCGCTTAGTATACCATGCTTGGTACTCCAAAGCAGAATGGTGTAGCAGAAAGGCGTAATCGCACCCTAAAGGACATGATGCAGTCTATGATTAGTAATTCAATGTTGCCAGAATTTTTGTGGGGTGATGCATTGAAAACAACTATGCATATCCTAAATAGATCCCCAAGTAAGGCTGTAATGAAAACTCCATATGTATTGTGGACAGGGCGAAAGCCTAGTTTACAGTACTTTCATGTATGGGGATGACCTACAGAAGCCAAACCGTATAACCTTTGTGTCTTCGTGACATGTTCGGATGGACCACTTAAAGATAGGCACATGTGATCACATTAAACGTGCAATCTTCATACCACACCCCATATCCTTGATCCATGTCGTTAAGGCTATTCGTATTCGTGACTGTGATTCATCGCACTTCAAAATGTATAAATGCTGCGTTGACTACCACGATTTAATATCTGTATTCTTGATGCACCAGATCTAACAAGTGTTGCTCATAATTATCCAACGGTATTGTTTTGAAATTCAGTAGGGCGCCCATTAGGAACTTTCAAAAGCAAATGCGTTTTATAAAATTATTTTTCACAAATAAATTAAAATATTTTGTTTTCTTTCGAAGATCAGTGTAGCCCAAGTGAGAGAATGTAAGACTCCTATCAGGTGGGCCACACATGATCATCAGCTCAGATCTGACCGTTGGATTATTCAGATTGAGCGATTCAGTGGGCCCCACTTCAGTTGTGATCATTGTAAATAGGTTTAGGGTGGGACACTTGAACCGCTGTCCCTATACTCGGTTATTAAGCCAAATATGGAAACATATGGTGTGGAGACCCTAGAGGGAGAAGTGTGATGGGTAAGCTTCTAGCCCTCTTTCCTATATATAGATGTCTTGGTCCCCTCACCAACACTCGAAAACCCTAGTCCCATTGAAGGTTCTCATAAAGGGTGTCAGGTGCGGAAGATCAGGATTCTTGTCGACTACAGCGAGTAATCAGGAATGTCTTCCCAATCAGGTACGCCTTAAAATTGGATCTCCATTATTGATACATAGACGATCCGTCAATTCCGTAATACAAGTATCACAAATGGGTCAGGTCAACCCGCAAGTCAACTAGCCTGACCCACATTTGAGGTGGGTTTGTGCCAGGCTAAATAGATAGTGGGTCACGCTCGGGCTATAAACATGACCCATTAAGTAAATGGGTCAGGCTTGGGTTGAACCCAACCTAACCCAACCATATATATATATATATATATATATATATATATATATATATATATATATATATTATAATCAATGGCTTAAGCCAGACAATCCGAAACAAAATAAAATAGAAAAGTATAGATGATTTTATTTTTTATTTTTTTAAATTATGTAGGTACATATCCATTTTCTGGGCTACGTTGTGCACATCCATAGTGTCATATTCCATTCTTAAACTTGACTAGGGTTGTGGCGGGTTGGGTCTAGCCAATCGGGCTCAATCAATTTGCAATTAAATGGGTCGGGTAGGGCTTGATAATTTTCAAGTGGGTCAGCTTCGGTTGGAGGCTAATAAGTCGTGGGACAGATTTGGGCAAGAATTCTTGGTCCATTTAGTAAATGGGTTGTGCTTGGGCTGACCCTTACCCAGTCTAAACCCTGCCCATTGCCACCCCTACTTAAAACCATTGGGATCATAATACACTAGCAGCCCACTATGACAAAATCCACTCTAGCTTATGTCCAGGTCGCCCTTCCACCTTGTGGTGGCTCTCACTTCTCCAAAGTATCAATGTTCTTGCCAAGGAAAATGGAGGAGCTTAGGATTCTTTGCATTTAGGGCCATTGGAGGGTTTGTATACTCAATTCTTAGAGGCTTTTTTAAGGCTACTGTCCTTTGGAGCCACAGTTTAGATCATTGAAGCATGGTCACATATGTGAAAAATAGTACACAATTTCATAGTTCTACTTTTTCATACTTTTATCTTTTGTACAATAGTATATATAATTTCATATTTCGTATTTATTCTATAAGCCTAGCTCAAATTCTAGGAAATCTCACCAAATCCAACTAAAACCTGTCCTAAATAGGTTGATTTGTTGGGACTCACGGAATCACACAGAGGAATCAAACAAAGTAATCACAATCGCACAAGCAAATCCAACTGCCAACACTTCAAATTTATGCGGAAAAACCCTTGCGGGAAAAAACCACGGCACGAAACGATAATGCACTATGAAAAACAAAGTTACAAGAGATAAAACTTTACCGATTCGAAGCCCCAAAAGAAAAGGCCTAGCCTTTTCTCTCTCCAAAACCCTCTCAAACCCTTAAACACGTCTAACATGAATCCTAATCCCAATTACACCCAAATAAATAATCAAAACCAGAAATAGAAACAAATCGTGCAAAAACGCGCAACCCGTTGACCTGTCGAAATGCTTCGATCGGTCAAGTCGACCTGTCGACTAGAGTTTTCAACCTGTCGAAAACTCCGAAAACTGTCCAGAGAGTTTTGCCAAAAAACCGAATATTTTTTATATCCTTCGACCTGTCAACTAGACTGTTGACCGGTCAATGGCCCCTGTTTCAACATAGATTTGAGGCATCCGATTTTCAACATGATTTTCTCCAAATATCCATTATTTTGTCAAAGGGAACCCGTATGCACCCAAATCAAGCTCACATCCACCTGATCTGTGACTATCTCCTCTTGGAATGAAAACAAGGCAATTATTCAAGCCGATTTGCCCTCCCCCCTATATAGAAGGCCCCAAAGACTCCATGTTGGGACCCAAATACCTCCCTCACAACTTCTCAACTCAAAATCCAACTCAAAAGTCTCAAGACCATGAACTTTTTTTTCTTCGTTTCAAATCTCCTTACCATCTTATCTAATTTTCATCATCGCAAAACAATACACAGCAGCACCATCAAAACAGTCTTCACATAGTACCTCCATCGAAGGCCCCAAAGCCTCCATGTTGGGACCCAAATACCTCCCTCACAACTTCTCAACTCGAAATCCAACTCAAAAGTCTCAAGACCATCAACATTTTTTTTTTTTTACTTCGTTTCAAATCTCCTTGCCATCTTATCTAATTTTCGTCATCGCAAAACAATACACAGCACACCATCAAACAGTCTTCACATAGGACCTCCATAGCCCACTAAATTTTATCACATAGCCGCCTGATAATAGCCATTGTAACAGCACCAAAAAAGAAGAAGAAGAAGAAGAAGAAGAAGAAAGAAAAGAAACCACCCATCATCAAAGCACCTTCCATGATTGAGAAGCAGAGACGGCAGATTTCAATTCGACAATTCTAGGAAGCTTTCAAACTCAATTATATTGATCCATTTATTTATGGAGCTTTGCTCAGCACACATGCATATGCAATTAAGCTCATCTACGTGCCACAAATGTGCTAGAATGGCACATAGGTGTGACATCCATTCCATCTAGCAGGTCCACTCAGCCTGTTGGCCCTATAACTGGAAACAGGTGGATGTGTTTGAAAACTTCAGCCAAGATTTTCATAGCCATACATTTGTTTTGCAAACTGCAGTCCCCCTGACCAATGGATCAGTTTCATTCGTGGGCAAGGGCATCAATATAGTGGTACCTTTCTGATGGATGGATTGGATCTCGGACCTATCATGACATGCTGGCACATGCGGTGTGCACATGAGCTTTATTGCATATGCGTCTGTGCGTGCTTAGTAGAGCTCTTATTTATGTTATTGTTATTAGTATCCGCAAAAGTAATTTCAAGCTAGGAGAGTCATTTGATGTTATCCAAATTACTGGAAATTAGTTTCTGATTCAAAACTCACTGGAAGTAACTTTTTTTTATTTTAATCTGGTTCAGATTTGGATTCAGTTGAAAAGTTTCAATCCAACCTCAAATCCAGAATTAACCACTGAATTGTCCTTTTGTTTCTGAATTATGGTCTTCTCCGATTACAGATTTTTAATCCATCTTTATAGTCAGATTTAATTGCTCTCTCGAGAATTAGATGTAACCAACTGATTTCAGTTGCTAACCCCTAATATGTTTTGCTTCAAATTCCAATTGTAGATTTTGGGTCTATTAGGTATGAGTTTAATTTCTGATATTTTTAGTTTTTAATTCTTAATTCGTTCTAATCCATTCTCATATTTGAATTTAACCACAGTATACCCAAAACCTAAACTGAATTGCTGACCCTTTTATTTGCCAGATTCTTCATCAATTAAGACTTGAATTCGACTGTTGTTCTTAATTTATTTATATTTGAAATTAGCTGCTGGTTTCAGTCGCTGTTTCATCCAATTAGAGTCTGAGAAAAGTTGTTATTTTTCTTTTCAAATTCTCTTTATACAATCTGCATTTTAGCTTCATATTCATCGCACATCGTTGCCATCAATTTCTTTGTTATTTATATGGCACACTCCAGTGGTACTGGCCTGATGTGGGGCCCATGCGATGCATGCATGGCATCCAACCCATCCATCAAATGCGGCAGCATATGTTACCCCCAGGTGACAAAATTCAGGCCAATCCATATGTTAGATGGACACACCACAAGAAACAAGTTCAGAAGAGACGCCCACCCTTGATTTACGTGGGCGTCTAACCATGTTGTTTATATAGAATCCAGGCCATTTGGATACTTCATCTGGCATGGATGAAGGGTCAGACCAAAAATCAGGCCAGTTAGCAGCCAGGTGAGCCACGTTGAAAATCGAGGTGGATGTTCCCTCCTGTTTGTTCCCTATGTTGTGGCCCACCTCAGTTTTGGATCGATTTGATTTTCAGGACCTAGGTTTAACATAAGGTCACACATCTAATAGACAGTTTGGATTTAGTGAATACATCCCATGTGCCCCACATCTTCCCAGTATCACCAAAGCTTACAGTCAAGGTATTTAGTAACAGAATAAGTGGCCATAACGGCTGTTATGGCCATTTTTTAATAGTATTGACCCCATACTGGTTCCCACCATTACTATTATGTAACCGTTTTTTAATACCTTGCTTATAACTGTACTGGTACCACTAGAGTGCACCCATATTCATATTCCAATTTATAATTTTCTCGTTTAAATTTATCCAAAAGAATCATTTTAGATTAATTTCAGTTATACTGCCTCCAAATTATAATTCAACTTATGTTGAAAATCCGCGGAAGCAAACCCCGAATTCGGATCACACGAGATTAAGCAAATGTAAACAAAGTAATCACAAATGCACACAACTTTTACATGGAAAACCCTCACAGGAAAAAACCATGGCACAAAGCGACAGTGAATCACTATGAAAGCAAAAGGTACAAGAGATGGAATCACTTACAATGCTCGGAAAACCCTCAGTTTCACCTCCCCAAACCCTAGAATTGATTAGCCCACGATTGGAATAGCTTAGCATACCCGAATCCCATAATTACACCCATATATATAGTGTCACACCCAAAATAGGAAACAATTTGCATACTTACGCAGTTCCACACACGCCGTCAATCAATCGACCCAATAGTGCAATCAATCAAGCAGATCATCAATCAATTGAGCACACATGTTCGACTGATCGAATATGCTCAAAACAGTCCAGAGAGTTTACATATATTTCCAAATTTCTGTCTATCAATCGACCCGACAGTTCGATCGATCTAGACTGTGCAAAATTGTCCAGAGACCAATCTGTATAATTTGGGGCTGGCTCGATTGATCGAACCCCTGTTTCGTGTACAAATTTAAGACATCTCATAACAACTTATTCACTACAGGTTTACTTTTACATGCCCAAATCTTTGTAGTTTGTTGTGAGTTGTGAATTATTTGATCAATTCATTATAATATGTTTTGTAGTCCATACATAATCCAATACTCAGATTCATCCTTGTGATTTCCAAGTTCCAATGTAATATTCCGCTGAAATTTTAGATCCTTAAAATGGTATAACCTATATTTTAACCATAATTCCTTATTTCCCTAGTTAGTACAAATATTGGCTTCATTATCTCACATACTTCATTGACTTCCCTTAATTTTAGGCACAAATCTCCTCTTAAAAAATTTAATTCCCCTTGGCTTTCAGTAGGAACCGAGATTCTCCCTTGAAAGATTTGGGCTTCCTGGGAATCGTTTTCCTTTTTCTTTTGTTTTCTTTTTTGTCTTTTTTTTTTTTTTTTTTTTGGCTTTCTAGTTGCAATACATTGCTTATTTATATCCTATATGCATGTGAACATAACTGTTTTTCACAAAAAAAAAAAAAAAAAAAAAAGGATACTTTCGTAGAACCTTAAGAATTACAATATCAGTCATATGTTTACTATGATTTTAAGAAATTCCAATATTATATAGAAGTGTAGCACTTAATAATTAGAATGTATTCATTTTACAATACAAATTCTAAGAAACATTACCATGAAATTGTTGGTTGGCTCTTTCGTTAAGAGTGTCACCTTTTTGGGGGAGGTGGGTTCAACTCCCACCCTGTTATTTATACTTCTAAACTCATTGACTGTAATGAACCTATGTAATAGACTATTAGAAAGTGCTTGATTGTGATCAACCTATGTAATAGCTTATTACATTGCCCATTGGGAGTTTTGTGCTCTCATTGCTGATCTCGAGCCTAGATAAATGAGGGTTGCATTAGGTTGGAAGCCGGCTTCAAACTTATGCCATAACTTGCATCACATGAATTCGAACAATATGACACTCCAAACTCATGCTAGGGCGTACCGAAGTTATGGCCCTTCATGGAGTGTGATGACAGGACAAGATTCATGGAGCCGACCCCAATTAATTAGCATAGAGATGAGGACATCTGAGCAACATACCATAGGAGGGATGAGCCAATCTCCTTGTGGCTAAACGACCATTACATGGGGCCCACTTAGCCCAATTTGCATTCCTAGCCACATTGAAGACCCCGCACTGGGAAGATGTACATGGGCTGCATATAGGAGCTTGATGAACACATTGGACCGTTGGATCGAGTGGACACGATGATTGGACCGTTGGATCATCATCATCAAACATCTTGATCATGGACCCCTATGGGCCACGAAATAGTTGTTTAGTTTGTTTACATGCTTCGTTATTTTTTATATAGCTCATATTTGTGTTGAGATTAGGGAGTTGGCAACAACTTTTAATTCATTAAGCATCTTTATGTTGAGAATCTTACCTGAGAGTGCCTTTTTATAAAATGTCTTTTCTGAAACTATAAAGGGTTGGACATCCCCACCCTAGGCATGATGCATGTTATGAATGAAAGAGATTTCTCTCCTTTTGCTTTGAGATTGAGCAAAAAAAAAAATCCACCCTATGATTGGATTGGTGGTGCGAAACCACGAGGAGTGATTCCCTAGTTATCTTTTCTACTTTTCTCTCTTCTCAACAAGGTATTATCTTCCTTCTTCTCTCTTTTTTTTTTTCTTTCTTTACTTTCCCCAATCTCTCTCTTCTTTGATTTTTCTCGTCTCCCTAGAACCCACATGCAATCAAACCTTAATCCATCCAAATCCCTACCTAACCAAACTCTAACCCATCCACCCCAAACCAAACCACCTCGGGCCTAAACCCATGTCTGTACAGCCATAATGACACACATGTGGGGTAATCCGTACGGACGATTCCCTTCCCCCTTGTCCCTCTTGCTTCGTCACCTTCATTCCCCTCGATTCATTGTCCCTTATTTCAATCTTAACTCTAAAACCCTACTTTAGATTTTAGAATCCCAAACCCTAATCCACAAACCCTAATTTTCAAAATCCTAATTCTCCACCCCTGGATTATCAAAACCCTAGATATCCAATTCCAAAATCCCCATTCTTTCCAAACCTAAATCCGCAAAATCTGAAAATCCCTTGTCCTAATCATAAATCCCTAATTCCCACAAACTAAAACTTATATTCCCAATTCTAGAAACCCTTGGTCCTAAAACCCTTAACCCAAAATCTGAAACCCTAACCCTCAACCTCCCAAAACCTCAACCTTAATGTTCCAACCTTAATTCCTTTAACCCTACATATCCCAAACCCACTCCTCACATTCCCTAGCCTTTAACCGCCCTAACATGTCAAAACTCATAGAAGACACATAATTTCCATTGAAGTTAGATTTAACCCTGTGCTAGGATGGGGGTTTTATCTCCCATAGGTCCTGGTCATAGGGGTGCACATGGAAATGGTAGAACCGGTAAACCGAACCAGAACCGACCGAACCGTACAGTTCTAAAGTGCGCCAGTTCCAGTTCCAAAAATCAAATAACCGATTAGTTTGGTTCGGTTCTCGGTTTGGGGGTATGTAGAACCGAACTGTGAACCGAACCAAAGAACTGAACTGTGGATCCGAACCGTGGAACCGAGCCAAGAACCGGACCATATATTTAAAAAAAATAATAATAATAATAACAATAAATAAATAAATAAAATCTAAACATTCATTCCCTTCAGTCTTCACGCCGCCCCTACTGCAGCTGCCCCCATCCATTCTCCTCTCTCTCTCTCTCTCTCTCTCTCTCTCTCTCTCTCTCTCTCTCTCTCTCTCTCTCTCTCTCTATCTTGCTGGTTTTCTCTCTCTCTCCGGATTATAAAAAGCCTAGAACTGTACAACCGATCCGGTTTTAACGGTCCGGTTCCAGTTCGGTTCTAGGGTTCTAACGGTCCGGTTCTGGTTCCAATTTTCCTAGAACCATTAGGAACGGTTCAGTTTTGGTCTCACCCCAGAACCGAACCGAATCGACCCGTGTGCAACCCTACCTAGTTAATCAGTAATTTAAGATATTCGCATTGAGGGGCTGTCATAGGCTTGAATTTGGACATGTCATGAATATGAAATTTCTAAATTTATGATAAATTAACTTTATTTTGTTGTTCCATTGCTCTAGTTAATCTGTCTTTCAATTTTATGGCATCATATTAGGTTAGATCATTCCGTCCCGCGTCACATAGGGCCCCTAAGTGATGGTGGTGGTGGTGGTGGTGGTGGTGGTGGTGGTGGTGAATACAAAGTTTATAACATTATACATATATACACACACAAATACATATTATGAACAATTACTAAACACTTTGAACTTGTAACTTTTCAAAAACATGTTTCCCAGCTCCTGTTTCGTATAACTAAGCCCATACATATCCACGCTTTTACAAAAGAATTAATCACCTAGTACTCAAGAGAAGCCTCCATCATGTATGTGGTTTACAAATGATGTGGTGCTGGTAGATAAGATTGGTGGGGGCAAATGCTAAATTGGAGGCTTGGTAATGCAGGGGCATTTTCATACTGGTCTCGAGTGGGGTTGCCTGTGGGAGAAGGGGCACACTCAGGGTGGGCGGCCCGTGTGAGGCGAGTGGCTCGTGTGAGGCGTTACTTATGTGATTTAGGGCCCACGAGGGGGGTTCGGCCGAGGTCCTAACCCATGAGATGTGGGGCTGGGCTATGAGATAAAGGGATTGATTCGCCATGCTCTAATAGTTCGAGCTTTTAGAGCAAGTGATTAATTGTCCCGCATCAAATTGGTATCAGAGCGGGAGGTCTCGTGTTCGAGACTCCTCACTAAGGATAATTAATGCAGGGCCATTTTCACCCCGGGCTCGAGTTCCAAGTCTAGAGGCTTAAAAATAGCCAAACCCCAAACAATATTTGGAATGCAACTTTAATAGGATAGTTTCTTTTGATTTGCTAATATGAATAATTATAAAGGAAAGGATTTAATTAAAATCAATTGCCAAGAGATTCCTCACAGTGCCACTTGTTTCATTACCTTGGCTCTATAATTCAAAGGGTTAAGAGATTGATAAGGATGTTCTGATATAGTTAAGTGGAGAGGTGCCTCTGGAGTTCTCTGTGATTGTTTCATGGTAGTGATACTCAAAGAGTTGATTTATAAGACTGTTATATGATCGGCTATCATTGTTGTCACGTGCAGTCACATATTTATGCATTGATCGCATATGCAATCATTGCATATGCGATCAGTGCATATATGTGATCACATATATTGCAAAGGATCGCATACAACATATGCAATCGCATATGTGCCCAATGGTCAGAAATCTGACAGTTGGGATTTTTTTTTTTTCAAAATCCAAACTTTTTTCCTATAAAAAGGCATTCATACCCCTCTATTTGCATTCTACATTCACTCAAACTCCCCCTCTACTCTCATACTTTCAAATATTCAAATCCGCCATTCTCTCTTACATAATTACATTCTCCATCTTTCAACTCTCAAGTTCCAAGTCTCCAAGGCCAAAGGAAGATTCAAGTTCAACATTCAAGCACTCTCTTACATACATTCTTCATTTCTTTTAATTCTAATCTTTCTTTTCAAGGAAGATTCAAGTTCAATCTAGTGCTCAAGTTTCAAGTTTCAACTATTTGATTCAAGCACTCTCTCTTACATACTATAACATCCCGGATTTTTGCCAGTTGGAATTAGACGTCCTTCGGCAATGGGTCAATCCTAACACCTGATTAACTTCTCAAACACTCAATTTAAAGGTCTCAAATTTCTTCTTCAAACCATTTTCCTGAAAATCTCATTTTTCCTTCACAAATCTCATCTCTCACTATCTTATCCTTCAAACTTGTTTAAGTATCTTATCCTTCAAACTTGTTTAAGTGCTTTCATGTTTGAAACAAATCTTGAAGTTTAGGTGAATATAACGACTCGGAAAAATTAGGTTATGAAATAACTAACCGAAAGCATGTTATAGGTTACCAAACTGCCGTATACGAAAGCTTAGCGAATCCATCGACTCCGTTACGATTCTACGAGAAAAGGTGCGGACTTTAGGTGTATAGGTTATGGTTTTCAACGCTTTCAATGTCATATAATGATAGATTCATTATCTGCATGCAATTGCACATGTACAAAGTGCTGTCTGTTTTCCGTTAAAGATGAAGAATATGGAATTTACATATTCTAGGTATTTGCAGAAAGTACCGTATACGTATAATCTTTGAAAATATGTTTGCCATGATTATTTGCTGTATGAATATATTATATATGGATAAAATACTTGTTTTTGTATTTCCTGTTTATATGGTGCTTTATGACATGCTTTATAACATGCTTTATACATGCTTATGACATGTTTGTTAGCATGCTTGAATTACTTTGTTCATTACGCTTTACTCCACATGCTTTGAATATGGATTAATTGCGATTGGGACTATGTTTATAGTCCAGACAATCGGTACCAGACTTGAGATCGTGGTTGAGATTCATTTCGCCACGTAGGATGTGTTTGACGAAGTTGGCGACAGTGATTAGGCCACGCGAAGTGCTTATGCACTTCATGTCGTTCAATTAATTGTGCGCTCGAGCTAGTCAGGCTCGTCAAGTAACCCGATCTGTCTAATGTATGTTCACCATGTTTGGACGCTACTGCTTGAACCTAGGGTACCAAACTTACCAGTGAAATCCCTTTTAACCATGGTACTTCGATCCGTTAAGACTCATGAGCCGGGCATGGTGGTATGGGACACCGTGGTCGGTCGAATTTGTCGGCCTCTACGCCGGGGCCATGTGCCTCCCCCGTAGTGACCGGTGAGCAACCGGACTCGTGAGCCGATTATGGTGGTATGGGACACTATATTCGTCTTTGTTGGCCTACATTGATAAGGTGATGGGGGAGTGGTGCAACGAATGCGAGCAATGACCGACAATGACCCTTTGTAGTGACCTCGAGCATACTACGAATTTGCGGTGAGACGACGAGTTTAGTTTGAGCCGCGAGTGTATAGAGTATGAACTAGGCACATGATCGTATAGTGATAAACCGTTAAAGAGGTGATGGGGAGTGGTGTAACCATTGTGCGTAATGACACAGCGACCTCTGCAGCGACCTAGAAATACATTATCGTATGAGATTAACTAGGACTGACGACCCTAGAATGGATCATGTTTGGGAATGATCAAGGAGGTACCTTAGTTTCTCAATCCTGTTTTTTGAAATGGACTAATAACTACTCGGTAATCGTGCTCATCATCGTACCGCATGTGCCTGATAGATGTGGAGCACTGAGGGAGGTATGCATCCGCGAACGTAAGATGATGTCGCATGAGGGTGGTTTGGCAAGGGCATTCATCATGACTGCATTCATACTTGCATTAATAAGAGTATTTAGAATTGTTGATTGTACTGCTTTATCATTACTGCTTGACTGAGTTGATAACATGCTAACCTATGCCTTACTGTTCCACTGAGTTGATCACTCACTCCCACGTTACGGGACGGTGTTGTACACACCAACCAGATCTGTTGAGTTTCAGGTGATGGCGATGCTTATGAAGCAGAGCCGGACTTCTACTATGATGTTGAGGAGGAGTTCTCCTACATGTAACTCTCTGACAGGTCTATGAAGACCTGGTATTGTATTGACGGGGCTATGGTACTTGGGATAGAAGATATTACACTTCCACACATTTGGTATATTTTAGAACTGTACTTGTAATTAATTAACCTGGTAACTTTATCACACTCTGGAGACTCACCACAGTTTTTATATTCTATATGTCTATCACAGTCTTCCGCTTGCAATTTAACTGTCTCTGGAGTATGATATGCTGTTTTGGCTTAATCTCACTCATGTTCAATGCACGAATACAGTCAACATTCAATCATCATTCATTTTATTGCATAAGTGATGTTCTGGAACTCGGGAGTTGAGTAACTACTCGACCCCCGATTTTCAGGGCGTTAGACATACATATTAGTATTGCTACACTTCTACATCTCTATTTCATTATCTCTCTCTCTTTCTCTCTATTCTCTCTACATACATTACATATGTTACATAAAGTCATAAACATTCTACATTTCCCCCCCTTTCTATAACGTCCCAAACTTTTCAATACCGGGTGTTGAAAGTCCGCGAACAACTTATAAGGAATAACATAATTGTAAAACTACTCCATTTCTTGGCAACACAGGCAGCTTAGAGCCTTAGAATTAACCCAGCCTTTAGGCCGGAGCTTAGCATGAGCCAACAAGGCGAAACAACGGAAAGGATCCCTTGAATCATCAAGGTGGGCCCCACTTCGCGTGGCAGGTGTACACAACAAGAGTACACCCGCGGTGTATCGAGCCAGGAAGATGGTCAAACCTGGTTTGATCCGCAGAATCCAGAAACCGAAGAAGGAAATCCTTCTTCCCGAAGTTCCCGCGGCGAAAGAGTTTGAACAAAGGGTTGCGGGCGGCTTCTGTGGGCCACCATCTCGACTTGTAAGCTCGATTTGAACCATCCATTTGAACGGACAAGGGGTTGGATCAAGACCCAAGCAAGCTTGGTCAGGGACACGCCAGAGATCGCCATCTACCTTGTTGGACACCCGAACCACCACCGTGCAATCAACTAGGTAGGCCGCACTGACTGTAAACCAAAATATCCCCTCCTAAGCCTAGATCTCGACATGAAGCTGATGGAAGGAGTGGATTCCTCAAGCACCAGAGAATGCGGACCCCACTGATAACGCGAAACTAGATTGTCCGCAGCAATACGCAGGAAACAGATAGTCCGAGCGACCTGGATGCTCCGGCATGATGGATGACCCACCCATGGATCAAAATGCCGATCCAGACCGTCCAAACCCCTGCAAAGTGGATTTCAACCATTCCCAACAAGTCGGATTGGTGGGACTGGACGGTCAGCCACTCCAAATCCAGATCGAACGCAAGCCTTCTCCGCACTTTTGCCGCGCAAGAACGGGGCTGCGTAAAAGAAACCGGGCCTGCGAAAGACATCGCAAGAAGGATCTGGAAGACGCACAACAACCTATAAATAGGTGCTCTGTCCAGTGTCTGGAGGAGGTACTACAAGAAGAAAGGGGAGAGAGAGAGAGAGAGAGAGAGAGAGAGAGAGAAGGGGAGAAAGATCTATAAAGAAGGGTAAGAAACGGCTCATTTGAAGTTCAAATTGAATCCAGTTCGGCCGATTCGGTGTCGCCGACAAAGAAGGAAGAAGGAGGTTCACGTCAGGTTCAAAACCAATCTTCCCTTTGAAACTTTCAGATTTTCGTTTTCTTTCCTTGCAATGGTGGTGGAGATTTTCCACAAAGACAAGGCCGAGTCGTGTATAACACAAGTCAAACCTCAACCAAGAATTCTACTCGATTTAATTAGGAATAATATTGGTATGAGTAAGAACTTAGCCTAACACTGACGACGTTCTAAATAATGGAATTAGGATAAGGTGGTGCTGGGTTCAACACTATTGACAGACAAAATAGAATAACAACACTTGAGGTGAGGGTTTTATCCTTTAGGCTTACATTAATTTAAGTTATTATATTTTCCTTGCCCTTGCATGCTATCCTGTCGTTTTATCTCTCCTTTACATGCTTTCATGTTATTCTACCTTGCCTTAACATGCCTTCTGTTACTTTGAATTCTTCCTGCAATTATATGTTTTACCATCAACTATTTGCCCTTTGAGAATATTGTATAATATTGCTTACAAGTGATCCTTCTGAATTTATGTGGGGCCTTGGATACAAGCCTTGCCCTTGCCCTACCAAATATATTTGAGTTGGCCCTGCCACTCATCTCCTTATTGAGTTGGCCATTGCCACTCTCCTTATTAAATAATCGGCCGTTGCCGCTCTTCTATTTATTGAGTTGGCCATTGCCACTCTCCTTATCAAAGAATCGGCCGTTGCCGCTCTTCTATTTGTTATGTTGGCCATTGCCACTGTTTGAGTTGACCATTGTCACTCTTTTCTATATTGGCCTCGTGCTATTTATTTTTAAAGGGCTTGGGCATGTGTCTTGATATTCCAGAACCTCCATGATTCAGTTTATATTCTCTATAAGCACAAGTACTATGTTGGGAATCCCTCTTCTAGCAGTCGAATAAATATCGTGGACATAATGCGTTTTCGGTAGCAGCCCTAAGGCGACACGTAATTCCATGTTTCATGGGTAGTGGTGCACGAATCGATGTAAGTAATTCGCAATGCGTGTTACATCACTTCCGGGGTTGGATGTCGCAAATAGTCGCTCTATGAACAAATCGTTTCACGTAATTCATCCAATCATGTGTTGTGTTTATCTTGGGATAACCGTATAAATCCATGTTAAACGTGGGACACTCCGACGAATCTCCGTAGTATGGGATGCGGGGCGAATCTGATAACTCTAATCATATTCCACATTGTGGCGATCGCTAAGGGTGATGAATCGCTTATACTTTGCTAGGCATGCAACTCATGTAGGTTGTTTGCGCCAGTGTTCAAGTTGTCAGTATCGCTACAAGTTTCGCTGGCCGGAGATAAAGATATAATATCGTTATCGCCGATAACCGGAAATGCAAGGAAAAATGGGGAAACATAGAGAAAATGGTGGAATTTTTCAGTGAAACTTCAGGACATGCCTAAATACACATTTACATATTCAGGAATAAAAAAATTGCAAAAAGAATGCACTAAATAAGAAGTTTCCATTTAACGGGAACAAGGCATGCGTTGTCGTAAGAAATCACTCAAATAGTAACCAAAATGAGTTTATATAATACAAATGTAAGCTTATAACAATGAAGACATGCAAAAGTAAATTAATTATAAAAAAAAATACACATTTCTGGTCATATTTCATCCCCACATAGAATGATGGGGTGACTCGTAATCATTGTCCGGATCCCGTGGCAGTTGAGAGTACCACTGTTGCCCAACATGTTGGGCCCACCATATATGTGCGTGGGTTATCCACGCCGTCCATCCGTTTTTTCAGCTCATTTTAATAATCGTTTCGAAACTTGAAGCATGTCCAAAGCTCAAGTGGACCACACCATATGAAACAGTGGTAATAATGATTTCCATAGTTGAAACCTTGGTAGGGCCTACAGTGATGTTTATTTGTCATCCAACCCGTTCATAAGATCACAAAGACATGGATGAAGCAAAAACACAAATAACAGATTGATCCAAAACTTCTTTGGCCTCATGGAATTTTAAACGGTATAATTTCAATTCACATTGTTTCTGTGGTGAGGTCTACTTGAGATTTGGATATACTTAGTTTTTGGGCTAAAGCCCTCAATTTATCTGATAAAATGGATGGACAGAGTGGATAAAATATGTAAATCATGGTGGACCCCACATAAATTACTCAGTACGCAATTACACGACACGTGCTACGGACATGGATTAGCTATGATGGGTTGAGCAGCTAGACTTGCTACTAAAGTGGCGTCGAGCAGTTATGTGGCCCCACCATGGTTTATGCTTCATATCCACACCGTCCAACCATTCGAAGATATCATTTTAGTTTACGGAATAAAGAATGAGTCAGATTCAAATCTCTAATGGACCACACCACATGAAAACAAGAATGATTGGATATCCACCATTAAAATCCTACTAAGGCCCACTGTACTATTTATTTGACATCCAATATGTATGATTAGGTCATACAGACCTAGATGAGGGGAAAAATCAAATATTAGCTTGATCCAATACTTTTATGGGCTCAAAAAGTTTTTAATGGTCTACGTTCATTCAACATTGTTTCCTTTTTTCTTTTTTCATTTTTTTTTTTTTTACACACACCACCACACACTCACGCCATAGTGGGATTTCACTACCTATGTGTACTCGAACCCTCGACCAGGTGTTGAAACTCGCAAGAGTCTACCACCAGAGTAAGAGCAAGGACCCAACACTGTTTCCTGTAATGTGGTCCACTTGAGATTGGGATATACCTCATTTTTGGTCTCATATCCTAAAATGGTCTAGAAAAATAAATAGACGGTGAGGATACAACACATACATCATGGTGGAGCCTACAAAACTAGGTGACGTCACCTCGGCAGCGAGTCTCCCTACTCAATAGCTAATCCGCATCCCGGACGGTGATTTCCTTCCTACATTGAGATGCTACGTGGGGCCCATCATAATGTTTTTAAAAAATCCACCCCGTCCATCCGTTTTTTTAGATCATTTTAGGACATCAGATAAAAAATCATATGGATCCAAAACTCAGGGCAGCCGCACGAGAGAAAATAGTGGAGATTCAGTGACCACCATTTAAACATAATTGACCACTCATTTGGGCCCACATTGAATGTATGTGGTATATCCACGCCGTCCATCCGTTTTTTCATCAAAATTAAGGGGTTGAGCCCAAAATTGATTCATATCCAAAGATTAAGTAGATCATACCACTGGAAATGGTGGGGATAATGATTTCCACCGTTGAAACCTTTCTAGGCCCCACAGTGATGTTTATTTTTCATCCAACCTGTTCATAAGATCATACAGACATGGATGAAGGGAAAACACAAATATAAGCTTGATCCAAAACTTTCGTGGCCCTCCAAGTATTTTTCAATGGTAGACATTCAATTCAACTGTTTCTTGTGGTGTGGTCCATTTGAACATTGGATATGCCTCATTTGTTTTCCTAAAGGCCTACAATTATCTATTAAAATGTATGGACGAAGTGGATAAAATAAATAAATCACGGTGGACTTCAACGAGTTTACTGAGTTCCAACCCGTACGACTTACTCACGTACGCAATCCGCTGCCTCAACGGATTGGATACTCCCTAAGACTAGCATGGTCGGTGCTCCGTGGACTTCAAACATGATGTATGTGTATCATCCATGCCGTCTAATTCATTTTAGAGACAATTTTATGGTAAGAATCCAAAACTGAAGTGGATCAAAATCTCAAATGGACCACACAGTGTTGATTGAACTCTTACCATTAAAAACTTCCTGGAGCTACAATAGTTTGGATCAAGCTGATATTTGTTTTTTGCCTTCATCCAGGTCCGTATGAACTAATCTACCTGCCGTGTGACCTAATTCACAGATTATATGTCAAATAAACGTTACAGTGGGCCTAGGAGATTTTTAACAATAGACGTTCAATCATTACTGTTTTCCCATGGTGTGGTCCACCTGAGATTCTAGTCAATCTCATTTATAATAAAATTGATTAAAACGACGTGTAAAAATGAATGGACGGTGTTGATAAAACATATAGATCATGGTGGGCCCACATAACATCACGACCAACCACCTGGCAGCGTCACTAGCGAATCCGCATCACGCGCGACTCACGCTACATATCTTCCTTTCTTTTTTCTTTTTTTCTTTAAAAAAAAAAAAAAAACAAAACCTAAAATCTCGTCGAAGAGAAAATGCGGCCGAAGAAAGGGAGTTTTTGGAGGAGGATTGTTGCCGAAGAAAGGAGGATTGTTGCCGAAGAAAGGAGGATTTTCTTACCTGTAAATCCGGCGCTGTCGGTGTTCTTCCGATGTTGATCAAGGCGATCTTCGGAGCTCCGATTTCCGATCAACAAGTAAGAGATCTTCCCCGTTCCGATATTTTTTCCAATTTTTTGAAAGAGGGGTTTTCTTACCCATTTATTGGATTTTTGGTCGACGATAATCCAAGATTTTCGCCAATATCTCCGATATTTCGCCGATATTGCCGATATTTCGCCGATAATCCGAAGAGAAACGAAAAAAGGGGGTTTCGGTGTCGCTGGGCCAACGACACCGATATTATCGGCGATAATATCGACATTTCGTCGACAACTCGAACACTGGTTTGCTCATGCTGATACCCTCGTATTAGTGGAGTACGGGATGTATCAGAACATTTACATTGTTCTTATGAATATCTTGTATTAGTTCTAATCTTAAAGGATAACCATCACTATGAGTAGGACGTTGACCCTCTCCAACCGTATAGATGATGCAGGTGACGAACAGATTGAAGACCCAGAGAATCACCCTTCAGAGGAAGACTATACTGAATAAAAGAATATGATATAGTTCTGTTTACGTTTCCGCTGCGACTAGATTTTATAATAAGCTCCCATTGTGTGAGCATTGACTACTTATTTAATTTATGGAAGAAGAAAGACAAGTTAATTTTATTCATGTGAATGGATGCCATTACATGTGTAGTTGGATATAATTTAGATGGGAGGAAACCCCAGGGTAGTCCTTGTGAGGCCCACTTCCTACATTGATAACACCCGATTCCCTCAGGCACGAGTACGAACTCGGGCTGTGGAAATCTGGTATGTTACATTTTCTCTTACATTTTGTTTCAAGTGTAGGCTATAAGCTACAAGCCTACCTACAAGTTATAAGTACAAGACAAGAGTGACTCAGGAGTCGAGTCTAGAGTGAAGAAAGTCTCGACTCTTAAGTCTCAACTCTCAACTCTCAACTCTCAACTACAAGTCTACAAGACAAGTGAAGATTGAAGAAAGTCTCTAATCTCTATTCTCCTACTCCCTCTCTCTATTTCTCTTTCCTTTTTTTTTCCTTTCTTTTGTTTTGTTGTAACTTATAAGTGTGTGACCAAGTGTAACTCTCTCTCTCTCTCTCTCTCTCTCTCTCTCTCTCTCTCTCTCTCTCTCTCTCTCTCTACATTCTCTCTTTCTATTTTTCTTCTCTCCATTTTCTCTTCTACAAGAGTACTAGCGAAAGTGTCAAGTGTGTAAGCGTAGCTCTATCTCTCTTTATCCCCCTCAAGTTATAACAAATCACTACACCATATCTTCTTCCCAATCTTCCTCTTCGAAACCCAAGTCAAATGACCTAGGTTGGACGTACAGGCATTATCGTAGTGCTACGGATAAAATTCACATAGTATGTGAGTTATGTGGGTATGTGGGTTCTGGTGGCATTGTGCGGCACAAGTAACACCTTTCACATTTACCAGGGTCAAATGCAAAAGCATACGACAAAATTACTTTAGAAATCCAAAGGGAGCATGAAGTATATGAATAAACAATCGAGAAAGAGATGTGATAGTGCCCTACGTCAAAAGGAATATATGGAACAAGATGCGTACGAGGATATAAACGTAGTTGATGTAGAGGAAGCTAGCCCTACTCCCCCTACGTTGACAGGCCGGTCTAGACCACCACCTGCCTTGAAAAAAGCTTGTGGGCATGGGCCTATGGATGGATGGTGTAGACCACACCCCGAGGATGTGGTCGACAAAAGAGGTCGGAGCAAAGGGCCGGCTCAAACAACTTTAGAATATTGAGATAAACAAAAAGATAGGAAAACCACTATTCAATACATTGCTAAGTGGTTTTACCAAACCAGCATTGCTTTTAACACGGTTAAATAAAAAACCTTTAAAGTTATGGTTGAGGCAACAAGTTGATTTAGACCTAGGCTTAAACCTCCTTCATATCATGAAATGAGGGAGACTTGCCACGAAGTCAAAGTTGATTACATACGATCCTTCATAACTGAATATAAGAATTGTGAGAAACATATGGTTGTTCACTCATGGCCGACGGATGGACCGATAGATCTGGTTGGTCTCTCATAAAAATTTTGGTGAATTGTCCAACTGAGACAATGTTTTTAAAGTCCGTACATGCATCGGCCCATTCTCATACTACTGATTACTTATTTCATTTACTAAATAGTGTAGTTGAGGAAATGGGGGAGGAATACGTTGTCCAGGTAATTACAGACAACACAACCTCGTATGTAGCTGTCGATCGTCGTCTTATGGAGAAGATGCGTCGTTTATTTTGGACTCCTTGTGCGGTCCATTGTGTAGATCTTATGTTAGAAGATATAGGTATGTTATTTTTAAATGTGATTGCAAGGGCAAGAAGAATCATAGTCTTCATGTACAAACATGTGCTTCTTCTCAGTCAAATGAGAAAACACATTGGGGGTAAGTCCAACAGTCACCCTTTTCTCTATAGCCTTCTTAAGACTACAAAGATTAAATGCAAAAAGATAAAAATAAAAATAAATCGGAACTTAGAAGCTTTGTATTGTCGACCGATTTTACAAATGGGCCTTGGTCAAAGAAAGCTGAAGGGAAACAGGTTCAAAAAACAATCTTTTAGCAAAATTTTTGAACACAAGTAATAAAGGCGCTAAAATTAGTGGACGGAGATGAGAAGCCAGCAATGGGTTACACATATGATACGATGGAGAGGGCGAGAAATGAGATTATGAACCACTTTAACTACAGAGAGCGTGATTACAAGCCCATTATAGATAAAAGATGGAGCAGTCAAATGTCATCTCAATTGTATTCGGTTGCCTACATCCTTAACCCAGCATGTTTATTCGCTTCCCCCGATCCAACAGAAGCACAGACTATACATATGGTTGGTTTTATTGACGTGTTAGAAAGAATAGTTCCAGATAGAGAAGAACATGACAAGATGTCAGTTCTACTGGACTTATATACAAAGATTGAGGGCATATTCTCAAGGGAGATCATCGTCAGGCATCGGACAATGAAATTACCCAGCAAGTAGTACAAATTTCCTGGCTCTCTTACAAATAGTTTTTTTACAATCTGATCTACAAAGTTTAACCTACTTAAACAGTTTTCTCAGCTGACTAGTGGGCTGCTTATGGAGTGGACCCGAATAGGAAAGATCCAGCTCTAAAGAAGCTAGCCTTGAGAATTCTTGAACTCACATGTTCTGCTAGCAATTGCGAGCGCAACTAGAGCACATTTGAAGTGGTAAGTTTGGAAAAAATGAAAATGTTAATATGTTATAATTTGGGATAATTGTAACTTATTAAGTGTAAGCTAAGCTAATGCTCACACCAAGAAAATGAATCGCCTTAAACAAAAGAAGCTCAGTGACTTGCTCTTCGTCCAATACAATCAAAAATTGTGAGAACGATTCCATGCTAGGAAAGAAAAGCCCAATTTCTTTGACCCTATCTACTTAGATGAGCTGAATGCAGATAATGAGTGACTTGTAAAGACGGAGGAGCCAGTCTTTGCTGGCAAGGATCTAACATGGGCCCGAGTTGAAGATGTCGCATATGGATCGACACTTGGAGAATTTACTTCTACTTCCACTCGAAGGCAAAGAAGATTGGGGGGAGGGGGGAGGGGGGAGTAGTAGCAGTCAGCCCGCAGAAGAGATTGAAGAGATAAAAGAAGGAGATGATGATCAAGCTGAAGATCCACCGTTGGATATTTATGAAGTATTAGTACATACAGATAATGAAGAAACAGAAAAAGAATAAGTATATGTGGAAGAAGGAGATGACTCCAATGATGATAGTGATGATGACAATAGTGGTGATCAAATGCCATAATGCTAAATAGATCAATGTATATAGCATTTAATATTATTTTGTTAATGATTTAGTGTATGACTTGTAATTTATAAATTATATATCCATTTTCTACAATCAATAATAAATAAATAACTTCTTCATTTTGTTGTTAATGTTAGTTACTTGTTATTTCTTAGTTCTTACTTATTAAGTGTTAATTTGTTAACTATATTGTTGAATGTTGATGACTTGATGTTTTAATTCATTGTTTAATTGATTTTATTTCACTTAAATGTATTTTAAATATGTAAAATTAGTTATCTATTAACTTAGGAAAGTTTTCCCTGCTTTTCTTTTTCTTTTTCTTTTTTTTCTTTTTTTTTTTTTAACACTTTCTTATTTTTTTCCCTATTTTTCCAATTTTTTAAAATTTTTCAAAATAAAAAATAAAAAATATATGTGACCACATGCGATTGGAAGATCGCATTTGTGCACGGGCAAATGTGATCGCACATGATCGCATAGCGTTTTGACAACATTGTCAGCTATAATACATGAAGAGGTGTTGAACAATTAGGAAGTAGCGCGAGCAAAGAAAAGGCGTTATAGAGATGAGTATGTGAGATGGATGTACATAAAGACTAGCAAGGATAGAACCATGAATGAGGTCATCCAAAGCAGCCTGGGAGTAGCTCCAATGGGAGAAAAAATGATGTAGAGTAGCTTGAGATGGCTTGATCATGTGCTAACCAATAGACATGGCCCAAGAAGTAGGTGAAGTTTGATTATGCTCGAAGTCCCGAACGGAGGATGAGGAGAAGACATAAAAGGACTTGGGTCGAGGTGGTGAGATGAGACATGAATGCTTGTTCACTTAGTGAAGCTAGGGCCTTTGTAGGATCCATAAAGCCAAAAAAAAATATGTGAAAAGGCTATGATAATGATGATGATGATTAAAATGGACTAGTTCTTATGTTTACATGAGTTTGTCACTTGCATTAAATATCGCCATCTACAGAATTTTATTTTTTATTTTTTAATAAGTGATCATTTTATTGATAAGAGGCTGAAGCCTAAAGAATTACAACTCCAACAAAGAAACTGGAAACACAATTTTTTTCCCGATATATTAGACACCCAAGCCCAGATGTTACAATGAGAAAATGTAAGATAATGAAAAAGACAGAGTCGTTCGGTTCAATTTAATGGAATAACATATATTCCCTCTTGTTTCGACCTAATCAATAAAAACTCTTTGGATCCCCTTTAGGTCGATATTTATGTACAAAGAATAAGTCAATCTTCCATAATCCAAAATAGATCCTATATTTGGACTTTAGTATTGATCAATCTATTATTTTATTTATAATATACAAAGAAAGTTCATATGCTAGAATTCTAACAGAGACTGAAACTGTCTTATGTGCAACCCCATACCTAATTGGTATGGAAAATCCTCACATGAATTCTCCAGTAGCATCTAGGGTTCCTCAAACAATGTGATATCTCACACCATGTAATTGCTCCTCTTACTCAGACTAAAAAATCTTCTTGTGAACATCTTGATTGGAAAAAGAATCAATAGAAAAGAAAGAATTGGAAGGGATTGATATGCATTTAGGTATGAAGAATGAGAGTTCCAAACATTGAATTTCATTCACCGATTTTATATTCAATTTGCAAGGAAGGACAAGTAAAATAACTTTTTGATAAATGAATTACCAAGAAGATATTATGCACACTAAGTTTCTTTACTTTTTCCCACCCACCAAAAAGAAGGGGATTGAAGTATTTCAATAAGATCTAAATGTAAGATTAGAATTCAGATAATTCTTTGGCATACCATTTCATTAAGAAGAAATGCCTCTTCTCTTTCTGATACTACAGATCCAATAAGTGTCTCAAGTAATATGAAACCAAAGCTATAAACATCATCCTCTAATTTTGTTGTTTGCCTGCAAAAATGAATACCAAAATCAAAATTAGATGAAAGTTTCTGACCCGCGGAACTCATACTGTGGTTAAAAAGTTGTAAAACCCATAAACCGATCACAGAGAGAAAATGTTCCTCTTATCGTGAAATGGTATCATGTTTAGAAGAGTTATTAGTGATTTGTTAAGGCCATTACCCCTTTAAGGCATTTAACATCAGAGTAGCTCAAAATTTCATGTGCACCTTCATTGAGTTGAATCCTAATATGATGAAGTCCCTTTTTCTTTTCTTTTGCCGAATTTGCGGGAAAAAAAAAAAGGCGTGTGCATGCATATTACCTTATCCTTTTAGTTCAAGAGATTTTTTTTTAAGGAAATATAGAATTGAAGGACCAAGAACTTACTCAGCCCAACAAACTGTACATGTAGGGCCCACCTTTTGATGATCCAACAGTTCATAAGGTGGGACCCCTGATGAAACGGAGATACCCAAAAAATCTCTCCTACTGGATAATCCTAACCGCCCTATTGGGTCCTCATTACATGTGGACTACTGGTTGTAATTTCCATTTTCATCAGATAGCCAGGATCATATTACGGTAGAGATATTAGGCAAAGGCCTGCCCAAAGAAGAGATATCAGAACAATGGAATTTGGATCCACCTAACCCATAAGTTAATCTATACAACGCAATCCCCAAAGTTATGAAATAAGCACACATCATGAACATCCTTAGACCACAAACTTTGAAACAAGAAAGGACCCTTACCATGAACGAGATTTACTTTCAAGAAAAGATGATTTATGTCCTTCACCCCTCATCTACAAATCAAGCAGAACAATGCTATTAAAGGATGCAATCATATTATAGTTGCACAAAGCATGAAGCCAAGTGGCAATTGTTTGAAGGATAATCAAGCCAAGTGGCAATTGTTTGAAGGATATTGATTATTTGGACCTTCAATACCCACCTCACGTTTGTCAATTTCTTCAGTAAGAATGGAAAGTCCGTAGTCACTCAATTTTGCAATGCGATGCTCATCTAACAAAATGTTATTGATCTTCAAACGATTATTGAAGAAACCAGGAATTACCCCCGTATGTAGGAAGTGGACAGCCTTTGCAGCACCTATCAGAACTGCCAATCTCTCTGACCATTTAAGAACATTCTCAGGATCCTGTTCTGCAGAAGCAAGTGAAGTTAAAAAGGACAGAAATCCCATTTAAAGACTATATAAATGTATATACAGTGTCCACCATATCTCATAAAACTTTGCTAATCCCACACATACTTGCAAGAAAGCTGATCTACATGCCACACATGTGCCAGCATGGCACAATAGGTCCGAGAACCAATCCATCCATCAGAACAATACCTCTATATTGCTGCCCTAGCCCAAGAATCAGGTCAATCCACTGGTCAGGTGAACCACAGTTTGCAAAACAAATGTATGGCTCTGAAAAACTTAGCTGTAAGTTTTCCAACCCATCCACATGTTTCCAATATTGGGGCCCACATGCTAGTTGGACCAGATTTTATTTTTGGAAAAAACATGTACAAGATCAGACCAACATGATGGATGATTAGGTCACACGTATGTGCCATGATGGCACATGTGTAGCATGTACACAAGCTCTATTGCACATGCATGTGCACTTAGCAAAGCTCTATCTCACATACGTACCAGAAAGATGAGAACGGAGATTCCCATTGCGTATATACTCATAAATAAGAAAGACTCTGTCGATGGTTGAATCATCTGGGGGACAATCGATGCAGTGCCCCAAAAGAAAGACCAAATGTGGGTGTTGAAGCTTTGAGAGTAAATCCAACCGAAGTTTAAGATTTTGAATAGGATATCTCCTAAAGAATGCCAAACACCGTATTACGACATAGCTCCCATTCGCCAATCTTCCCTTATAGAGCTGAAAAGGGAAGAGTTTACTGGGTAAGTTTGAGCTAACCTTTCAAACAAACAGCTGTACACAATCATTTGCATTGCTAAGAGTACAACAGCAAGATGTTTCAAGTAAACATTAACTACATTGGCACATTTTGGGTATACTCGTTTTCTAACACAATCATTTGCCTATGTGACTGAACTGCATCTTTTGTGAATCATGCTTATATCGATGAGATCTCATCCAGGGCTGCAACTTGGGTTCAGGTGGGTCAACCTGAACCTGACTGACGCAACCCAAGTTCAGGTCAGATTGGGTCAGGTTTTCTGGGTGCTCAGGTTGGGTTCAGGTTGAGTAAATTCAGATTGGGTTAGGTGGGTTGGGAATAATCATATATGTATTTGGGTTGGATTGGGTTAGGGTTGAGTATAGAGGAATTCGGCTTGGGTTCGGCTCAATCACCTCAGGTTAGAATTTGATCAGGTCAAGTTGCAGGTCGGCTCTTCTTGAGGTGGGTTCGAGCTCAGGTTGACCCTCGAACCAACCCAACCTGGTATGTTGCACCCCTAATCTCATCCCGGTGGCTCAACAATCAAAGCTGGAGGTATGTAACAATGCAGTTGTAAAGATCCAAGGTACTCAAGCCGATACTGCTGCCTTTGCCCAATGCTACTGCACAGGAATTTGTGATGATTTTCTGCTTCTTGTTGGATGAAGATGTCAGATTATCTGCGTATTAAATGCAGGATCCTAACATACATCTATCTTTTGAGATTTGCAGACCCGAAACTAGCAAACAAGATCATGACTAGTACCTTCCTACTACACTAGTTCAACACTAATTGCACATTTGGATTGACTGTCCTTCTGACAGTTTATAACTGATGCTTGAACTAGCAAGCTTGATTTACAAATTTAAAACATATCTAACATTTTGTCTGGTGGTGTCACCAAACAATGTTCTTATATATAGTTAAATGTTCTAAAGTAGATCATAAATAGTATTTATCTTGTTAGTATGGCACATGCAAAATGTACATGGAGTGAGGAGAGTATAGAGAGAGATGGGAGGGAGATTCCCAGCAGAAAGAAAAAAGGAGAGAGGCAGAAGGAAAAGTGGGGGCTACACAGGCCATAGAGAGAGAAGGGAATGACGGGTGATCCATCTCACAGTTTCCCTAGCTGTGGCCCTCTCTAGCCCCTGATCTACCTAATTTTTTGGGCTAAAGTCCTAATATGAGTCTACATAATAGATGTATGGAGTGGATGTCACACAGTTATCAAACTGGGAGCCACAGAGCCTTTGTCGCATGGTCTCATAATTAGACACTTCGGGTAGCTATAGGCTACATGGGGAGAGGTCCATGAGGGCTACACACAAGTGAAAGGAAGCGAGTGAAATCTATGCTGTGGCTTCTGAGGTAAAATCTCAACAGATCCTTGCTAAGCAGCTACATTTTTATGACAAACTTACCCTCCCCTAATCAATTCTGTGAAGACTAACTGTGAGGGCAAAAATGTCCAGAGCTATTGGTGTTATACATGGTAGAGATAACTTCATTTAGGACCGAATAGTGTCTATCGAGTCAGGCCGTGGATCCCTTTTTAACCCATAAACAGCATTCTTTAGCAAGCAAACATGAACTAAAGTTTTCATTTGTATAGAATATCATTTCTTTATCTCCATCTGATTCATTAATTTATAACATGTGCATGCATGATCGAAACTTGCCTTATGGTAGTTGGTTTTATGATGACACTCAAGGTTATGATGGATCAAAATCCAATCCCTGAAACTCAATTGAAGCTCTTTGCAACCACCCAAATCCTCGTCCAGTCCCTTCCCATGTTTCCTTGGGCCTTACAACTGAGTCCATCTTGCAACCAACAACGTCACCATCAGCACTCAGCAGGCTTTGGCACCAATGTCCAAGTTTTTTTTTTTTCCTTTTCTTTTCTTTTTGATGTAAAGTTCGAAGTTCCTCGCCTTTCACATCTTCCTAGTTCTTGCATATTAATTCTTGTTAATAGTATCAGGTTCCTGAGTGCGAGCTTATTTCCTTCAGAAACAACTGATGCTTGGGGATTGCTCAGATGCATGGAACTCTAGGTTCATGTGTTTGGATCCCATGTTCACTTAAGAACTCTCTGTTCCACAAAACTCACTTTCACAGACAGTGTTTTCAGTAGCACTGTAGCGTAGCGTAGCGAAAACGCTACGTAGCGTACACATGTAGCGTAATTCCCCAATAGCGTAAGCTACAGGGTATGTAGCGTAAGCTACGCTGCATGTAGCGTACGCTACATGCAACGTATCGTAGTATGTAGCGTGGATAGCGTAAGCTACCTGAAATCTCATTTTTTCAAGTGTTTTTTCTATGTTAGCATAAGCTACGCTGTAGCGTACGCTACATGCAGCGTAGCGTGGATAGCGTAAGCTACCTGAAATCTCATTTTTTCAAGTGTTTTTTCTATGTTAGCGTAAGCTACGCTGCATGTAGCGTGCGTGGATAGCGTAAGCTACCTGAAATCTCATTTTTTCAAGTGTTTTTTCTATATTAGTTAAACACCTATTTTAAAATGGTGATGACTTATACCTATGACACATGGCCCTACATTAAACTAATCTGAACCATCCAAATTGTGGTCCATATCGTAGATAGAGCACTTCAATCAATCCAAACCATCCAAATTGTGGTCTATATCATTAATTTGTGATGTTTCAATAAATAAAAAAGAAGTCATACTTAGAGATGTCCAAAGGCAAAGAGAGAGAGAGGGATTTTGCATGGAAATAAGTGGTTGATGATCCAGATTCGTAGTCAAGAACTCATAAAAATTATGCAATTTATAAATTTTATCATATGTTCTATTATTTCAATTAAAAATATTAAGGATTGTGTAGCTTACGCTACACGCTATAGAGGGCCAAACGCCACAAACTACACGCTATTTAAAACACCGTTCACAGAGAAGTCAAAAATGAGTACTTTCACAGAAGTAAATAAATATCTTCTGTGGAATTATCATGATCTCATCCATGTTCAAGATTGATGCATCAACACCTGATAGAAGAATATTCGCATGAAATGAATATTTCAAAAGATTTTTGGGTTATCTTTCAGTAATCCCATTCCCACGTCAGTATCGAATATTAAAGCATGATTTCTTGTTGTAGCTTTCTAGTGTCAGGTGTGAACCTCCAATTGCTCAACACTAGTTCAGATTTGGAGACATTACTTCAAATCGTATTGCAAAGTGGTCACAAGTGAACTTCAAAACCACTCTGAAAAAAAGGACTTCGGGGATATTGAAGATGTTTATTTATACTGCTTATTTGAAAGATAAAGGGAACTTACAAGAAGAAGAAAACAAGATCAAGATAGCACATCAGACTGGGGAAAAAAAAAGTATAATAATAATAATAATAAACCCAGATATTGCTAAGGTGACAGCTCTCCTCCAAAGCCAAAACTTCAACTGGATGCCACCAGACTACTCCACTAATCACCTACTGAATAGAACTGATAGTCTCTCTCAACAATAAGAGAGCACCGTAAATGACCAAACAATCTCTACAGTTTCTAACATGGCATGAACCTCAACTTGATTTTGGTAACACCATTTGGATCTCCTTCAACCTACTTATGGGTCTTGAAGGAAAGAAATTGGTCATCACAACCTCCCCCTACTCCCCGACTGGGCCAACTGTGCTGATGCCATTATCACTCCCTCTAATTGAAGCTGAATAGATAATTGCACTACTCATAAATTTATCAATTACTCACCTTCATTCTTCTAGGAATCTAGCATAACCCACAGTTTGAAATAGGTCCCCAAAGCGATCATGAAAAAGAAGGTGGCTTACCATTCCCTCTCCCTACAAACACACAAAACAAACATAGTTTGTAGACTCAGAGAAGGATCGACTCATTTGGTTTTGAATAAGGTTGTGCCCAAGTCGAGGGGTGTATCGGCCCGACTCGCGAAGGGGGAGCTGCTTGTGGTATCGAACCGGATTGGGTAGTACCAAATCCAAGTCAACTTGTCCAAATTGCACCTAACTTGAACCATTAAAGCAAATGTTCATCAACTAGATCTCTCAAAAAAAAAAAGTTCATGAACTAGAACCCCCTTGGATGAAGGTAATGACAGGTGTAGTTAGATCTTGTCTGAAGTTGCGGCCTGCCTTAAAGCCTGTACCATAAGAGAAACGGACACATTCCCCATGCGGTGCAACAGAAGCAAGTTGGAATTTTCCTACTCCAAGGAAGTAATATAGATACAGATTTTCTTTATTCAATCCCTACCCAACAACTAAATACTGGATAAGGATCTTCCTCTAGAGTGCTGCAAGTTGTAGGTATCTTCTTTGAAAAAAAAAATCACTTGTAACTTGTAACGAGAAAGATGGCCATTTAGAACAAGGAAAAAGTCCATATCCGACAACTAACATTTTGATGACATGTTAAAAAGCATACTTTTTAGTTAGTGATTGGTACCTTCCCAATTGAACCATCTCCCATATACGTTGACTCATGGAAGTTGTTCGTCGCTTCTTTTAACTCTTCTAAAGAAAACATTCGGAACAGCGGGGAACCCTGCATCCCTAGCTTCATTGCTTGAGAAATAAATCCTGATATAAACAAGAACCAGAAAATTCTCATCAAATCCCATTGACCTTTGTCTATTACAAACACGTAAAAAGTTCTTTTCTAATGTCAAAAACTAGAAATTATGAGTGTCAATGTAACATTCTTCGCATATCAGAAAGTTGAATCAAGCATGTAAACAAAAGGCATAAAGAATCTGTATTAAATTCCATCCATTTCAAAAGAGAGGTTTGCTCGAATACACACTGGTGCATTGCAATGTGATACATCAGGACTTTAGCCTTTGAATTTGGGTTGTCTTCCAATGATCCTAACTATTTATATGATGAATCTCAACTAGTATGATGGAGATACAACAAATAAAATATCTTCTATTGGATTATTATAACCATTTGAAATTTGGGTCTTTTGCACGAAAACAGGCAGTCACCATAACCATTGTGTAATCAAAGGATTGAAATATCCGCTCTGATAAAATTTTCAGGCATCCAGGTTCAAGGCGAGACCTACCACATAAACAGTTTGGGTCATTGATACGAAAAC
Organism: Magnolia changhungtana; assembly: GCA_030180095.1. Classification (NCBI taxonomy): domain Eukaryota; kingdom Viridiplantae; phylum Streptophyta; class Magnoliopsida; order Magnoliales; family Magnoliaceae; genus Magnolia; species Magnolia changhungtana. The sequence continues at coordinate 1,574,078 of JASAUF010000189.1, forward strand.
CCAATCCAATGGCTAAAGTCCCAACGTATCACTTTGCAATATGTAGGGATGTAATCAAGCAAACCTCTTCATAAGATATAGAAATCATAGAATGTAACAGATGCACCAAGAGACCCCAAAACAATAATCTTACAGATAAAGAAATTACCGTTAGACAACTTGACAAACATCTAGAATAGCCAAAACGAAACATGACATGAACTATTGAAAATAATGGTGAAATGGGTAAAGAAGGAGACAGCTTCATTGTGTAATCTCATAACCCCATGTGAAAACAAAAACTGATAATATTCATAAAATTCAAGCTGGAGAGTGAAGTCCAACCATTATCAACGTCCAACTTTCTCCATATTCTGCAAAACAATATTCCAAGAAAATATAGATGAGATTTGCTATGCCCTCGTGCGTTTATAGCCTTGCCCATCTATATACCAGAGCACGTGCAAGATCCAAGCAGTTCATCTGGTGATCGCCTTGTGTAGATTGCCTCACCCAAAAATATGGCAGGTCAAGTCATCAGGCGGGCCTCGATGTGTAAATGGATGGCCAGAAAAAGAATTTGTTTTATTCATCCATTAGTTTGGACATTGCAGCTAACCTGATGCCTGAACTGGCCTGTTTTTTGGGTCATGCAACCTACATGTTGTGGCTCACCAATGGATCACTCAGATCATGTGCCACATCAGCATGTCTACTGCAACTGGAAGGGCAGGGCCATACACGTACATGAGATAAACAAACCTGAACTTAGATAATAGTGCAGGTATTAAGAGACAAACTAAAATCTTTACAACATTGTAAGATAAAGATTGAAGACACTACATAATTGATTTGTTGTTGGTGGTGTTGGTATACATGTATGCCCATACTACTTCAAGGAATTATAGGATCCTCGACCCCGAGGATCTGCACAGTATACTCAGGTTATCAGTTTGACAAGTACAGCCCATTGTTCAGTGCTCTGGACCACCGGTCTACCGGGTCCTGCCGTGGATGTATTGAGACCCAAAATTTTCGACAGGATAACTAATCTTTCAATTCGTGGCCAAATAGACAGTTAAGAAAAGAAATACAGAAAGACTGAAAGAGTCCACACTCCATTGAATCAATGGACAAGGATCAATAGCTATGATCTTTTAAAATCTGCAAGATTTTTGGGGCATGGTCCATCCATTCTGGGCCCAAACAGACCATGGTCTGGATATCCGAATCATTGGTCCCCCTCGTCCAAACTGAAAACTCGATTATACTGTGCATATCCTTCGGCCGAGGATTTGTGAAATTCCTCTTACTTCAAGATCATACCTGTAACTTTATTGTTATTTCTGGCTAGTTATTACATTAAAACATCAACACACAAACACACGCGTACAGGCTCACAACTTTGGGTCTAGGAATCTTGAGCTATCATTTGAGCAGGCTTGACTGTTCCCTGTGTTTATGTCTCTACCCATCGCAATATCTGTGAAACTGCAGACAAAATCTTCTTGTATTTCCATTTATTGAGAGCAATGAAAATCTCACAATCTTCTTCCATGCAATATATGTATTGCATCTGTAGCCAATGTTTATGAAGTCTAAAGATTATTCAATTATCGCCAAATTTACTACTCAAGATACTTTCTCTGATCACATTAGCTCGTCAGCTTACTTTCTCTTCTCTTTCTAGACAGTGCATCTTTTCATCTCTGAAACTTAATTGTCCATCTAAATTTCACCTTCATCTTTAGTCTAAATCATGCCAGACATACCATAACATTTTAGGACCTAAATGGTGGCCAATATGCAATACATGGAATTTCACCTTTTCCTAAAATGTGGGCTTTAAACAAACTAACTCCCATCAATTTCTTCATCCTTTATGGACTAACATTTAAGAGGGCAAAAGAATGAGAATACGGTTCTTGGTTTTTATGATGAGAAAGAAACCAATGGCTATAAATAAAGGAAGCTCATTGGCCCTCACATGCCCTACATCATGTGTGGCTGCCCATCCTTAGCACACACATTAAGAAGAGAAATAAGAAAGTGGGCCCAGATGCATGGGCTGCAAATCAAGACCGTTCATCTTCAAGACCAATCATCCTCAAGTGTTGTTGTGTGCCTTGTCACATCATGATTCACATGGCTCAAGGTACGCTTTAGATATCTAATCCTCTTATTCTATTTGATAAACTTGTGTATGTATCCTAAATCCGGAACCCTAATCACTAATCAAGTTCCAGTTATGCTTTACATAACATCATTGCCAAAATTTTGGAGTAAAATTAAAGAAAAGGTGCTTTGCTAAATAATCTCTAGCCATAAGAAATTTTAACTTCTACACATTTTCCATTTTCTAAGTTTCTATGCTTTATTTCTAATTTTCTTATTTTCTGCAATATGAAAAGAAATATGGGCTCAAGGCATCTGGCTTGGTTCCTGTGAACAGGAATAAATACAATTAGCCTTGACGAGGTTGTTGCTTCTATGAGTGCTCATAAACACGAACAGCAATAACAAGAAACAGCATTTTGTAAATAGATTACCATGTTCAAATGAGGTTTGCCTGGCTTGAATACATCCCAACATATTACACTAAGATATGTCAGGAATTTAGCCATTGGATATGGTCCTTTTTAAATGACGCAGCTGCTTATTTGATTGGGATCCCCTTGGATGGGGCATGCGCATGAAAAAACTCAGATTGAATTTTTCAACCCAGTGACTATACAAAGGTTATGGTGATTATTCATGATCAAAGCAAAAAAAGCCAAATTATTAAGGGTTGAAATAATCCAATTGAGATCTTTTATTTGTTGTCTTTCCACCATACAAAGTGAAACTTAGTCATATAAACAATTTAGATCATTGGAAGATGACCAAAATTCAAAGGATAAAGTCCCTACGGATCATATTCCAATTTGTTGGGATGTATTCCAGCAAACCTCTGTTCAAAAAGCGAATCCCATTGAATTGTTACCCCATGTTCCAAATCAGACCTCACTACAGAAAGGTTAGCTTTGTTAATGTATTGGGTTTATTGAGGGTTTATTGTTTTGGGCATGTGGTCTTAGGCCGATTGGGTTTGTAGTGCTATTTATCCTCAGTGGTCCCCATACTACTGTATTTTTTTTCTCAATAAAATCATTGTTAGAGAACCACTGTTCTCTAATTTATCTTTTTGCCCCAATAACAAGCTTTATGTGAAATTTACAAAAAAAAAAGAGGGGGGGGGGAACCAATCATCATAGTCACTGTGGGATGGCCACATGTAATCGAACTTGCTTCATTTCGAGAGTAGGAAAGAGCCTCTTAAGAAGAGTTTGGCAAGGTCAGACTAAGAAAAAGAGAAGTACAAAAGAAAAAACAGTAAAAAGATTCTTCTCGGATTTTGCCAAATAAAAAGCAGACGAGCATTGTTTGTGTCTGCTGCGACATTTAAGTGGCGATCGCTTACCCACCATAAACGCCACATACACATACATCAATCTCAAGTGAAGACTGTCCAAATTGGGTGGTCCAATTGGATTGAGGTTAGGCTCAAAATTATGCCCATTCAATGACCTTAACCGTCCAATCAGCAACCATCCAATGGGTGGCTAAAATAAACTGGTCAGCAGTCCAAACTCAATGGGCATAATCAGATAGTTAAGATCATCTGACCAGTGCAATCTTCGGGCTAGATCCATCCAGACAGTCTGGATTGCCCAACATATATGCCACCCGTACAGTGCATGAATCACCACCATTTAGAAAATGGTCATTAAAGGACATAGTCTGCCTAACCACAAAACAAACAACCAATGACTCTTGAAGACGGTTTAAGTGAAAAATACACAATAAATCAAGCTGAAAAGGCAGAAGTATGCTCCCTACTTGCATTTGCAAGAACTTCAGAGGATAATCCCATCGATCTGTTTTCCACAACAGGCTTTGGCAATAGATGCTGTTCCGACTTCCCTCGCAGATGATACCTTCTGTAGAAAACCAGAAATGCAAGGCCAAGTAGTAACAAAACAACAGCAACTCCCCCAATGACACCAACCAACACCCCTATCCTGTTGCCACCAGACATCTTTTTTACACCGATTTCTTCGCAATATGATTCCTTATGCTGATGCTGAGGATCGACAGACAGACAATTCCCATCATATTTGACAAATAGCTTGTTCGAATTAGAACTCAAGCACAAAGGCAATCTGCCCGTCAATCTATTAGTGGAAATATCAACAAACCCAAGTTCACCGCTGCAGCTTCGACTGTCAGGCAGTGACCCACTTAGCATATTGGATGCTAAATTCAAATAACTGATGTTCGGTAAAGAGAACAGTGCTGCGGGCAGCTTTCCTCGGAGAAAATTGAATGAGAGATCGAGGCGTTGAAGCTGATTCAGTTCACCAAATTGCTGAGGAATTTCACTGGAAAACGAATTCCTACTCAACAGAACGGTGATGAGCCCCTTGGGCATGAGTGGTAATGCAGAATCTAATCTGTTCTCTCTCAAATCCAATACCTTAAGGCTAGTTAAGCTGCTCAAGTCAGGTAATCCGCCCGAAATATGATTGTGCGACATAGCAAGATCAGTAAGAGTCCTGATTCTTCCTATTGATGGTGGGAATGGCCCATTCAACTGATTGTTCTTCAAGCTCAACATAGTCAAATTCGAGAACGAATCAAACCAATCTGGGACCGTGTCATTAAAGAAATTGCCATCCAGTGTCAAAGACTGAAGCTTTACCATTGCAGAAATCTTGGGAGGAATCGAACCGTACAGAAAATTCAAACTCAAATCAAGAACTTCAAGCGAATACAACCGATGGATTTTATCAGGAAGCGGGCCCCATATCCCCAATGAGACCAAGCTGACTACTCTCAAGTTGGTTAGCCTCGTCAGCGTAGTGACGAAAGAATCTATTAAGAAATCCTGTGATAGAGTCTGATTTGGGACTGAAGAGCCATCGTCGAATGTACTAACCTTGGCGGACCTTTCGCCCATGATATGGAGCTCCGTGACAGAATTCCCGACGCATGCAATGCGTAAAGCTGGAGAGGAAGTCGTGTTGCAGAGGTCCCCCATGTAATTCCAAGTTTCCAACGGTTTTGGGTATTCCAACTGCTTCCTAAGCTGCTGAAGAACCAGGGTTTGGGAGGATTGCAATTGATGTGTATCGGAAATTAAGAGAAACCATGAAAGGGCAACGATTAGAAATGCTCCAGAATATGCCATTGATAGGAAAGAAGATGGCTTTTGAGCTGATTTCAATGGAAATACTGAGCCTTTTCAGTCAGAAAAAAGCCAATGAAAAAGACAGAATCATATGAAAAGAAAGATTCGATGCTTCAGCTGAGGATTTTTTATTTTTTTACTCTAGAGAAGAACCCAAAAGGAAATACAGAGCATATGCTGGAAATTTCAGCTTTAGATGACTTAGAAGCGAATTATTATTTTTTTTTCAAATTGGAGAAAACCCAAGAAATAGCAACAAAGGAAATGCACAAAAACAGTTCTTTTTGAGGAGTAGAGATCTGTTTTAGCAGGAAAATTTGAATTTTTCAGCAAGCTAGAGAAACCCCATGAAGGAGAAATGTGAAATTCATGATTTTTCTAACAATGAGAGCGTTTTCGATGGAAATCTTTGGATTTGTGAAGTGGGTTTTCATGGAGGAAGTTAGAGCTACAACATGTTCTTCTTCGTTGAAGACTTTGGTCCTTTTTCCCAGCATTAATGGAGATACGTATGTACCACTACCAGTAGCAGGACCAGCAGCCGCAGCAACAGCAATCTCTCTCGGAAGCGGATTGGCTGGTGTACAACACACCAGCTATATGGCTGCTGTAGGAACGCGGATTGCGTCCTACCCCCGCCCGTACGGTAATCCGTCCGGGCAGGGCTCTGTGGGGCCCACCGTGGTGTAAGTTTTTATCTACGCCGTTAATCGCTTTTCTCGTATCATTATAAGGTATCATCAAAAAAATGAAGTAGGTTCACATGTCTAATGGACCACACCAAAGGAACCTGCAGTGATAATGACACCCACCTTTGAAACCTTTCCAAGGGCCACCGTGATGTTTTTTTTACCATCCAACCTATTCATAAGGTCATGTAGACGTGGATGAATGAAAAAAAACAAATATCAGCTTGGTAAGAAACTTTTCCAGCTCCCAAGAAGTTTTAATGGTGAAAATTCAAATCCCATTTTGTGGTCCATTACGCTCTTTAACTACCTCATTCGGTGAATATTCAAATCCCATTTTGTGGTCCATTACGCTCTTTAACTACCTCATTTTTGTCTTATGCCTTAAAATGACATGAGAAAAACTATTAACGGCATGGATTAAAAAACTTACATCACAATGAGCCCCACATAGCCCTGTCCGGACGGATTGTGCGGAGGGGGGAGGGGTTAGGACGCGATCCGCATCCCTGCTGTGCGTATGTGTCATGCGGAGATCCGAGTTGTACCAACAGTTCAAAGGAGTTAAAGTTACATGGCTTCACAGTGACGTATTTATTATATTTATATTGTTTATCTATTTTTAGAGATTATTTTAAAGTATTATTCAAAAATTAAATCATTTCCAAAGATCACATGGACCACACACAAATAGCAGCAGAAATAATAATTTTACCTTTAAATCATTCGCAGGGCACACCGCAATATTTATTTTCCATCCATTCTGTCATAAAGTCACAAGAAAGACAGAATGAAGAGGAAAAACAAATTTTATATTGATCCAAAACTTCCTCCCTCACTGCTTTTTGCTGTGGTCTACTTGATAGTTAGATGTGTTTTACTTGCCGTCTCAAATCACAGTAACATAACTCATACTTGAGATCAAACTTACGAACTTGTCGATGTCAATACAACAGTAATATAAAGGAGGAACACGGTCAACTCGCTCCCTTCCGAGAGAGAGAGAGAGGAAGCAGAACGACTGGTGTACCTTGCACAAGTTACATAGTTGCTATATTAATGTCAACAAGTTCTTTGCAAGTTTTTTTAGCCTAATAATGAGATATGTGTTATACCCAAATCATTAATACAATTGGCATGTTTATCTTAAAGCTTGAGACAAAAAATAAAATAAATCTAACTATCAAATAGACCACACTGCAAAAAGAAGTGGGGAATGTCTCTCTCTCACGGACGAGATGGGCCTGTAGCAGTAGCTCTCTCTATCTGTATGTCCAACAGAGCTAGACTCTCTCTCTCAATGTAAGAATAGTACTTGGCACTGTATCTCTGCATGTTACACATGCGTTTTAGTTCTGACGAATGAGTCACATGATTTTATAATCCAGGCCGTTGGTATTTTGATACCTTCTGTCAATGATGATTTTAACGGAAAATATCTTATATTTGAAGATTTCATAAACCAATAAAAGACCGATTATATTTCACCGCTGATGCAGTTCTCCTTAACAGTTTATTATGGGTGACCAGTCGAACGGTTAAAATTTTTACAAAGGAAATGTTTCATTCTAAATCGGTCTACGGTGGGATAGACCAACGGTTTGGATTACGGAACCATGGCCCCAAGTGCAAAAAATCCGCGCATAACGTGCAAACACGTGTCATATCACTCTCGAAATGAAATGAGAAATCCTCTGCGTGCACATTAATGAGCCGTTTTCGCATTCGCATCTCACACGTGGCAACTTCTCCGCCGCTCATCATCAGGCACGCTCCAATGGTGTAGATGGTATTTCTGTAGCACAATGGCTGTTCTGATCATTAGGTGGGGTGGGGGATTGGACAACCAAGCCTGTGGAGCCACCAAGTTGTAATATGTAAGATCCACACCGTCCATCAAGTTCTGTCCCAAATGTTAGGTCTGAAGGCAAAAAATCAGATAGATACACAACTCAATGGCCACATCATATGGAAAAATGGAAATGGATACCAACCATAGGTTTATGTGTGGGGCTAACATGGCTTATAACTTTCATCAAAACCGTTAATCAGATTTAACTGAAGAGGATGAAGCCAATATACAAAAACCAACTGATTCAAAACTCACGCGAGCTACACCATTTGGATTCTGTGATCCTTAGTGCAATTTCACATTGTTCCCATTTGTGTGGTCATAAAAGCATCTAATCGAAACTATCTTTCACATATACGGTCCAATAACACTTCTCATATGAATGGACGGATTAGATTTGACATATAAAACGTGGTGGACACTAGCAACCTTAGGTATGTTACACACTTTGATCAGCTAATTTTCATGCAACGTTGATGTTCTATGCATGTAATACATTGGCCGAAAAATGTGAGCTGTTTTAAAGGAATTTTTTATTTTTTCCATGATTGCATTTAGGATCATAGTTTGAGTGCCTTGATAGATAGTTTTATTTACAGTGACATTAATAACATGGACAGTTCCAATTATCCAAAAATCTTTGCATGTGGCCCCATTAAAGTGATGCATGCTGGTGACCTGAGTTGTTATTCTTACAAAACGTTCTTCTAGAAAAGATATATGATGGATGCATGCTTTTGGGTGGAACCTATTACATCTTCATAGATTGATTTACTTTAACTGTGAAGCTTACCATTGAATTGTTTAACCTTAAATGTGGGTTTTCTTTGATTTGTTGTATCCATTTTGGCACATGTTCCATTCAATCTTAGTTTGGATGCAAATGAGTTTAATGTTTACTAGTTGGATAATATCATGGTGAATCAGCATATAGTGTCAAAAACTGGCTCGAACTCAGGTTCGAAATTGGCCCAAACTCGACCCGAACTTGCCCAATTGCTGCCGGGATGGATTCGGGCTGGACATGTTAGCCCGATGACCGGGCTGGGCCGGGTTCGGGCTGGGTGTGGCCGGTGACCAGGCCGAGCCAGGTTGAGCCTAGTTCGACCCAGATCAACCCATGTACACCCCTTCGTGGGATATGCAGGTGCCCAAAATAACCAGATGAGTAAGAGTCATTGACAGTGGTCCACATCCAACATTAATGTATGCGCCCCACCAGATGAGGCGGCCGATCTAACCTTATATGGAGCATTTAGGTTGTGTGTCCCACTTGATTTGTCTGAGCATCGTGGTCCACATTCAATATTGATGTATGGGCCCCACCAGATGATGCGACCGATCTGACCACACAAGGAGCATCCAGGTTGTGTGTCCCACCTGATTTGTTTGCGCATCCGTTTATAATTATAACAAACAAATAATTAAAGCGCTCGAGTACACTTTCACGGCAATTGCCGGGACTCAGGAGACGAAAAGGCAAACGGTCTATCGTCTTGTTTTGTTTGTATTAGGCATGGACGTAAAATGCCCTCGTCATTGGCCTAAATTACATCAGTGGCTTTTGCTTTAACGAACTTGAAATGACGGAACTACCCTAATTTGAGTCTCGTATTTACCAAAATACGGCATATTTGGATGAAAGAAATGAGGTGGCCTGTTTTTTGAAATTCGATAAGAAATATTGCCCTTTGGTCTGATTATTACGGCCATTCGAGTAGAGAAACTTCGGTCCGTACTTCTGATTCATAATTTCATTAACGGTTTCCATGAACGAGAAACGCACCGGTGCTCTCATGCTACCGTAAGTTACAGTGCTCCTGGTTGCATTGGGACACTTTAGATAATCCAATCCATTCATTTAGATAGGTCCTGAGCACATTACATGGGCTACCATGCGAAGATTACATCAGTTTGTTGGATATTAACCATTTGATCAACAGTTTTTTAATATGAATGGTCAAGATTGTTTACATAAAATATGTTTGTTGGATTTTACTTTATTTTTAATCATCCAAGCATTTTATTTCACAGTTTTAATTGAAGAGGAGATGGCTGTAAAATCTATGGAATTGAACATTTTACCATAATTGTTGGAATAATCCAATGATCCAATCATGGGCCTACACTCGTTGCCGTGCCTAAACCCCGGACACTAAACTCTAATAATCCTGGGCCTGCACTTGTTGCTGTACCGTAGTAGTAAATTCGCTTGAGTTTTACACCCACATCCATAGCCCAACTGGCAAACGCAGTGGAGATACCTCGTTTCAACACCAGAGGTATATATATATATATATATATATATATATATATATATATATATATATATATATATATATATGTGTGTGTGTGTGTGTGTGTGGGGGGAAGAGATACTATGTGCTAGAGCTCACGATAAGCTCTCATGAGGTCGAGCTGTGTGGGCTTCACCATGATGCGTGTCGACCATCGACATTGTGCATTTGATGGGTCTCCTTTAAATTATGGGATATCCCAAAAATCAGCTGTATACGGAACTCAGGTGGGCCATACCATCTAAAATCATGTGAAGACATGTCAAAAACATGTAAAAGCACTTGGTGGGGCCTACTTGAGTTTTGAATATCTTTGAAAAACTTGATTCAACCCTCATCCAAGTGGGACACACATAATGGATGGGCTGGATTTGCAAACCACATCTCGGTAGGCCCAAAAAATGATTATTAATGTTTTAATGGTACACGGCCCTACTCAACTTCTTTATGTGGTGTGGCCCACACAAGTCACGGATTGACTTGATTTTCCATCATGATGGCCGGGTGAAGTAGATGGTCTCGACCTCATGGGACGTTCCAAAAGCGCATAGTACCTTTTCCTATATATATATATATATATATATATATATATATATATATATATATATATATATATATGAAAAGGTACAATGCCCTCAAGCTGATTTTAACGCCCCATGAGGAGATATGTGTGGGCCCCACCGTGATGCGTTTGAACATCTACCCCATCGATCAGATGCACCATTCCATCGTGGGCCTAGGTCTCAAAAATCAAGTCAATCCATGACTTGTGTGGGCCACACCACATACAGAAGTGGAGAGGGGCTGTGCACCATTAAAACATTCATAACTATTTTTGAGGGCCCACCAAGATGTGGTTTGAAAATCCAGCCCATCCATTATGTGTGTCCCACTTGAATGAGGGTTTGGACCAAGTTTTTGGCGCATGCAAAACTCAAGTGGGCCCCACCAAGTGCTTTTATATGTTTTAAGCGTGTCTTCACATAATTTTAGATGGTATGGCCCACCTAAGTTCCGTATACTGCTGATTTTTGGGACATCCCATAATTTAAAGGGGACCCATCAAATGCACGACGTTAATGGTCGAAACACATCACGGTGGGGCCCACATAGCTCGACCTCATGGGAGCTTATCGTCAGCTCGAGCTCATTGTACCTTATATATATATATATATATATACTGTTGAGTTTCAAGAGAGGTCACGGGTTTAAGTATCTCCGGTAGCGTGCGTGTACAAGAGTGTGTGGTAGTGTGAGTGGGTGAGTGTGTGGTAGTGTGAGTGGGTAAGTGTATGCAAAGAAAAGTCAAAAAAAAATAAATCAATTGTGGGCCTTATTTGAACTTATCACCGTATAAAGCAGGAATCATCTAATAAATAGTTTGAATCAGTGAAAGGGTATTAAATTCTAAAGGCATGTTTGTCCTTTTAGGAAGCCGGCTTGATCCATACGAAGCTCTATGGGCCCACTGTAATGTATGGATTTTATCCACGCTATTCATTTATTTTTTTTAAGATCATTTTAAGATACGAGCCTAAATTTAAGGCAAATCCAAAGTACAAATGGACCACACCATAAGAAGAAGATATAATAATGATGTCACCGTTGAAATCCTCCTCGACCCATCTTGATATTTGATTACTATCCAACTTGTTAATAATGTCACATAGACATGGATGAATGGAAAACATAAATGTTGGCCTGATTTAGAAATTATTTGGCCCCTAACAAGCTTTTAATGATAAGAGTTTAATCATTTCAATCCTCATTATGTAGTCCACTTGAGCCTTGGTTTGTCTTAGTTTCAAGTTTCTATACTAAAATGATATCAAAAAAATGGATGAATTGCATGGATAAAACCCATATATCATAGCGGGGTCCATAGATCACTTATGGGATGAATTATGTCAAGGGGTGCAGAAGGCAACATGCATCCTTCTTTTTTTATTTATATTATAAATACAAGGTAGATGAGCAATCATTATTTACACAACTAATCCATGACCAGGGCCGGCTCTACTATCAAGGCAGCCAAGGCAATGGCCTAAGGCCCCACATTTAAGAAGGCCCCATGTTTTAAGGAATATAATATAATATATATTTAAAATGAACATCTTTACCTAGGGAGCGGAAGTGACGTGGCAAGTTTTAGTTTGTAGAATACCAATGGACGGTTTTCTATAATGAATGCTTGTTCACTGCCGTTCCATTAGCCTCCGTTTCTGCCGTGAACAGGGAACTTTTCCAGTTTTTTTTGGAAGCAGATTGCGTACCGAGTCACAAAGTACGGTAAGATACCGAGTAAACTCTGCGGGCCCCTGTGTCATTCATGCATTATATCCACTCCGTCCATATCTTTTAACACAAAATATTAGGCCTTTACTCCAAATATGAAGTATATCCAAACGTCAAATGAAACTGTGTGAATTGAACATCTACCGTTGAAAATTTCTCGAGGACAACAGAGGTTTTAGATCAAGCTGATATTTGTGTTTTCCCTTCATCCATGTACTTCTGATCTTATGAATAGGTTGGATGACAAATACACATCACTTGGGGCTTTAGAAAATTTTCAACGGTTGAAATCAATAGATCCACTTTTTCCAATGGTATGGCCCACTTGAGCTTTGCATATGCATCAATTTTTGGTTGAACCCATAAAATGATCTGAAAAAATGAATGGACGGCGTGGACAAACCACATGCATTGGCGGTGGGCCCAACTAAGTTTACACAATCCGATTTCATTTTTTTTTTTTTTTCCTTACTCTCTCCCAGTTTTCTAACCACGTCCGCAACCCATTTCAATTTTATCCAAATCATAGGTCCTCGACCTAGGATATGCATACTATACTAAGGCTTTGAGCTTGTAGTATTGGACCCATAGTTCAGTAATCCGGGCCGTTGATATTTTGGCTCACATAGAAAGTATAAATGATCTGAAATATTTACAGGTTTAGAAGATCAAAACCACTAATCGTGACCGTTTTTCATTTGCATGTGGAATATCATTGGTTTCTTGTCTTCACCGTTTATTTGTAGGCCACAAATCCAAATGTTATGAAAATCTGATGGAGAATTATTTCAGGAATTGGTCCATCCATGGTAGAAACCAATGAGTTAATGGTCTCGATTTCCCATTTGTGGGCCCCACTTGTACGAGCATTCATTACAGGAGAGAGTGAAAAAAAAAAAAAAAACTGAAAAAGGAGTTTATCTGTGCACGGCAGAAACGGTGGCTAACGGAACTGCAGTAAACGAGCATTCATTATAGGAAACCGTCCGTTGGTATTCCACCAACGAAAATTTGCCAAAAGAGTGATTATAAAAAAAAAACATAGAAAACAAAAATATTTTCTCATCTCTCTATCTCTATTTCTCCATCTTAATTATTGAAGAAATCCCAATTTTTTTTCCACTACTCACCTTATTGTTCTCCATCTTGATCTTTTTCTTTTTACGCTTTCTTTGTAAATTGTGTGGAGTGGCCATGTAGTGTGGGCTGCTGTTGTGTTGGAAAGCCTCCGGTTGTTTGTAAGTTCTAATTCTAACTACTCACTTTCTCTTCTTATTTGTGGTAGTGTGAATCTCTGATAAATTTTATACTTTCCAATCTAATTTATCTTTGTCACTTATCACATGTGATAATAATTCTATGGAGTAAGTTTTTTTATTTTGTTATTAGTTTGACTTTTGTAGTTTAGTAGTTTGTACAGATGCTTTATTTTTTTAAAAAAAAAATATTTCAGCCTTTTTGTACGGATGCTTTGTTTTTTTTTTTTTTTTTTTTTTTTAAAAATATTTCAGCCTTTTATTTAATTAGTATATTTTAGTTATATTTCTATTAATCATTCTTTTAGAAAATTTCATTTTTGTATTAATACTAATTTATTGAGTTATGTAATAAATAAATTTTTTATTTGTGCAGTTTAAAGTATAAAGTGATCACATCATTCAAGAACTGTAAAGTTGCAATATTGCTTTTGATTAATCAGGTTCTATTGTTCTATACTTTAATTTTTCTTATAGTTAAATTATAATTTTCTATTATAAATCTTATTTTAATTATCTATAAATATTTTGTCATTATAAATGTCGCTAGAAAATATCCATCTGGTTATGAAAAACTAAAAAAAAAAAAGAGAAAATTTGAAAAACAAATTGAATCTCAAAAGGATCTATGGAAAAATTTGTTACTAGTATTAAACAAAATACAACAGAAAATTTAGATGAAAATGTTACTTAATAAACAACAAATTCATCAAAATGAATTAGAAGATAATGAAATTATACAACAAAAAGATAATAATGAAAATAGTCATAATAATGTTCAAATATCTAATGTAACAATTCTTAATAATGAACAACAAAATAATTTAGAAGAAAATGAAAATATTACTAATCTACCACCACAAGATAATATCTATGATCCAAGTCAATGGAAAAATATTGATACAAAATTAAGAGATCTATTAGTAGAAAATGGTCCAATTAGAAACAATGATATAAATTTTCCTAAAGATGAAAACTCTAGACATTTTTCTACCTGCATATTATTCTAAGAAATTACCAAATTGGGAGAAATTTGATAGAAAATGGCTAGTGTATTCAAAAGATTTGGATAAAGTATTTTGTTTTTGTTGCAAGGTGTTTAATTCACAACATAGTACTACTCAACTTGCTAATGAAGGAACTAAGGATTGGAAAAATCTTAGCGTTAAGCTTAAAAATCATGAAACAACCAATGAGCATATTACTAACATGAATTCTTGGATTGATTTATAAATAAGATTATTGAAAAATAAAACAATTGATAAAAGTGTCCAAGAACAAATTAACAAAGAGAAAGATCATTGGAAAAAAGTGCTATTAAGAATTACTTTGTAGTTAAAAATCTTGGAAAAAATAATTTGGCATTCGTGGAACAAATGAAAGGATTTTTCAAGAAAATAATGGAAATTTTTTGAGTCTAATTGAAATGATTGAATTTGATCCAAAGAATGCAAGAACATGTTCGACGTATTCAAAATGGAGAAATCTATAAGCATTATCTTGGGCATAATATACAAAATGAATTGATTCAGTTATTAGCAAATGAAATTAAAAGTAAAATTATTAAAAAGATTAAAGAAGCAAAATATTTTTCAATTATACTTGATTGTACTCCCGATGTAAGTCATCAAGAACAAATGACTCTTGTAATACGATGTGTGGATATTTCGACAAGTCCAATAAAAATAGATGAACATTTTGTAGAATTTTTAAAAGTAGATGATACTTCTGGAAAAGGTCTTTTTAATGAAATTATAAATACAATAAAGAGTCTTGAACTTGATATTAATGATATACGTGAGTAAGGATATGACAATGGGTCTAATATGAAAGGGAAAAAATAAGGGGTACAAAAAAGAATTCTTGATATAAACCCTAAAGCATTTTACATACCATGTGGTTGTCATAATCTTAACCTTGTGCTATGTGATATGGCCAATTCTTGTCCTAAAGCTATATCTTTTTTTGGAGTAGTACAACGTATATATACATTGTTTTCTTCTTCCACAAAGCGATGGAAAATTTTACAAGATAATGTGCCAAGTTTAACTCTTAAGCCATTGTCACAAACACGTTGAGAAAGTCGAATTGAAAGTGTAAAAGCAATAAAATTTCAAGCTCTAGAAGTAAGAGATGCTTTGTTACAATTAACAAAAACAAGCGAAGATCCTAAAACAAAGAGTGAAGCTGATTGTTTAGCAACATATGAGATTGAAAGTTTTGAGTTCTTGTTAGGCATGACTATTTGGTATGATATATTATTTGCTGTTAACTCTGTTAGCAAAAATTTACAATCGAAAGACATGCATATTGATGTTGCTATTGATCAATTAAAGGGTCTCATCTCTTTTTTAAAGAAATATAGAGAAGATGGATTTACATCTGCTATGATTTCATCTAAAGATGAAAAACGAATAATTCGTAGAAAGAAACAATTTGATGAGAATGACAATGATGAGACAACACAATCTGCTGAAGAATCATTTAAAATTAATTATTTTTTATATATAATAGATCAAGCTATTTCTTCAATTGAAATCAGGTTTGAACAATTTCAAATATATGAAAATATTTTTGGTTTTTTATTTAATTTTGATAAACTAAAAGCACTAGAAGATAATAGTTTGAAAACGTATTGTCTTAATCTCGAATGTTTTCTCAAACATGATATTTATTCTGATATTGATGGCTTAGATTTATTTTCCGAACTAAAAGTTTTAAAAGAAGTTTTACAAATAAATGAAAATACTCCAATTAATGTATTAAATTTTATTAAAAGGTTAGATTCTTTTCCAAATACATATATTGCTTATAGAATATTACTAACAATACCTGTTACAGTTGCATCCGCAGAAAGAAGTTTTTCAAAATTAAAATTAATAAAATCTTATTTAAGGTCAACTATGTCACAAGAAAGATTAAGTGGATTAGCTATATTATCAATCGAAAAAAAAAATGTTAGAGGAACTTGAATGCAAAAACTTAATCAGTAATTTTACATCTCAAAAGCAAGAAAAATAAATTTTAAATAAAAAATAAAATAAATATAATTTAATTAATATTTAATATTAAAAAAAGGCCCCACTTAAAGTTTTCGCCTTAGGCCCCAAAAGTTGTTGAGCCGGCCCTGTCCATGACAGCTTGTTTGGATATGTGTCTGCAAAACTTTGCCACAAAGAAAACAAGGAAGAGAGAAAAATATATGGAGCCCATTTTTTGAGGAAGAGAAGAAAAATATCAGAGTGTGTGTATGTATGTATGGGAAAAGGTACAATGCCCTCTAGCTGCTTATAAGGCCCCATGAGGTTGAGCTGCGTGGGCCCCACTGTGATGCGTTTCGAACATCTACCCCATCAGTCAGATGCACCATTCCATTGTGAGCCTAAATCTCAAAAATCAAGTCAATCCGTACTTTTGTGGGCCACACCACATACAGAAGTGGAGAGGGGCCGTGCACCATTAAAACATTCATAACCATTTTTCAGGGCCCACCGAGATGTGGTTTGCAAATCCAGCCCATCCATTATGTGTGTTCCACTTGAATGAGGGTTCAGACCAGTTTCAGGCGCATGCAAAACTCAGGTGGGCCCCTCCAAGTGCTTTTATATGTTTTACTGGTGTCTTCACATAATTTTAGATGGTATGGCCCACCTGAGTTCCGTATACGGCTGATTTTTTAGATATCCCATAATTTAAAGGGGACCCATCAAATGCACTGTGTTGATGGTCGACACGCATCATGGTGGGGCCCACACAGCTCGACCTCACGGGAGCTTATCTTCACCTCGAGCGCATCTACCTTTTCCCTCTATATATATATATATATATATATATATATATATATATATATATATATATATATATATATATATATATATATATATATATATATATATATATAATCCATACTTTCCATCTTTTATTTTACCTGCTTATTTTAGGGCCCGAGCCTATAAGTGAAGTATATCCAAAGCATAAGTGGACCACACCGTAAGAAAATGGGGATTTGAATGCCTACAGTTAAAAACTTCTCAAGGGCCACAAAAGTTTTAGATCAAGCTGATGTGTTGATATTTGTGTTTCCCCTTCATCTATGTATGCGTGAGCTTATGAATAGGTTAGATGATAAATATACTTCCCCATGCGTTGTGAGTCGCCTTTAAACTTTGAGTAGTGGACATCATTATCCCTTATGTTTTATGTGGTGTGGTCCACCTGTGCTTGTAATCTGCCTCATTTTTTTGGCTCATACTCTAAAATGATTTGGTATAATAGATAGATTGTGCGGATCAAGCACGCACATCATGAAGGGCCCAATAGAATTAATCAGACTCAAAATTTGTTTGCTTTCATGCATACAATCGTGGTTATCAAGGTATAATTAAAAAGTTTATTTTCCTCTCTTTCGAATATTAATGTTAACTTTACAACCGTTTGCTATGAAAAATGAAAAATTTTAACAAGCCTTAAAAATAAAGTCCCAACTTATCATATTGCAACTCATTGGGATGTGTTTGCTCTTGTTGTATTGCCATAAAGAAAGTTGGATTTCAAGTAACTGGATTTGGGTTTTTTTTTCTTATGGCCCATTTATTTGATAAGAATGCCTCTGGATGGAGAGTGTCCAAAACAAATCTTAGATTGAAAATTTTCTAACCTATGATTTGCCAAAATTTATGGGCTGTTCATTTTCAAAACAAAAGAGCCTAATTACTATAAAGTAGAAATAATCCAATTGAGAAGCTTGTTATTATTATTATTAATTTTTTTTATAGGCTCGCTTGTTACATGATGGTCTAAACAGTCGAAGATGACTCAGATTCAAATGTTAAAATCTTGATCAATCAACCAACCCTTGAGTGAAATAGAAGTATTAGAGTATCAATTAACAGCATTTTTCTCGTGGCTATTTTATGTAGTGATGGACGTGATGAGGTTGATCACCATCTTCCTCAAGGGGGTAATTACTCTGAATCTACGGAACTTCTCTGACCTCCTCATAGATATTCCTCAAGTCCACGAGGGAAAAAAATGATTAAAAAAATTCAAAAATTAATTAATTAATGATAAAAATGATATTACAATCCTTTAAATAGCAATACCAAATATAGGAAGAAGTTTAATCAAACTCCAACTCAAACTTCCTAAAATTCGTGACTTACTATAAATAGTAAACTTACTACTTATAAACGGTCAATGATTCCTACTAGACTTCATACTTTTCGCCCAAAAACCAGTAAGTGTCTAAATTTGGCCTAATCATGTTATTCTCCTAAAATTTCTAAGTCTTTTTCATGTTGGGCACAACTCTTAAAGCTCTAAGGTTGAAGAGTTATGATTGAGCTAAAACTTATTAAGAATAGTAAAAATGTAATGAAAAAGGATTTTCGACCATTAATATGATGGAATCTCGCAAATCCGGCGTAGAGTTGGTTGGCTAAAGTAGCTTCTTCTACCCCAGAATCATATATGGTACGTTGAATAACTTATTTTGGTTTGCGAGATTTGCTTGTTTTATAGTTCTGACGATCCCGATCACTTCCACCTAGGGGTTGTACACGAACCAACTTAGCTCGATTAGCTTGCTCAATTTGACTCGGTTTGAAACTGAGTTTGAGCTGAGTCGAGCTAATTTTTTGAGCTCAAAAAAATTTCGAACCGAGTTCGAGCTTGTCCGAGCTCAACTCGACTCGAACTCAAATTGAACTCGGATCGAACCAATTTGGTGACTCGATTACTTTGATACTGATGTTGCTCGCCAAGTGTTTGATGAAATGACTCAACGAAGTGTGGCTGGTGGCAAGGAAGGTATGTATATGAAACAAATATCTTTTTTTTTTTTTCCTAATTTTTATGTTGCTTAGAAAGTATTTAATGAAATACTTGTAAAACACTGCTGTTATTTTACATATAGTGAGATTTTGAAGGTGTCATCCATGTGTTTGTGAAAATGCAACACAGACGAACTCAGCTCGATCTTGGCTCAAATTGGCCTGAGCTGCTAACCGAATCGAGCTGATCTGGCCAGTCAGGCTCGAGGACCGAGCCAAGTTGAGCTGAGTTCGAGCTAGGGTCAGCAAGTGGTTGAGCCGAGTCGAGTTGTGCCCAACTCAACTCGGTTCGACTTGTGTACACCTCTACTTCCACCTCCAGTCGGGCCTTCTCTAGTCCATCTTGAACATGAAAGTGTCTGCACCCGCTCTACATCACCATTCACATTATAATGATCTGAACGATATTCAAAAGAATCGATGGCTCAGTTCATTTGTGATGAAGGTGTCTAGTCATGGATTTGAACCGTGCATCACAGGCCCGGCCTGATATTCCACATGCCTCTAACAAATGACTTTGATCTTATGATCCCAGCCATTGGTCTACGGCTAAAAAATGGACAGCACAAATATTTATAAAGAAATTCTGATTGTGGATTTGGACTGCATGATGCGGGCCCCGCATTGCTTCCCATGCCTGCTAAAATTGCTCCAATCTATGATTCCAACACTCTAATCAATGGCCAATGAACTAGATGATCAATATCATTTATGAAAATGTCTAATTATGCATCTTGGCCATTCATCATCCTTCCCGTCTAATTTTCCTTTCCTCTCAAAAATAGTTATCCATTCAATCAATTGCCAACAAAATGAACGGTCCATATCAACTACCATAAAAAGCCACAAAATCATGGATGTAAACCATTCATCATGTGGGCCCCACATTTGCCTCATCATCCCTCTCCAGTATCACTTTGAAACGGTGATCTTAGCCATCCCCTAATCACTAGCTACCAAAATAGCCGGCCTAGATCATTTTAAACCATTCCATCGTGGAATTGGACCATCCATATCATGGATACGACATTCCTCTCAATGACTACTGTTTCCTGTGGTGTGGTTCACGTGAGATTTGTATCTTTATTTTTTGGGTCCCTGTCCTAAAATAAGCTAGAAAAATAGATGGACGGCTTGATATACAATGCATACATCGCTGGTTCGAGGTCGCAGCTAATCCGCGTTCTGTTGGATGGGTTCGCCACCATACATAAACTACGGTGGGCCACCCTCAATGCTTGCAGAGGATCCGGCCTCCCGACGTGTGATAGAAGGAAACACAATTGATCTGTATTTCGTGATTCATCTCACTTGCTCATCCAAACGCACAAGTCAGTCCAAACGGGATATAAGGTACTATTGTAATTTAATGCAATATATAAGGGCAGAATGGGAGCACATGGGTTCATGCCGTTGGAACTTGGAGTGAAAATTGCCTAAATGATTCAAGGATGGTTCCTTTTTGACACCTTTTGACAGCTGTCTCAACTGAGAGGAGAAAAAAATTGATACTCTTGTGGAGTGCCATGGATAATACGCAAGTGAGCTTTTATGTGTTGACTACTCGGTTTGTTTTAAATTATGCAGCCGTGTTAGAATTGATACAATAACTCGATCTAAACTGGTCAATTTTGAGCCTAAATATCAAAATAAGTAGATATATCTAATATGAACGTATGACCAAACTTTGAGATAATCGATCGCTTATTCAACTATTTGCAAAAGTTTCTAAAAATCAGGCAACAATTGAAGGATAAGATTATTTATCAGAATATAAATTATTTTCAAACTTCAACAATAAAAGATTACCGGAATATTAATACAAATCAAATAAAAGGAAAAACTCATAATTTATCACTAGGAACAAATACAATAATGCATCTGTTAAAAAAACTGTTTAATATTAGATAAATAACAAATTCATAGTATGAGTTCAACATGGAGGTCTTAGTATCGATTCCCTCAAGGGGTAGCTAACAGTGAAGTGTGATCTGACAATGGGTGTACTAACAAACTAATTAAAAAAAGAAAAAAAAAATTCCATAGTACGAGTGTAAATTTGAATTACAACTAAAGATTATACCTAAGAATTACCGCTACTAGATTACCGTTAATCATAAGATAAATTAAGATAAAAGATAAATTATAAGATAAGTTTGTTTAGTTATTTGGATTGGGTTAGCTTTTTGATAGGTTGTTCTCAGTTAAATTCCTCTGTCATTTTTAGATTTCTGCTGTAGTTTATTTCCTTATATTTTTATTCCATTATTACAATGATTATAATAGTTGAAAATTTTCTTGAGAAATCATTCTCTTATTATGCTTTTCTTTCGCTAATGTTCCCTTTCTGAAAGTCTTTTGGCCACTTGCTTCACTTTTATTCATTAAAACTTTATTTTAATTGTTTTCAATTGTTTGTTATATCTTAAATAGTTTGATTATGCTTCTTTTATATTGATTAGAGCACTCTGTTGAACTTTCATTCATGTGTAAAATTAAACTTATACATACACCCACAAAAAATGTTCCAAAAATTTGAAAATCTTTTTATTCATTTTATATTTCTCATAAAATGTCACTTGTCACTCTCTTATTGACTTTCTCGTAATTATAGAATTACATTATGATATAAATAATTAAAATTAAACATTCAGAATCATCTCTCCTAATTTAAATGTATTATATGCTAATTTTTATGTTCATTTGATTATCTGTCCATCAGATTGGTGGAAATGTACTGGACGTTTGAAATGAAAATATTCAACGGTCATATTTCAAAACGAAAATGTCCACAAATAAGAGGTTAGAATCATTCAAAAGACCCTATTTGTGAATTTGACTCAAGTTCAGTAGATTCCACAATTTAGTCTTTGCAATTTGAATTAATCATGCCACGTGTACACTGTAATACGGTGCCTGTGTATCATATAACTCCAGTTGAAAGCCTTGCAAAGCAGCTATTATATGATACATGACCCGCATGGTCCCATCATCCACACCATTGATCAATGGAGTCCCACCATGTATGAAAATAAATCCTAAAATCTCCCCAAGATAAGATGATCCCATGAACCTTTTAGTGGAATGCGGATCGGTGTTGTATTTCCCTTCCTAACCGTCCATCTGCAGGATGAAAAAACAAAGTAAAAAATATCTTCTATCTATGAGATATTTAAATTTGTGTAGGCCCATGGTTGGAAACAACGTATTAATGGTCCGGATTATCAAAAGTAGGCCCCACTCACTAGAATTGAACACGAGTGTACAGATTGCAAAGATGAGGACCACGTACATGTAATTTCTCGGTTTCCTCCCCTTCTGGATATGTTTATTTGGAGAGGCATCTTTTTTTATCCACAATGGAGGTTTGCTAGAAAACACCGCGACTTGTTGAAATAGTATACGTCGAGGCTCTATCCGTTGGATCGGGCTATTTATTATTCAATTATCCAATCCCTTCATACAATGGTCCCCACCACATAGGAAGATTTTAAGAAGAAAATTCATATCGAGATTGTTGCTATTGTTTTCAGCTGTGCATTGTATGTGCGTGCCAAAATTGAAATTATGACTTCAGTTCAAATTGAACAACTATGATCCCAAGTGCTAAGATAAGCAAACATGTAATGTATGACCGAGATCTGGTGAGATTGGTCGCTTATTCAATCATTCGCTCAATGTGTAAAAAAGATCGAACGATTTTTAGAGAGTTGGATTCGTCCTCTTATAATGGATTAATTGTATTTTGTCTTCCGTACTAAAGGACCTTTCGATACGGATAAAGTAAAAATGAGAAAGAAATCCTTACAGTCGATCACAAAAAATGGCTGCAAAACATATTTCGGAGTGAAGTGAATTCAATGTGCCAACATAGATTCAAATTACAACTAAAATTATCAGTTACTTGGTTAACACTGCAGATTACTCAATGGAAGGTAAACAACAGGCTGAGAATTAAAAGATTATACTAAGAAATGTAATTTGTTTCACAGGAAAAGTAAAAAATTACACTATGTAATGTAAATTGACTGGTAATCAAAAAGACAATTGAAAAATAGATTTGATTTGTTTAGATTGGTACCAGACAAAAATTTTTGTTGAATTCATATTATATTTACATGACATCATTACTTGACTTCATTTGTTTCTCCCTTCGCTATCTATCTTAACTGCTTTCACACAATTGCTTCTTCATCAATTGCTCAAATGATGACATGACATCACTTGATATGCTCCAGCTACTATTATCAAAAAATCTTTCTTGCATATATCTGCAAATCTTCAAATACAATACATGGATTTGTACAAATCACGAGTATCTCTCTCTGATTAGTTCTACAAATGATGGTTTTCAAATATATGTTTGGTGGGGCCCGCGTTAGAAAGATGGCTTTCAGCTTTCACAAGTGGGTCCCACACCATAGTGAACCAAACCATTGATACAAAGAGCTATACAGTGGTGGGTCCATGCACCAAAATCTTACGTATGGAAAGTTTTAAACATTAATAGTTTGGTCGACAGATAGATTATTAGGCCGAAAATACAGCAACGGTTCAGATTTAACCAAAAACCAAATATTAAATAGCTAGGGTTTTCCCACCCGAGAGATTTTTTTTGGTTAATGGTCCACCCAGGCAAGGGCCATCATAGAAGTTTTACTGCGATCCAATCCATCCATCATGCGCACCCCTTATTTTTCATCCATGGTCCCCCAAATCAAGCACATAAAAAACTCAGGTGGGCACACTCCAAGGAACAGTTGGGATGGGGATAGTGATCTTATACTCCATCTAATTCATTTAGAAGGTGCATCTAACGGACGAGGATTAGCTACTGAACGCGACAGTAGCGAGTCTGGCTACTGAAGTGACATCACCACGTTCTTTGGGCCCTACCGTGATGTATGTGCTGTATCCACACCATCCATCCATTTGGAGAGATTATTTTACTGCATTAGCCAAAGAATGAGGCATATCCAAAGTTTAAGTGAACCCCACCACAGAAAACAGTGGAGATAGTGACGCCCACTATTGAAACCTTCTTAGGGCCCACCATGATCTTTATTTGAGATCCAACCTGTTTATAAGTTAACACAGACATGGAATAAGTGAAAGCACAGATATCAGCTTGATTGAAAACTTCTGTGGCCAAAAGAAGTTTTAATGGTAGGAGTTCAATCCCCACTGTTTTCTATGATGGGATCCACTTGAGCTTTGGATCTTTCTCATTCTTTGTCTCATGCCCTAAAATGATCTCTCTAAGTGGATGGACGGTGTAGATTCAACACATACATCATTGTGGGGCCCACAGAATGTGGTGACGTCACTTCAGTAGCGAGATTCCTACATCTAACTGTTTGAATGAACACCTGAAACGTCAGGCCATTCCAAAACTCAGGCAGACCAAACGTATGATTTTAATGGTTTTAGACAGGATTTTACATAGGGTGGTCCACTTGAGAATGGAAATTGGAAACTACTCAGATGGACCAAACCAAGTAATTTTAGAGGTTTTAGACACGATTTTACATGGTGTGGCCCACCTGAGTGTTGGGAGCCGAGGATAATAAAAGGGGAGGCAAGAGATGGATGGAGATACCATTAAAACATTATGGTGGTCCTACCTATTAATTTGCCCGTAAACATTGCAGTGGAAACATTTATATTTTATCTAGCCTCATGTTTAATACGCCGTGAGAGACTAGAGATGAGCCGTTGTTCTGTGAAGCTGGAGTTTTTTATTCTTTATGTAAGAGAATCTTCCTTTGAATTAATACTAGGATGTTGGTTAGAGGAATAATCAATTCTACCCAAGTACACATCTTGATGTAAGAGTTAGGTTTGCATGTTAGTCTTGATTCTACGGTGTACAAGCTATGAACGGGATGTAGGGTTGTACATTAAGCTGAGTCAAGAGTCTAGGTGGCAAAGATTGGCTTGACTCATCCGTGCTCTCCTCCTCGAGCTCGAGACCGCCTCGAGCTTATCATTGGAGCTTGGTTTGTTTGATAAATCTTTCGAGTTGAGCTCGAAGTAAGCTAGTGGATCGAGTCGAGGCGAGCTTACCTCGAATCGAGTCAAGCTGCTCCTAACTTGACCAACCCAATACCCAACCTGTACCCGACTCAACCCACACCCGATTCAACCCATCCACCTGACCTAACTGACACTACTCCCAAATCAAATATTCAATTAATAATACACACACACACACAAGTCAAGCCAAGCTCGAGCTCAAGCTTCGAGCTGAGCTGAGTTCGAGTCAAGATCCACTATGATCAAACTCGGCTAGTTTTCAAAGCGAGCTGGGTTATATGAAGCTTGGCTTGCCTCGAGTCATTGTTCAAGTCAAGCTAAATCAAGCCGAGCCGAGCGAACTTTTCGAGCTAGCTTGGCTCGTGTACAGCCCTAACCAGATGGCACTTGAGAAAAGAACGTGGAATAATGGAAAGAAGATTACAATGTTTCTCAAATAGATAAAATCTTGAATCCACATGGTAGTTCTTGGATCCTCGAGATGAGAAAAAACTTCAAAATTTTACTAAGAGATGACTCTAAGACTTTCCAATTACATCACTTATAAAAATAAAATTCTTAATTGCTCTAAATAAATATAAGGAAATTGAATCCTAATTCATATAAAAGTTATTCAAAATAGTAAAACTCTTAGTTACTTGAAATTTCAAAACTCTTATAAAGCTTAATTTACCAAAAATAGTAAATTTAGATAAACTGTACTGAAATATTCTTGGCCTAATTACAAGCAACTTTTAAAAAACTAAATTTCTAAAACTTAAAAAATCGACGAAAATATAAATTTCTAAAAATAGTAAAAAAAATTCTTAAAAAAATTTGCAATGTTGGACCAAAGAGGTGCGTTTCTAGCGAAACGGATGAATTTGGCTAGTGTAGTTGGTCAATTTACTCCAAATGCATCGTTACATAAAGATTGATAGATCGTGCATTTCATGATGATGCCCAAAAGTTTAACTAATTTATAGTCAAAACTTTAAATAATAATTTCTCCCTATCCAAAATGAATTTCTTCAATTTGAACACGCCTAAGGGAGTTATGTCATACCCTACGTAGGTGTAACACCTCGGTCCCGAAACCCGAGTGTTAACCTTTAGAGATAGTCCAAATTTCATGTACATTTTTTTAAATATCAGAGTTAGTAAATTAGGGGAATAAAAACAAAATCAAGTATAAGAGGGAGTTCAAATATACATAACCAAAATTTTAAGTAGTTACCTGAAAACTTATACAAATCAATGTCTTAAGTTTTTACAATGCATGTTGATACAAATTAAATACAAATGAATCAATAATAGAGAGTCGCAAGGTCATATAACTCCTCCTATTCCAGATGAACACCAGCATGCACGTCATCTGCGTCTCCTGCACACTGAATACAGTTTGATAGCGTCAATGACTATCCCAGTGAGGTATAACCCCCAAGATTTATCAAGACACCAAGATAATTAAGCATAGTTTATCAGGAACAGTTTATAATGAACATTTCATAATAATAAGACAGTTTACCATATCCGCATATATTCAATAAATTTCACCAAGATATTCTTGTTTAAATGCATGAATGCATGCACATGCTCGCAAACCTGGGGATGCACATTCATCTGGCAAAAGGTCGCCCAAGGAGAACTAGCCACCCGGAAAAGTATTCAAATGTACGCCCTAAGGAGAACTAGCCATCCGGAAAAGACCATGCAAAGATGATATCTAAGGTGAACTAGTCCCCAATAAAGTACTCAAAAGTATGCCTTAAGGAGGACTAGGCACCCGAAAAAGTCCATGCAACAAGGACAACTAGAGGTGTGCATTTGTGACCCGATCCAACCTGATCCGGCCGGTTCCGAATAGAACTGACGGCCAAGATCGGGCTTGATCGGGTTGTGATTTCCAAATCCGATTTTTTCTAGGTTGGGTCTGGATAGACCTTTGTTAGGACCGACCCGACTCGGATACCCGAACCGAAGGGACCCGAACCGCATTGAACAAACTCGGACTGATAGGCGGGCGGGTAGTATAAAATATATTTTTAATTTTTTACCCTAACTTTCCTAAAAATGGATGGACGGTGTAGATAAAACACATACATTGAATAAAATATGTTGATCAGGTCATAAGGACCCAGATGAAGGGAAAAAAAATAAATATCAGCTTGATCGAAAACTTTTATGGCCTACAAAACGTTTTTAATGGTCAAAATTCATTCAACATTGTTTTCTATAATGTGGTCCACTTGAGATTTCAATATACCTCATTTTTTTCTAATAACTTAAAATATCTATAAACATAGATGGAGGGCATGGATGAAACACATACATCATGGTGGGGCCCATAACACCGACATCCGGTGGCAAGGGGAGTAGCCAGTCCGTCTCTAGTACAGCTGTACTGGCCTGCTCGAGCGTCGGGCGCTCCTCGAGCTCCGAGTTGTGAGAACGGTTTAAATGAGATCAAAGTTATATGACCCCACAGTGATTTATTTATTATATCTACGCCGTTCATATATTTTTAGAAATCGTTATAGAGCATTATTCAAAAAATGAATAATATCCAAAGATCATTTGGACCACACCACAAGTAGCAGCATAAAATGATTTTCACTGTTAAACCATTCGTGTGGTCCACATGATAGTTAGATCTGTCTTATTTTTCGTCTCAAGCCTTAAGATGAGCTCACCAAATGGATGGACGGTTTGGATATAACACATATCCCATGATCACACCCCTAAAACTTGCTAACATCAAAACAAGAGAGTCTCAGGCCTGCGTGAAAACTGAAAAGACGGCACTGCACTTTCGTGCAGTGCACATCAACAATATAACACCTCTAGTGTAATTGCATATATGTTCTTTCAAATACATGTGGGGCCCACCTTGATGTATATGTTTTATCTAAGCCGTTCATCAATTTTGATATATTATTTTAGATGTTGAGCACAAAAGTGTGGTATATTGAAGGTTGAAGTGGACCACACTTCATGAAATAGTTGGATTAAATTCCAACGATCCGAATACCCAACCCGATCCGACTCGGGCAGGGTGACCGAGTCAGACTCGATTCAGGTCACGTTAGCTAGTTATCAGATCTGTCCGGGTTAGGCGACTCGGACTCGGTCCCAGGTCGGATCGAGTTCGGATTAAGCTACTGTGATTTCGAATCTGTTCGGATTAGGCCCGATCAGGTCTAACCTCGACCGATGCCCAGCTCTAAGGACAACCCATAGCAGTTCGAATGCACACAATAATAACTTAGGATCACCTGGTAAAATACTCTATGGTACAACGTATAGTGATCTAAGAAACTCCCGTATCTTACATCGACCACCCGGTAAAGTCTGTATGCCATGAAAATGCATGATTAGCCCAACTATTATTATTCTAATTTTAAATAACCATTTTAAGGAAGCTCAAAGGTTATTATGGGGGGGTTGTCACCCAGCATAGGTCGACAGTTCAGGCATAGTGTCACATACCACCATCCCCAGCTCATGAGACTCCAACAAATAGGATGTGTAAAGATAACCTTTTCAACTAGTGGCCAATTATAGTTCTACAAGTGAAACTTACTACAGCAAGGTTATACGAAGATGATCCATTGCATGTTCATATTTGAATGTAAATTTAACGATCAATCCTCATGAAGAATTACTCAAATAGAAACTAGCATTTATCATCAATTTCACTGAATATTATATTAAGTAATAGATGAAATAAATGAGTTACACTAACTATCAAGATGTAGACAAGCTTGAAGGGTGATCCTCACCTTAAATCGAGACTCTCCTTAAGTAATTGAGAGAAGGAAGATTTGGGAAGGACTCTCAATTTCCTATAATAAGTGAGTCATTTAATTAAAAAGACAAATATGCCTTCTTTGATACCCAAATAGGGAATATGGAGTTAACTCACCTCAAATTCGAGTCAATTAGGGTGTAATCCAACCCGAGGTGATCTAACCCACTAAAATGACAAGGTCTACCATAATAATACCCTAAAACTAAGAATCGATTAAATATACAATGTAATAAAAATAAGATTTCTACTTAACTAAATTGAGTTGTCTCACCTTGTCGCGGACTCAACTCTAAGTGTAAGTCACCGAGTCAGAAGGATAGTGACTCTACAACCCAACAATGGAAATTCATTAATGTACTAACTAGATGCTACCCAATTCAAAGTCGAGTTGATACTGTAATAGATGAAGTTGCCCCATTGATGGAAGAGAATCCGATGGCTGAGGTTGAGAATCCCTTAAAACAAGGTCCCGACCGGGTTGAACCAGCCGAGTCGACTCAGCACAAGGGTTGTCGGACATCTCCCCCTTCCTATCCCTTTCTTTCCTTCTCTCTCTCTCTCTCTCTCTCTCTCTCTCTCTTCCTTCTTCTTCTCTCTTTTCTCAGGACTGTCCTGCAGGGTTGCTAGAAAAAACTTGACCGACTCAATGATCAGTGAATCAAATCCACTCGATTCGGAGGTTTAGTGCGAGACAACCCTTGCTCGAACTCGAACTCTCTCTCCCTCTTTTGTTTCCATCTTTCTCTTCCTACTTTCTGCTTCTTCCTTGTCTAGTGACCAGACTTGTCAAGAACTCGACCCGACTCGTACTGAGTTCAATGGGTAGCTGAGTTAACTCAGCTCGACTCGGTTCTTCTCCCTCTCTACCTTTCTTATGTTTCTTCCTCATCCTCTTTAATTCTTTTCTTCTGCTATTTCTTTCCTTCTCCTTCCAGTCCTCACACTCTCCTTGGGTTACAAGGACTCGGACAATTCAGGCTGTAACTAAGCTCGATGCACGACTCGATCTGAGTCACTTTGTGGTAGCAGTAGCGACACTTTTCTCTATTTTCTGAATTCCTTTCCCTTTTCAGAAAGGGTTGCCCTAAAAGGTAACCTTTTATAAGGCTTTACTAATCCTCTTCTAGAGGGTTCGAACCCAACTAGTTGTTGGAATACTTATGGTTTTAGTCATTTAATCCTTCAAGTTTTTATGATGTTATAGCCGAATCTAACTTGCATGACACTGATCTAATGCCACATTTCTGACATTGTTGTCCTCCAGATGGATGACCCCGATCAGAAAATGGGCCCCATCACCAGGTGATGGGTTCTTTCAGCCAATGGAGGAGATGACCCGGCCGGTAATGGTGATTCTTGGTTTAGTGGGTCATCCTTCGATCCGAGGCATTTGGAGGGTCTTGATTTGTCCCAAAGAGCTTGTGGCACCCCTCTTTCGTTGCCATAATCCCCCCGTACTAATAAGGGATCTCGATATTTTCGAACGCGACAATTTCTCGTGCGAGGGAGAGTTTCTCCTGGAAACTTCTCATCCAACTAGATAGGGTTTTTTCTTCCCTAAGATGGACGACACAAGATGCCTCCGGAGGGCTTTCTAGAAGCTCCTGAGCGATCGAGATCAAGCCACATATCTCCATAGGAGATTCCTTTTGTTGCATGACTCTAGCGTCTCTCCATACCTAAAACTAGGTTAGGTGCGAATATGGGGCTTGGATTCCCCACAGCTGGACAGTTAGGATTGGAAAATGCCAGCTCATTGGGTTAGAAACAGAAAGTCCATTTTCGGAACTATCCGAGTGCATCTACCATTCGCACCTGTTATGGTGTGCATGGTGTGCATGCACGTGTGTATGAGCATGTTCTTCTGATGAGGTTTCGTCCAGTCTTCCCTGCTGAGCATGGTGAACGGTTCTGATCATTCATTCTATTAATGAAAGTAGGCCACCGATCAAAACAGCGGACGATTGCTGGTGGGAAAGCACGAAAGAAAGAGGAGAATTTCCTCTTTTATTGGGTCAATGCCCGTTTGACTAGGCAGGCTGATCTCGTGTTCTACTGGCGGACATGCTCTTGGTGCACATGCACCATGATCATGGGGCCCACAACAACTTCTTGAGGAATCCACTCTGTTCAACCGCTTTTAAATTTACTATTAGGGTCGACAGTCCAAGGATGATGTAGATCTGAAGCTCGGGTGGGCCATACCAAGTGTTTCCTTGTCTTATTCCATTGATACATATCAGTCCAATGGTTGGATTGATTTCAATTCAAACTCCAACGGTCAAAAGTCTTAAGAAGTTGTTCAGATGGTCAATACACCTCATGGCTCATAATGTACGGTTAGATGGTAAATCTAGTGGCTAGACGAGCCTAATGGGTGGTTAAACTCCTCATCGAGTGACGTAAGGTCTTAGTCTAATGATTTATCTCAATTGATTTTCAACTTCAATGGTCGGATCAGTCCTGATCCTTAACATTAGGTTTCCAAGGGTTGCTGACTCAATGTAAAGGAATTTTAATGATTGTTTTCAACTATAATGGTTCGATTGTTGCCAACAGTTGATCGATAGGTAGATTAAGTACTTTGGGCCCGAAGAATGGTGGACCTGATGATGTGACAGTCCATCTTGAAAATTAGCGGATGGATGGCTTGATCCATAGATGAAGATTACTTCTAAACATCAAATTTAGGCTAGAATTAAGATGAGCGGTTCCATAATTTAGGTTATCAGGTAACACCCGAGTACTGAGAAGTATAGGGTGTTACAGTAGGACTTGTCCTAGATCAGGAGAACTACTTCCGCTTTCATTTAAGTTTCTTTTGGTCCAGTTGGACCAGGAATGTGTCTGTAGCCTGCTCTATAGCAATATTACTAAAAGGTCAAGTTTAAACTTTATTTCCAAGTCTTAATATAATTAGGATTAAAAATTAGTTACTATTTTCCTCTTTTTTTGGTAAGATTTTAGCATACGAGTGTCGCTACCAACAACTTTCCTCAGATTATATCTTACTCTAAGATGGCTTATTTGATCCCTTTCGCCATGTATTCTTAGTCCCTTTTTGCTTGTGGTTTAATTCCTTTATTCTCTCATGGCCCGGGATTTCGGTTTTCCCTAACCCGAGATGTGAGTGTCCCTTCTTCTTTTTTTCCCCCAAGGCTAGAGTGTGGGTTTTCACCTTGGTCCAAGATGTGGGGGTGGGGTTTTTTCCTTGGACTGGGTTGTGGATTTTTTTTTCCTATTTCTTCTCTTCTCTTCCCTTCTTTGGGAAGAAATAAATCTTTTCCTTGCTTTCTAAAAAAAGTTTTTATTTTAAATTTGAGTCTTAATTAGTCGTCTATTTTCATATGTAAGTTGTGTTACTTTAGAAAAATTATAAATAGGGAGAGAGTGTAGAGACATGAGAGAGAGAGAGAGAGAGTGTGTGTGTGTTGAAAGAGATAATGTTGAGAAAGCAATGAAGTATTTTATTTTATTTTCTCATTCATCTCTTATATGTGTTGTATGATGGCTAGTTCTTTTAGAACTACATAAACAATTTGTTGATTCTAGTTGTTGTATTAAGTTGGGAATTTTTCCTTTTGTTTTGTATTAAAAGAGGAGATGTCCTCTTATAGAAGAGATGCAATCTATATTTAGTAATGTCATAATCTAAGATTAGTTGTACAAGGCTGATCACAAATCCTAAAATATAATTAAAGATCAATTACAATTTTTACATATTTACAATCTAATAGCAGCAACTATAGAAATAGGATTTTATAGCCTACATGTGACGTTAGAGCTATGTGGAGATTTTCTTGTGAAGAAGCCAAGGTGAAATGAAGCAATTGTGGGGATACGACATGTATTCATTGTGCTTTTGGTAATTATCTATGGCAATTTAATTTAATCTTTTAAAGGTCATTCTAAGCATGCTTTTTAGACCTTAAGATCAATGCAAGGGTGACCACAGAAGCACTAAGAGGTGTATCTAAGATAGTAATCCAAAAGCACCGAGCAATAATGAGAAGCACATAGAGATTTTAACTTGGAAAAACCCTTTCGAGAAAAAACCATGGCACAAAGCGACAGATGATTGGTATGAAAGCATAAATTACAAAGAGAAAGAGATTATCCGATTTGAACAACCTCAAATCTCACCCTTGCTACACCTTTTGAAACCTTTGGACAATTAAAAACCCTAGGAATGCCTTCCAATCCCATTTACACCCATATATATAGCCTTGGGAAGAATCCCAAATGAAATCGGAAACAAATTATGCAGATTCGGTGGATCCACAAAATTTCGCGCGAAACAGTTCGATGTCATCGAACACCCTTTGATGACATCGACACTTAACATTCAATGACATTAAAGCCACCTCGATGGCATCGAACAATTGCCAAAACAGTCTAGAGACAAACATGGATTTTTTGAAAATCTTTGATTGCTCGACCCAGATTCGATGTCATCAAACACACCTTCGACGTCATCGAACACTCATCGATGTCATTGAAAAATGACACTAATATGTCCAGCAACCAACAGAGGAAATTCAAAAATACTCGATGGCATCGAGCCGACTTCGATGGCATCGAACATGCCATTGACAGATTGTTGATTTTACAGATTTAAGACATCTATCAACAACAATCTCTACCATGTTTTCAATCTTCAAATGTGCAGCCTCTTGTCATCTTCTCTTATCTATGCCTTCTATTATAGCTTCATTAACGCTTCTCATGCATGCTCCATCCTTCTTTTATATCATCGTCAAGCCCAGAGAAGTCACACAGAACTTGAACTTCTCTGCAGGAACCACCTTAGTGAGCATGTCCACTAGATTCACGCTGGTGTGAATCTTCTCCAGAGTCATGCCTCCTTCATCAAGCACTTGTCAGATAAAATGATGACGAACATCAATGTGTTTAGTACATGAATGATAAAAAGAGTTTTTAGCCAAATTGATAATGCTCTCGCCGTCACAATTAACCGGCATGGCCTCCTATTAAAATCCTAACTAATTTATCATGCCTTTCAACCAAACACCTTCGTTGAATGCTTCTGTCACTACCATATACTCTGCTTCGGTCATGGAAAGAGCCATCATGGGCTGAAGCTTTGACATCCATCTGATCACTCCAACCGCTAGCGCAAACGAGTAACCAGAAGTCAACTTTTTGGAGTCCACACTGCCTCCGTAGTCTAAATCCACATGCCCTATGAAATTTGCCATGTCTTCACAAAAGTTAAGACGTAGTCTTTTATACCTTGAATGTATCGAAGTAGCCATTTCATCGCTTTCCAATTTTGCTTGCGGGGGTTTAACATGTATCTGCTCACAACATTGACTTCCTGTAAAATATTCGGTCTCGTACAGACCATGACATATATTAAACTGGCAACCACATTCGAATAAGGAACACGAGACATATCCTGCTTTTCCTTGTTTGATTCAGGACATTGTTCTGAGGAAATCTTGAAGTGAGTCATGTGGGGAATGCTGACCGGCTCCGCCTTGTCCATCCCATACTTGATCAATACCTTTTCAAGGTATTATACTTGTAATAACCAAAGCTTGCTCCTCTTCCTGTCTCTATAAATATCTATGCCGAGAACCTTCTTTGCAACCCCCGGATCTTTCATCTCGAATGTCCCTGACAACTAAGTCTTCAGTACATTGATCTCAAACATATCATAACTGGCAATCAACATATCATTAACATACAATACTAGGATGATGAACTTGCCATCACTTAGTGCTTTGTAATAGACACAATGATCGTATTTACTCTTAGAAAAACTCTAACTGAACATAAAAGAACCAATTTTTTTATACCACTGCCTATGCGACTGTTTCAGGCCGTACAATGACCTCATTAACCTGCAAACCTTATTCTTTGCCTCTTTAACTTCGTAGCCATCTAGCTGCTTTATGTAAATCTGCTCTTCCAACTCTTCGTGCAGGAATGCAGTATTCACATCCATATGTTTCAACTTAAAATTATATTGGCCAACCAACGCCAACACGAATCTGATAGATACTTCCTTTACAACCTGCGCGAATATCTCTATGAAGTCAATGCCTTCTCTCTGAGCGTAACTCTTCGCTACCAATCTTGCTTTATACCTATCTTATTTTCTTTTGAATAACCACTGGAAGCTCCACCAGCTCCCATGTGTTGTTCTTGTATAAAGAGTACATCTCATCATCCATAACCGCCTTCCACTTTTCTGCATCAGGCTCATTAAGAGCCTCCTAAATAGTAGACGGGTCTCCTTCATTTGTAATGAAGGCACATGCGATATTAGAGTCTTCCATGTATCTTGCCGATAATCTGCGATCATGCGGTGAGTTTCTTCTTACAGGTGGCTGCTCCACTTGCTCCAATACCTTTGTCTGTGCATCTATCTCTTCCCAAGTATCACCAGTGTTAATTTGGACTTCAATGACCAACATTTAAGGTTCCTCTTGCTCATCATGATCATTCTTGTAGAATATGGAGCTTTTATTGAACCTAACGTCGCGGCTAGTGATGACCTTATGTGTGACCTTGTCATATAACCTGTAACCCTTCATACCAACACCATAACTAGGGGTGCACATTAAACCGGTAGAACTGTGGAACCGGACGGGAACAGACCAAACGGTCCGGTTTGGTCCGGTTCTAGAGTGCACCAGTTCCAGTTCCGGTTCCGGTTCCAAAAATCAAAGAACTGGTTACATCGATTCGGTTCTCGGTTTGGGGGTATGTAGAACTGAACCAAACCGTGAACCGATCCGTAGAACCAAACCGTGGATTCGATCTGTAGAACCGAACCGTGGAACTGAAATTGGAACCGAACCAAGAACCCTTTGATTGTTTCCATATTTGACTCATGATTTATGGTTTATAATACACCATTTAATTATTTTCATAAATATATTTTTGCACACCTTATACAGTATCTAAACCATTCATCAAATAGACCACAACATGAATGGACATAGGCTAGATAATAAAATTAAACATGCAATTGGGTTGAATTATAAAAAGCCCAGAACCGTGGAACCGAACCGGCTTTAACGGTTTGGTTCCGGTTCCAAATATTCTAGAACCGTTAGGAACGGTTCGGTTCCGGTTTCACCCCAAATTGGACCAAACCGACCCATGTGCACCCCTAACCATAACCAACAAAAATATACTTTTTAGCTCTATGGTCTAGCTTATCTCTCTCAACTGACGGTACATGAGAGTAAGCCTCACAACCAAATATGCGCAAATCTAAGTAGTCCAACTTATGACCACTCCAAACTTCATCCGAAATCTTACATTCAATTTTCGTAAAAGCGGACTGGTTCACCAAATAGTAAGCTAATGACATCAGTCCATAGGTCCTTGTCCAATGCAACATTACTTAATATGGATCGGGCCCTCTCTAATAGAGTTTGATTCATCCACTCAGCCACACCATTTTGCTCGGGTGTATGGTACACTTTGTTATGCCTAATGATCCCTTCATCTTTGCAATATTCATTAAACTCAGTGGAAGTAAATTCATCACCATTATCAGTCCTTAAAGCCTTTATTTTCCACCCTAACTATTTTTTCACAATTGCCTTCCACTGATTGAATATTGTGAAAACTTCGGATTTACGTTTCATGAAGTAAACTCGAACTTTTCAGGAGTAGTCATCATGAATGAGACAAACCATAATGACCCTCCAACAGAAACTTCTGGCAATGGTCCCCATACGTTATAGTGCACATAATCAAGCACTCCCTTACATGTTTTTTAGATTTAAAAGATAATCTAAATTGTTTACAATATCTACAATGCTCACATATATCTAAATTAGAATTCTTAAAAACTGGAATCGAACAATGATAAAAAAGTACCTTCATGCCCCACTCACTCATGTGGCCCAGAAGAGCATGCCATATACGTGCAGACATGGAATTCACAATAGTCATTGTTGAATCCACCTACTGAAGTGCTCTCGATCAATTTGTAAAGGTTTTCATGCCTCTGCGCTCTCATAACCATGAGTGACCCTTTTGAAACTTTAAGGACATCATTTATACCAGTGAACTTGCACCTTATAGCCTCGAGTGCACCGAGAGAAATCAAACTCTTCTTCATATGATGAACGTGCTTGACATCAGTTAAGGTATGCTCCATTGAGTGTGAAATAGTGCATATTTTCCTTATTTATACCTTAATTTTATAAACATGATAGTGCTTAATCGATTTAATTATTCATGTTTTCATGTGCGAGGTGATTTCGAAAGCTTAAGGTGAAATTGATGCCAAAAGGAAAATTTATGCTTAAAAGATTACTAAATGAAGATTTGAAGATTCGGAAGTCATTAATGAAGAATTCACATGCCAAAGATCCAAGAAAATGAAGTGAGGAATGAAGAGAATCAAAGATTTGAAGTAAGAAAAAGGAATCCTAAAATTGTCCTAAAAAAGCATATTCTAAAACTCCGAGTCCATTTTGAAAAACTGCGCAGAGTGAAGTCTATTTTAGAAAACTGTGCAGAGTGAAGTCTATTTTAGAAAACTGCGCAGAGTGCGTAAATTTGAGACGCTTTTTAGATTTTTCTAACTCAGTGTGAAAGTTGTAGTTCCACAACTATAAATAGGACTCCCTAGGATGCTCCAAATCATCTTCTAGGGTTTAAAAAGGGATTGGAGGCCTAGATGGATCGCCGATGATATTCTTCTACTTCGATTTCTTCATGGGTTCTACTAGATTTTTCTAATTTTCTTATGTTTTTGAATTAGCTATGATTAGAAAAGCTTTTAGTTAGGGCTAAGAGGTGAAGCTCGTAGCGTATCGGGATGTTTATCTTACTTTAATTCTTATTTATGTTGAACTTCATTAATTTCTAGTTTGATATTAAAGGAATATTTTCAGTTTTCTATGATTTATTATGACTCAAATTACAATAGATGATGTGATAACTTTAGATATCTTCTTGTCTTATTTTGAGATAGTGAGATTGGTAAATCCCGTTGTTCACCATCGTCTCCTGGGCATGGTAGGGTGATGGAATCCCTTCCAATCTTCATAATTCTCCTCCATTGAGAATTAAGTCAAAGAAAAGTTTAGATTTAATTTAATTGTTTTATCTTCCAATTGGATAGGATTGGACTCCAATTCCAATTGTGTTCCTTGAATCAAGTAAGGTAGCATCTTGATAGTTACAAGTGGATCCTTGGCACCCTAATTCCCACCTTTAATTGATAGTTTAAACATTATTCACAATTACTCTCTTTTATTCAAAAATTCAGATTTAGATCTTCTTCTAGTTCTTTTAGAATACGTACAAGTTTAGTCCCTATGGATTCGACCTCGTTCTCACGAGTTATTACTACATC
Organism: Magnolia changhungtana; assembly: GCA_030180095.1. Taxonomy (NCBI): domain Eukaryota; kingdom Viridiplantae; phylum Streptophyta; class Magnoliopsida; order Magnoliales; family Magnoliaceae; genus Magnolia; species Magnolia changhungtana. Next base: position 1,612,685 of record JASAUF010000189.1, read on the forward strand.
GCGACCCTACACTTGGGGTTGTGAACAAGTTTTTGGCGCCGTTGCTGAGGACTATGGCTGCATTTTTTCTGAGATTAGTTAGTTTTGGAATTAGTTTAAGATTAGGATTAGTTCTTCTTTTGTGTTTCTAGTTTAGAATTTTCTGAATTTATTTCTAGAACTAACTTTTTTTTTTCTATTTTGTAGAACCCTAGCATAACAATCTTAATCGGGTAATTTCTCTCCAATTCTCTCTTATCTTTTCTAGATTTCTTATTTGCTTTATTTAGTTTTCTTTTTCTTAGGTTTAGTTTTGTTTAGTTGTTTAAGGGTTGTGAGTGTTTCATGCCCAAGTGGGTTCGTGACAACACTTGACATCTCTTAAGTGAAGGAGGATTAGTAGAAGAGTTGCCTATCCATCACCGGATTAGACACCACTTGAGATCCTCTGAGTCAATTGAAGTGATGACATCAAATTAACCTCAACATCCGGTTGAGAAAATCCAAGATGAAAATGAGGTGCACAATGCACCCCTGCCTCGTACTCTACGAGATTATTTACAACCAGTGGGGGTGAGTATGCCATCCAGCATGGTCTTTCCACTTAATATAGGAAACGTGGACATCAAACTTGGAGTGATACAACTCATTCCCAAGTTTCATGGACTAGATTCTGAAAGTTCATACCTGCATATCAAAAAGTTTGATGAAATAGTCTCTACATTACACTTCCCAAACGTGTCTGAGGACACAGTGCGACTTAAATTGTTTCTCTTCTCATTGAAGGAGAAAGCTAAGACGTGGATGCACTCCTTAAAGCCAAGATCCATCGGCACATGGGCCGAGATGACTCGAGAATTTCTCAAAAAGTTTTACCCATTTCATAAAACTAACACTTTAAGGAAGACAATCATGAACTTTGCCCAGAAAGAGGAAGAGACCTTCTTCAAATGTTGGTAAAGGTTTAAGGATCTCACGAATTCCTGTCCACATTATGGATACGAGATATGGCGAACAATAAGTTTTTTTTAAAATAATGGATTAACTTCACCAACGCGCCAATTTGTAGAGATGATATGTAAAGGTGAATTCATGAATAAGGAGGCCGATGATGTGTGGGATTACCTAAATCAATTAACAGAAAACACGCAATCATGGGACACCTCTCCAAGACCCACTATTTCTAAGCCTATTCAATCAAAGGAAAGGAGAGGAATTTATGCTTTTAAAGAGGAAGACGATATGAGTGCAAGAGTGGCCAATCTCACAAGAAAAGTCGAGGCCTGGGAGCTTAAGAAGGCTACACTTATCAAATCCGATAAGGCTACAGAAGTTGTTTATGGTATTTATGCTTACAACATACATACCAACAATTCCTACTTTTCAAGAGATATTGAATGAACAATCAAATGTCGTGAATAACTACCAAAGACCTTTCAAAGGACCCACCTCAAACACATACAACTCTAGCTAGAGGAACCATCCAAAATTCAGTTAGAGGAATGGATAAATAGCGAACCCTCAAGAGGCCCTTACGCAATTCTTAAATCGAAAGAGGCCTCAAGAAGATACAGTTCAAAAATTCATGCAAAATCAAGAGCTATTCAACCAGAATACGGTGCAAGTATTCCAGGATCTCAAAACAATAATGAGAATGTTTGCATCGTGCATTCAAAAGATTGAGTCACACTTAGCAAGTGAGGGGAAAGGGATGCTTTCAGCCCAACCCCTCCCTAATCCAAAACCACAATGTGAAATTAGTGACCCAAGCTCTTCAAATCAAATGGAGTAAGCCAAGTTTATCACCACTCTACGGAGTGGAAAGACAATTGACAAATCTATTCCGGTAAGGGCTGAAAAGCCTAAGGACCTGGAAGAAATTGAGAATGATAGACATAACAATGCCCTACATGGGTTGGAATCGAAACCTTAAAGTAAGCCGATTGCGTCATTCCCCCAGTGGTTGATTACACCAAAACCTCTTTCTAACTCTCAGGATATTTTAGAGGTGCTTAAATAAGTGAAGGTCAACGTCCATCTACTAGACGCCGTTAAACAAATCCCTTCATATGCGAAAATTTTGAAAGATCTACGCACTACCAAAAGACTGCAAAACATATAAAAGAAAATATTTTTGACAGAAAAAAGTGAGTGTCATCCTCAACAAGATGTGGCACAAAAATATAAAGATCCCAGTAGCCCAACCATCACTTGTGTAATTAGGAATTACCAGATTGAGCATGCACTTCTTGACTTGGGGGCGAGTGTAAATCTGATTCCTTACTCGTTCTCCGAACAACTGGGTCTTGGTGAATTAAAACCCACCTGGACCACTTTACAACTTGTTGATCGATCAGTTCGTATACCGAGAGAGATGATTGAGGATGTGTCGGTCTAGGTTGATAAATTCTACTACTCGGTAGATTTTATTATTCTGTATACTCAACCCATTGTGGATGTGAGCACTTAGATACCCGTCGTTCTTGGTTGCCCATTCCTTGCTACATCAATTCCTATCATTAATTGTAGGAATGAGATTATAAATCTATCTTTTAGAAATATGACATTGGAGCTCGACATCTTTTTAAATATGAACAAACAGTTAGAAGATGATGATGATACCCATGACATTAACATGATCGATTCTTTAGTGGAAGATAGAGCACTTTTGACTCTATACTCTGACACTCCAGAGACATGCTTGGCCCACTCTCCTGATTTAGATGATGACATGATTAGGGAGATGAATCCCTTACTTAATGCTACGATGGTACTTGAAGTTAACCGGTGAAGGCTACAATTTGAGAAATTGCCCTAAACTGATGTAGTGCCTCTAGCCTCTAGTCTCAAAGCACCGAAGCTTTACCTAAAACCTTTGCCTGTTGATCTTAAATATGTCTACTTAGGTCAAGATGAGACATACCCGATGGTGATTTCTTCCCACCTTGAGAAAGAACAAGAGTGTATGCTTATTTCTACTCTCATTGAGCATAAAGGAGCCCTTGGATGGTCGATTGCGAACCTCAAGGGAATTGACCCTTTGATTTGTACTCATCGCATTCATCTTGAGGATAATGCGTAAACCTCCCGATAACTACAACGTCGACTCAATCCAAATATGAAAGAATTGGTTAAGGCTGAGGTATTTAAGTTATTCGATGTGGGTATAATTTACCCTATATCCGACAGTCAATGGGTGAGTTCAACTCAGTTAGTTCCTAAGAAATCCGGAATTACCATCGTAGTCAATGTTGATAATGAACTCATGCCAACCAGAGTTACTACTGATTAGAGAATGTGCATTGATTGTAGAAAATTGAATACCGTCACAAGGAAAGACCACTTTCCTTTGCCCTTCATTGACCAAATCTTAGAAAAGCTAGCTGGTTATTCTTATTACTTCTTCCTTGACGGGTATTCGAGCTACAATAAAATAAAGATAGACCTTGAAGATCAAGAGAAGACAACATTCACATGCCCCTATGTCACCTTTGCTTATCGAAGGATGTCATTCGGTCTGTGTACTGCCCTCGCCACTTTTCAGCGATGCATGTTGAGTATTTTTTCTGACATGGTAGGACAATATTTAGAGGTCTTCATGAACGACTTCTCTATCTTTGGTCCATCCTTCAACGAGTGTTTGAAAAATCTCAAAAGTGTGTTAAAGCAATGCAAAGAAAAAAAATTTGGTTCTGAATTGGGAGAAATGTCATTTCATGGTTTCCAAGGGAATTGTACTTGGACACATAATTTCATCCAAGGGAATTGAGGTGGATAAGGCCAACATCGATCTTATCTCTAACCTATCACCTGCCAAAAGCATACGCAACGTGCAATCTTTCTTAGGATACGTCCGGATTCTACAGACGATAAATAAAGGACTTTAGTAACCTCTCTCGTCTTTTATGTAATATACTTCAAAAGGACACTCCATTCGAGTGGAATGAACAATGCCAAGAAGCGTTCACTAAGCTCAAGAGCATGTTGACTACCGCACCCATCATGTAGCCACCCGACTAAAGCATTCCTTTTGAGATTATGTGTGATGCGTTTAATTACACTATTGGGGAGATGTTAGGCTAGAGAAAAGAGAATAAGCCCTACGTGATTAACTATGCGAGTAGAACTCTAAATTCTGCCCAAGTGAACTATTCTACTACGGAGAAGGAACTCTTAATCGTAGTATTCTCTTTGGACAAATTTAGGTTCTACTTGATCGTATCTAAGATCATTATCTACACAGACCATGCGGCACTCAAGTACCTTCTTTTTAAGAAGGATGTTAAGCCTCGCTTGATAAGATGGATCCTCCTACTACAGGAATTTGTTATAGAAATATGATACAAAAAGGGAGTAGAGAACGTAGTGGCTGACTATCTCTCTAGGCTTAGCCTCCCCAATTCCCTTGAGTCGACACCTATAAATGATATATTCCCTGATGAACAATTGTTTAAACTCTCCCAATTACCTTGGTTTGCTGACATTGCGAATTATCTTGCCGCAGGTTTCATGCCGACATATTGGACTGCGCAAGATAAGAAAAAATTCTCCGCCGAGGTACGTAAGTTTTTCTGAGATGATCCTTATCCATTTAAATATTACTCAAACCAAATTCTAAGGAGATGTGTGTCAGATAATGAACATTAGAGTATCATCTTCTTTTGTCACTTTCAGGCCTGTGGGACCCGACCAAAATTCTGCAATGTGACATTTACTAGCCCACTATGTTCAGAGATGCTCATGAGTTTTGCAAAGCTTGTGAGCATTGTCAGAAATTGGGAGGGTTGTTCCGTCGAAACATGATGCCTCTGAACCCCATTCTTATCATTGAAGCATTTGATTGCATTGACATCTATTTCATGGGAACATTCCCCTAATCCTTTGGGAATATTTACATTTTATTAGCAGTAGACTATGTCACTAAATGAGTTGAAGTGATCTCGAGCCAAAACAATGATCATAAAACGGTCATTCGATTCTTAAAAGAAAATATCATTTTGCGGTTCAGAATACCTTGGGCCATCATAAGTGATGGAGGTTCACAATTTTGTAATAGGCCATTTGAGAACTTAATGAAGAAATATAGCATCTCTCATAAAGTGAGCACTCCTTACCACTCGTGGACAAGCGGGCAAGCCGAGATTTTCAACAGGGAAATTAAACAAATTCTAGAAAAAATGGTTAACCCTGACCATAAGGATTGGTTGATTTGCTTGACTGATGCCTTTTGGGCTTACCGTACATCTTTTAAGACCCTCATTGGAATGTCTCTCTTTAGATTCGTATATGAAAAAGCTTGTCACTTGCCTGTGGAGCTGGAGCATAGAGCCTACTGGGCTATCAAAAATTTAAACTTTAACTTGACCAACGCTGGCTCGCCGCGCAAGCTCCAACTAAATGAACTTAAGAAAATTCGGAATGACGCTTATGACGCTCTATCCCATCAAACATCTTGATGTGTACCGTACCAATAGCCACAACATTACAGGCATTGCCATTACCTATAAAGACCTGTCCACCTCGTATTCTTTGTAACTAGCGAACCAAATCTGATGAGGAGTCATGTGATATGATGCACCTGTGTCAATGATCCACTCATCTCTACAATCAACGTACAAATGTCTGATCATAGACACAGACAACACATCACATGTGCTAGTCTCTTCATCGGATGTGACAATATCGGCCTCCTGGAAGAAGCCTCTGAGTTTTCTTTCTTCGACTTAAGATTTGTGAAATCCTTCTTCATGTGTCCTGTCATCCCACAGTTCCAATACTTGAACTTGCCTTTGCCCTTGCCCTTGGATTTGAACCTAGACCTTGAAGATCATGTATCTCGCTTAGTATCATTGTATCTCGTAAACAGTGCATTAGAAGAGGCCCCTATGCTACCCGTTTATCTTTCTCATGGCCTTTCCCTGAAGGGCTGAGATAATGGTGTCCACACTCAGGAATGTATTACCGGTGCACAAAGAGTCCCTGAAAGACTCATACGAAGCCGAAAGGAAATTCAACAAAATACATGTTTGATCTTCGTCTTTGACCACTTCCTCCATGTCTAGTAACTTGCAAATTAATTTGTTAAAATTACTAACGTAGGCCTCCACATCTCTACCTTTCGTCATCCTGAAGTTAGACAACTACAATTTAAGGTGTAGGCAATTTTCAATGGACTTTTTAGCATAAATGTCATCTAACTTCGCCCACATATCCGCTGCAATTTTCTCCCTCATAATATTGTAAAGAACCTCATCCGTTAGACATAATTGGATAGAGGATTTTGCCTTCTTATCAAGAGTTTTCCAATCATCGTCATTCATAGAAGGTCGTTGCTCCTCAAGAGCCTCATCTTCCCCTTGCTTAGTTAACAGGTTAATCATCATAACCTTCCATAACTCAAAATTAATTTTACCTGAGTACTTCTCAATATCATACCTAGGGCTTCTCATTGATACTAATCCTTCAGATCTAAAGTCTGCACCCCAACGTTAGCCTTGATACCACTTATCGGGGTGACCGCAAAAGAACATAGAGGCAGATCTAAGATAGTAATCCAAAAGCACTGAGCAATAAGGAGAAGCACGTTGAGATTTTAACATGGAAAAACCCTTTCGGGAAAAAACCATGGTACAAAGCGACAAATGATTACTATGAAAGCATAGATTACAAAGAGAAAGAGATTACCTGATTCGAACAACCTTGAAACCCTTGGATGATTTAGAAACCATAGGAATGCCTCCCAATCCCATTTACACCCATATATATAGCCTTGGGAAGAATCTCAAATGAAATCGAAAATAAATTCTGCAGATCTGGTGGATTTGCAAAATTCTGCGCGAAACAATTCGATGTCATCGACACTTAACCTTCGATGACATCGAAGCCACTTCGATGGCATCGAACAATTGCCAAATAATCCAAAGACAAAACATGGATTTTTTGAAAATCTTCGATTGTTTGACCCAGATTTGATGGCATCAAACATACCTTCGATGTCATCGAACACTCCTCGATGTCATTAAAAAATGACACCAATATGTCCAGTAACCAACAGAGGAAATTCAAAAATACTCGATGGCATCGAAACTGTCATCGACTGACTGTTGATTTTACAGATTTAAGACATCTATCAACAACAGTCAAGACATTAAGAACTTAAAAGTTTTGATTTTATCATAACGGTTGCTACAAGTGCAACAGGCATTTGAGATTTTTTCTTCTAGAAGTGTTAATCATGTTCAACATTGTAGTGATAGAGAAGCTAAAACTAGATAATTAAATGTCTTAGAGAATCAAAGTGTGTGTCTCTTTAGGGTTATAACTTTTGCAAAGTTTTTTTTAATGAAAATGAGGTCGAGATGTTAAAGAATAAATGAATAGATAATTTGGTTTATCTATCCCAAGTTTGAAGTAAACTTGAAGAACTTTCTTGTAAAAGTTGAGTTTCCACAATACTAGTAGACTACTAGATGGGTGACTTTGACTTTGAAGTAGATGAGTTGGGTGAAGACATAATTATTGAGTTGATTTTTAAGAGTTAAAAGAGACTGAAAGTGAAATATCTTGTGACACTTCAAGTGTTATGAAAAATGAAGAAAGCTGAAAGAAAATATTGTTCGTGTTATAAAATCTATGAAAGAGAGTGTGAACAGGATGCTAGTATTAAAGAAACTTTTTTTCCTTCTAAAGAAAAAATATTAAAGCGTTAAATAAGTCTATTAAAGAAAATTTTGAAGACACAAATGTAAGTTCTATTAGGGGTGCACACGAGTCGGTTCGGTCCGGTTTTGGGGTGAAACCGGAACCGAACCATTCCTAACGGTTCTGCAACTATTGGAACCGAAACCGGACCGTTAGCACCCTAAAACCGAACCGGAACTGGACCGTGAAGAACAGTTCAGTCTCGGATCAGATCCACAGTTCTGGGCTTTTAAAAATCCAGCCCAGCTTATGGAATTACAGAGAGCTTTGATCCAACAGTTCTGAGCTTATGGATCTTGAACATGTCTGCTAAAAGCTTAAAAATAAAAATAAAAATCACATCTTGGTGAAAACATTGACTAACAACATGTGGAAGCTCAAGTTTTGGATGACCAGTTGGACAGGTCTTCAAGTTGCTTTAGTATCGGTGGCGCTCTCTGGATGACAAGGATAAAATTATAGCAGTATTTTCTAGAGCGTCAAGGCAAAGGACATATATGACACAGAAACAAAAGCCCTAGGGAAGGGATTATACTGTTCTTAGACTTGCAAAAATTTCTGAGCCAAAGGTGATATGAGAGATCTTCATGCATGGCTAAACAGTAAAGATCATAAACCATGGAAGTTAAACATTTGCATGAAATGAGCTTAGGGACGATATAACGAAGAGGAAAAAATCTTACTTTTCTGCTTGGAAAACCTGCTTGCTTAGCTTGCAATGGAAGGAGCTGTCTGCTCATTGATGTATCATGGGGATTCAATCCCCTTTCAACTCCCCTCTAGTTTCTGATAATTAGAGCTAGACGTGCTGCACGGCCTTCGGGGTAGGGGGTGTTGGTGTCTATGACCGGAACGACGAGAGAGAGAGAGAGAGAGAGAGAGAGAGAGAGAGAGAGAGAGAGAGAGGGTAGAGGGACTGATGGAGGGCAGAGGGAGTGCGGTGAGAGAGAGGGTGGAGGGCAGGGAGTGCGGTGTGAGAGAGGGCAGGGTGTTAAATGACTTAGGCATTAGGGTTTTTTGGTTTTAAATACATCGGATCGACGGTTCCTGTCACGGATCGGTTCTACGGTTCGGATATACGGTTCGGTTAACGGTTCGGATCAACGGTTCGGTTCGATTCTACAGGACCCTAAACCGGAACCGATCTGTAATCAACGGTTCAGAAAATTTGGGAACCGGAACTGGACCGTTAGCACCCTGGAACCGGACCGATCCAATGGTTTCGATCCGGTTACGCGGTTCCAATGGTTAAATGTGCACCCCTAAGTTCTATGATCACGATTTGAAATTTAAAATTGTTAAAATAGTGACATCAAAATCACTATGGGTTTGGCCACCTTTTAAGTCCACGTGACTCATGTTTCATATAAGCAAATAAGGCCTCGGTCGATCGGGAACATCACAACGAGGTTTGGTCGACCCCTAAATTTCTCGATTGACATTACTGCACCTGCAACCTGATTAAAGGTAGAATGCAAGGCATCTTGCATAACAATCTCCACCTTGATATGCATTCTGACAAGTCAACTTGAAGACCTCTTGTGCAACCTCCTCCTTGAGCATAGACTGCTCCCTGCATTCTCCACCTAGAATGCAACTCCATCCACATCCCTGTGCAAGGATGTCCATCTCATCAATGGCTAGTGAGATTGATCAAGCCCAAGCAATGCTTGAACTTCTCTGTGGTCACCGTCTTTGTAAATATGTGTGTTGTATTCTCATTTATATGAATCTTCTAAAACATAATCTCTCGTGAAGTAATGAGCTCCTGTATCTTGTGGAACCTTACATCGATGTGCTTGGTTCTTACGTGATACACATGATTCATCACATGATACACATGATTCATTGCTGGATGGATATCACTTTGACTATCATAACGCAATCGAACCACCTCTTTCTTTAACCTGAGTTCTTTTATCAGACCTTTTAACCATAATGCCTCCTTTAACACTTCCATCACAACCACGTATTCCACTTTGGTTGTAGACAATGCTATTGTAGATTATATCGTAGATCTCAAACATATCGGTTCGCCTACTAATGTGAAAACATATCTTATAGTGAACCTCTTATTGTCTATATCACCCGCATAATCCGAATACACGAAGTCTATAACTCCGCCTGAAGCTCTGTGTCATCCGAACATAATTTCAATATCAATTGTGCCCCTGAGATACCTGAGAATCTACTTAACAATATTCTGATGCTCCTTCTTTGGATTCACCATATACCTGTTAACCATAATGACTGCTTGTGAGATATTTAGCCTCATGTAACCCATTGCATACATCAGACTCTCCATTGCACTCGCGTATGACATCAATGACATTTCTGAAATCTCTTCCTTTGTACTTGGACATGACTTGATTGATAGCTTAAAGTGACATGCTAGATGCATGCTAATTAGCTTAGCACATTTCATATAAAACCTCTCTAGCATCTTCTGCACATAACCCTTCTGAGAAAGCCATAGTTTTCCAAACTCTGTCTCTGCTTATTTTCATTCCTAGGATCTTCTTCATAGTGCCCAAATCCTTTATGTCAAACTCCTTGCTTAACACAGACTTAAGTAAGTGTATCTCTTTCTTGTCCTTTGTAGCAATCAACATATCATCTATGTAAAACATCAGTAGAATGTACGACGAATCCTCAAGTTCCATGTAGTATATGTGACAATCATAATTGTACCTATTATACCTAATCCCCACCATGTATGAATCGAACTACTTGTACAGTTGCATTGGAGACTGCTTAAGCCCATATAGTAATTTCTTCAGCCTAAACATGTGGCCTTTCTTACCAAGCTTCTCGAAACCTTCAGGTTACCTCATGTAAATGACTTCATCCAAGTTTCCATGAATGAATGTTGTCTTTCACATCGAGCTACTCCAATTCCAAATTAGATTCCGCTACCATCGCCAGTAACACCTTAATTTAGGTATATTTCACGAATGGAGAGAAAACTTCATTATAATAAACTCATTCCCTCTACAAGTACTCCTTTGCTACGAGCCTTGTCTTGTATTTTTCACCTTCTTTTGTTGTTAATAATTATTTCTTCCTATAGAGCCATTTGCACCCTATAGCTCGCTGACCTTTAGAAAGTTCCACAAACTCCTATGTCTAGAGATTTCATCTACTTTTCCATGACCGACATTCATCTGTTGCCATCATTTACATATTTTACCTCTTGAAAGGTGGAGAGATTTCTACTCCTTATAAACAATGCAAAAGATACCATATCCTCAAACCTGTACTGAATCGGGGCTCTAATGGTTCTTTTCTCTCTCTTCTTGGCTATACTTTCACAGGTATTCTGCTGATTATTTTGCTCAATATCTTACTTATGTTGATTTTCACATTTAGCTAGTTGCTCAACTAGCTCCACCTACATTGACAATCTCTTGGTCTTGACATATGTATTTGATTGCCCTGTTGCAGTTTCCTTTTTGGTCTTCAGCATTGATGCCTCATCGAAGATGATATCTCTGTTAATAACCACCTTCCATGAAACTAAATCCCAAATCTTATAGCCCTTGACACCTTTTTCATACCTGACAAAGATACACTTTTTAGAATTTAGATCCAACTTCGACCTATGTTCACTCTGCACGTGAAGCTATGTTGGACACTTGAAAATTCTCAATCCTGAGTAATCAGTGTCCTTGCCTATCTAGACTTCCTCTGCAACCTTAGAATCTAGAACTGTGGATGGTGATTGATTTACTATGTAGCATGCCATATTCACCGCTTTAACCCAAAAAGTTTTAGGCGGCCTCACATGCAATTGCATACTTCTCACTCTCTCCAATAGAGTTGTGTTCATCCTCTTTGCCACCCTATTCTGTTGCGGGATTCCTAGAGTTGAGAAGCGCCTTGCGATGCCTTGATCTTTGTGGTATTCTATGAATTTCCCCTCTTTGTACTCTATACCATTATCTGACCTGAGACACTTAACATATTTCTTAGTTTGCTTTTTTACCTCCGCATTACATTGCTTGAACTTAGCAAATATGTCAGACTTGTGTTTTAATAAGTAGACCCAAACCTTCCTTGAGTAGTCATCTGTGAAGATCACGAAGTATCATGCCTCTCCCTTAAACGGTACTCTCACTGGCTCCCAGGCATCAAAATGAATATAGTCAAGCAACCCACTGCTAGTGTGTGTAGCGGTTTTGAACCTTACCCTGCACTACTTGCCTAGGATACAATACTCATAAAAATTCACCTTACATGCCTTAAATCCTTATAACCATTTCTGTTTGTGGAGATTCATCATGCCCCTCTGGCTCATATGCTCTAACTGCATATGCCACAGATTTGTATCATTTATGCCGGATTTAGCATGTAAGGTGGTAGCGGCCTTATCTATAACTGTGCTCCCGACCAACCTGTACATATTTATAGCCTTACATCCCATTATCAACACCATTGAACCTCTTATGACCCTTAATACACTGTTGAATGCGATATGAAGTTTGTATCTAAAGCCATAAAGGATATTAAGTTTTTCTTTAGATTTGGTACATGCCTAACATCACATAGAGTTTGTATAACTCTGTCAAACATCTTTACATTGATGGTCCCTATTCTAATGGCCTTGCATATTGCCTTATGCTCCATTAGAACACTTCCACCATCATAGAACTTGTAGGAATAAAATCAAGTCCTATCTGGGCACATGTGATATGAACATCCTGAATCTAGAATCCATGTGTCTGAGAGATGGCCCGCAGGTCTCCTTCTTTGCTCTTTTTCACTATATTGGCTGATTCAATTGTGTTCCATTTTCCTTTACTTTCCAGGTCATCCTTTCCTATCTAGGAGTTTCTCCTGAAGTGCCTTTTTATGCCATAATAAAAGCATCCGTCATTTGTCTTTAATTTCGATCTAGACTTTTTCTTATTGTCAGACTGATATCGTTTCAAGGATCGCCCACGTCCCTAGCCCCCTTCCATGATTGGACCTTCCTCCTGAGAGTCCTCGTCACTTGACTTCTTCCCCATCTCATTGGAAATGAGCGTCCCGGTGATTTCTTCAAGCTTCATTGTACTCTTCCCACACAACAGAGTAGTGACAGGATAGCTATATGATGCGGGAAACAATGCTAAAAGTAGCATCACTTTATCTTTTTCCTTGATCGTCTCTCTAAGCCTTGTTAACCCACTACACACCTTTGTAAACGTGATCATGTGCTTTAGGAGATCCGATCCTTCTTTCAATTTCAGCCTGAAAAGTTGTTTCCTCATAAACAACTTATTTGTTAGGGACTTCGACATGTACATGTCTTTTTGTTTCCTTTGCATCTCTAAGGGAGATTCCTCATCCAAAATATTGTATATAACCTCATTTGACAGACATAAATGGATGATGCTCATAGCTTTCTCTCTGAGATTGATCCAGTCATCATTCGATATCTTTTCTGATTTTGTCTCCATCAACGCCTTACTCAACCCTTGTGAAATTATAATATCCTTGACCTTCTGATGTCACAAAGTAATATTGTTCTTCCCTTTAAATTTCTGTATATACAATTTTGATCATGCCATCTTCACTGAATTCTGAACGTCCAACCTGATGCTTTGATACCACTTTGTTGGAGTAAACTGACTCCTTATTACACCACAATGATGTAAACCCGAGCTACAATAAACTCAGATCAAACCATAGATATTAAAAATTCGGATCTAACACTATTGCTAATCACTGCACTTTGTGGAAGCACGATAAATGAAGATAGAATAATAAAATAAAGTAAAAAACCAAATCAAAAGAAATTAACCATAAAATACACAATACTTTACATGGAAAACCTTTGCAGGAAAAAAACCACAACAGAAAGTGACAGAGATCTCATGGGCATAGATTTGCAAAGTTTATGAAAAGTTTTTGGTCTAACAATGCGAGAACACAATGTTTTTTTTAAGGGAGGGGATTAAGTGAAACTCCAGCCTGACACAAGATGGTGTGGCCCTTACCGTGGGGCTCACTTTGATGTATGTATTATGTATCCATATCGTCCATCCATTTTACCAGATCATTTTGGGGTATGATCCCAAAAATGAAGTAGATCCATTATCGAGTAAACCCCAATAGTTCAATGGAACCTTTAGTGTCTCAACTCCGGGGTAAGGTGGTGTCTGAAGCTACCGCTTATCTTTCATTACGGTCTAAGGAAGTAGCTTAATGGGAAAAAGGTAATGGGATGTTTGCCCTTTTACAAATATCAGCTTGATTCAAAACTTTTGTGGGCCATTAATAGTCAATCAACACTGTTTCATATGGTATAGTCCAACGGATAGTTGGTGTTCATACCCACTATCGCCGTACCCTGCCATGACCAATCAAAGGGTGTTACGTGTGATTTGTATGGATATGCATGGTAGGTTTAGAGATCTGCTGATATGTACACATGAGATTTCTCGATGAGTGGAGCTACGACATATCAGGTGATGCCATGTATCATTAAAGTGGACGATGGAAAAGCCATCGTGCCTGAATGATTACATGACAGGTGGCAAAAGGAGAAGAAAAGAAGCCAGAATGTGAGAAGCATCCAGAATGCAATAGTAAAGAGCGGTTATGGTAACCGTTGGAACGTGAGAAGGATCCAAATGAATGGATCAAAGCTATAAATAGTGAAGCAGAGTAAGAAGGAAAGACGTCTCATACTAACTCAAACAAACCAAACTTATCTTTCAATTATCATGTCAGTTTACATTTCATGGCATAATCTTTTACTTTCTTTGTTAAGCAAGTTACATCTCGTAGTATAATCTTTACTTTCCAAGCCCGTTGTCTTACATTTGATAGCATAATCAGTATTAGAAATCAAGTAGTCAATACTCTTTAGTTGTAATTTGAATCTAAGCTCTTACGTTGGATTCAACTTGTTCATCGAAAATGTGTTCTACACGATCAATTGTAAAAATCTCTTTCTCATTCCATTTCGTCTATATTAAAAAGTCATTTCATATAGAAGGTAAATGAGTAACCCACCATCAGAGGACGCACCCCACCATCTAAGTATCGCCTGATCCAATTTGCACATTGAGCGAGTGGTTGAATAGGTGACCGATCTATTTCGATCTTGGTCATATACTACGTGTTTGGTGCTTGAGGTCATTGTTATTCAGTTCAAATTGGAGCCTCAATTTCAATTCTAGCACGCCCACATACCTAGTGTAGAAAACAACGCCAAAAGTTGGATCTGCTATATTTTAGAGATAAATCCCTAAGATGATCTTAAAAAAAATGGATGGACGATGTGCATACAAAATAGATTCATCAAGGTGCCCACGGTGAGGGCCGCACCTTCTTGGATGAGTTCGACCCTCCCAACTAATCCACTCTCATTTTTAGCATCACATCGTATTTCTATATATTAGGTCGTAGATTGCCTATGCCCTAGTGTGGGAGGGTTTCTCTAGTTGGAAGCCGTGTGATGCTGCCCATGACAAATCCATTCCGTCCATCAGTTTTGCAATAAGAAAATAACGCAGATCTCTTTGGGCCATACCACCAAAAACAGTGAGGATTGAATGCCCAACTTTTGAGACTTTGTGAGGCCACAAAAGTTATGCATAAGGATGAAATTTGTTCCTATGATTTATATGATTTATATAAATGGTAATAATTTTATAAAAGGTCTGGATGGCGTATAAACATCATGGTAAGCTATATAAGGTTTCCATTTCCACTTTTTCTTTTGTTTTGTACACACGAGTTTTGGATCCGCCATATTTTTAAATTTCTATTTTATTGCGATCGTGTAAAACTGATGGACGGAGTGGATTTGTCATGGGCATTTATGTGAGCCCCACACAACTTTCAACAAAAGAAACTTCTTGGGCTCCCCACAGCGGGCAGTTTGTGCCACGACGCCCAATCTTTTCTATACATGCCATACCTACCGTGATGTGTGTTTCCAGCTCATTTCAGGGGATGTGTCCAAAAAAGATGCAGATTTAAAACTAAAGTGGACTACACCATTGAAAAATAAAAGAAATTAAACGGACACCTTTGAAAACAACTCGTGAGCTTTAAAGTTTCGGATCAAGCTTATATTTGTGTTTGGGATCGAAACCAAGACCTCAGTATTAAAACGAGGTTATCTTTCACTCAGTCTACCACTTGAACTCGGGTGTGTGGTTTTTTTTTTTTTTACACACGCACACGCCACCGCATACTCACACTAGCGGAATTTCACCACCTATACTCGACCTCTTGACGGGGTGTTGAAGCTCAAGCGGCACCCAAGAAGTTTTCAACGGTGGGCATAAAATCCCCACTGATTTTTAGGGTGTGGTCTGTAGGGAAATGCGGAAGATGAGCCCTCAAGATCTGACGGTCTACACGAAATTTGGAACCCTTACAAAGCTGAAGAACAGTGCTCCAATGGCCCGCCTATCTACTACTGGAGCAGATCGAACTATTCACACCTCTGATCCTACGGTATATAGTGGCCGGATTGCTTTGGATGGACCAGATCGTCCTAAGGACAAGCTAATATGGACAGACTATAGGATACTCTCTTCCTCTCTATATTCTCTCCGTGTTTCGTATGAATCGATTGATTTTCATGAGAGAAGCGCACTCCTTATATAACAGAGGAAAGAGAGTTTAAGTGGGATTGTGATAAGGCCACATGAGCCGATCACATCCCTAACAGAAGAAAGAGAGTTTGGGTGGGATTGGGATAAGGCCACATCATCCGGTCCTATCTCTATCATAAATCAAATTCAAAATTGAATTTGAAATGAGAAGAGGGGCCGTAAGAAGCCAAAGCCCGTGGGACCCACCCACTAGTGATTGCTCACCAGTGGACCCCACTGGCCCACGTCCAACATGGTCCACTTGAGCTTTAGATCTGTATTGTTTTTGGATTCATACCCTAGCAAAATAGATGGACGGCATGATAAAAACACATATGTTACGGTGGACCCCACAGAACTTGGGCCACGTGGTGCCCCAGGCAACCTTGTACGAATGAATTGATGATCTTGTACGGATGAATTGATGATTTCCGCAACATGTCCGGACGGCGTACGTGTATTGGTAAAACTGTCCACCTAAGCCTACCAAATTATGTTTTGGTAAGAACCGGTGGGCCATTCTCATTTCAACCGTACATACGCCAAGGATTCCACTCCTGTAGAATTTCCACTGTCAGAGACTACGGAATTTGGTGAGAGGGATTAGCCACCAGCTGGGCGGGGTAGAAACCAACGGACCGGAATCCTCTACGACACTTGTTCTACCCAATACGTAAACCATCCACCCTGCTATGTATATGTAAAATCCACTCCGTCCATCCCGTTCTATCCTCGAGTCTAAGGTTATGGGAAAAGAAATCAACGAGATCCATGACTCAAGTGGGCCACACTATAGGGAACAATAGAGATGGTATGCCAACCATAGGTTTATGCGGGGCCCATGGTGTATATAGTTCATCAAACTCATTAATCAGGTATAAATCACCAGGATGAAGTGAGTATGCAAAAATCAGACATTGGCGTCGACCATATGAGTATTTGCTTACGAGATTGCCTTTTATCAACGGATCGGATTTACATATAAAGGACGCGGATTGCGTCCTGCCACCGCCCGTTTCTATCCACGAACGGGCAGTTCTGTGGGCGGGCACATCGTTATGTATGTATCTGTCCATCCATGCCTGCCGTCCATCCTTTTCTTCGTATCATTTTAATACGTGAGTTTTAAAATGATTTACATCCAACACTCAAGTGAACCATACCATAAATGACTCTTGCATTTAATGCAACTCAAGCTTATTATTTGGTGTGGTCCACTTGAGCGAGAATGGATGGGCTACTCGGTGGTCTGTGGGCTCCACTATGATGTATGTGTTTCATCCATTTTTACATATAATTCCAGAGCTTTATCCCAAAAATAAGAGGATTATAAAGATCATATGAACCACACCACAGGAAAACAATAGTGATTGAATATTCACCATAAAAATTCTCTTAAGGCCTACTATATTATTTATTTAACATCCAATATGTTGATTAGGTCATACAAACTAGACCTAGATGAAGAGAAAAAACAAAGATCAGCTTCATCCAGAACTTTTATGCCCCCAAAAAGTTTTTAACGGTCGATGTTCTTTCAACACCGTCTGTTATATGGTTCACTTGAGATTTGGATATACCGCTTTTTGGTCCTGTATCATAAAATTATTTATAACAATAAATGAACAGCATGGATGAAACATATATATCATCGTCGGCCACGGAACACCAACTATCAACCATTGGCTGGTGGCATGGGGAGTAGCCAATCCGTCTCCTACTTGAACGTTCGATCTACCTATTTTTTGTGCGGGTACCTTGAAATAATTTTAAAATAATTTGAGAGAGGGGATGGATGCGTGGATAAACAGATACATCATGGTGGTGCCGCACACAGAACTGCCATTTCTGGCTAGAAACGGGCGGGGGTAGTACGCAGTCCGCGTTGTTAAACCGGATGCCGATTGCTTCCTACCCACAACCGGACAGAAATCCATATATGCAGGGCTCGGGGATAAGTGTTTGATCCACGTCTTTCAAGTAATGCATGTAAAATTGAAGCAGGTCCACGGCTCCAATGGACCACACCTGAGGAAGTTGTAGTGATAACAACACCCACTATTAAAACCTTTCTACGAGCCACCGTGATGTTTTTTTATCATCCAGCTTACTAAGAAGGTCATGTAGACGTAGATGAAGTGAGAAAATAAATATTAGCTTGATCCGAAACTTCTCCAACTCCCAAGAAGTTTTATTCTCACTTTGTGGTCCACTTAAGCCCTATACCTTGCTCGGTGTTTGGCTCATCCCTTAAAATGATTTGAGAAAAGCAATTAACGGCTTGAATAAAACACCTACAACACGGTGGGCCCCACAGAGCCCTGCCCGGACGATAATGGGTAGGTCGCAGTCCGCGTCCTGTGAAACCGACTAGGTGAGACCCACCTCCGTACAGATGAGGTCAGATCAAAGACCAACACATCGGTGCAATCACGTGCTGAGATGTCGTCCATTTATTATATAAGATAAGAGGGAGCTTTGATACTTCGGCGGAGTGTGATGGATGATACGCAGCCACTTAGATTATAAGTAGTTAAAATTAAAGTTTCTAAATTATGGGACCCAGCTTAGATCTATCATGACCCAAACTTTGTGGCATGTGATTGTCTCATTCTTGGATTGCTGGACAAATATCTGACAGTTTAGGATGAAAATATCCAACGGGCATGATTCAACAGACACGTGTCCATGAATCATAGGTTAGGATTGTTCAGAAAAGCTGATCCTGAGACTTCTCAGCGCCATTGAATCCACATTAATCGGTTTGGATTGAGTTACTTTATGACACGTCTACAAATTCGGAGTGCCTGCGTATCAAGCCTGACACGCAGCCGGAGTATCAAATAACTCCCAAAGTTCACGGTAATTACAGGAGACGTGTACACGCGGATAGCCATTCTGACAAGTAGAGATCATGCTCTGGAAATCCAGACTGCTATTTCATTGCCTGCCGCCACGTGTAGACCATATCCCGAAAGTCTCCCGACCAGATAATCAAAACCCTCTGATCTCTGGTATTCAAATGGACGGCCAGAAACAGAAATACAGCAAAGGTCCATATTAACGTAACGGATTTCAATTCTGACAATGGGTCCATCGTTCACTACGTGCTGAATCCCAACGTTGATAGGTGTGGCCCAGAAAACACCCAGACTAGAGAATCGCATGACCTAAAAAGCATGCTATTTCTGTTTGCGCGAAGGTTGTGCTTCTCTTATCTCGAGGCCACATGTCAAACGGTTAAAAGCGTATGATCATCGTCTCGCAGGGAAGAGGATTGGCTGGTGTACAAGTACAACGGACGCGGATTGCGTCCTACCCCAGGGCTCTGTGGGGCCACCGTGGTGTAAGTGTTTTATCCACGCCGTTCATCGCTTTTCTTAGATCAGTTTAAGTTATTATCCTAAAAATGAAGTAGGTCCACAGCTCCAGTGGACCACACCAAAAGAAGCTACAGTGATAATGACACCTGCCGTTGAAACCTTTCTAAGGGACTCTGTGATTATGTTTTATTACCATTCAACAAATTCACGTGGATG